>CM069863.1:42425877-42935877 GCA_036172795.1 Pelodytes ibericus
CCAGTCAGAGCCCAGTAATAGTGTGCCAGTAAGAGCCCAGTAATATTGTGCCAGTCAGAGCCCAGTGATAGTGTGCCAGTCAGAGCCCAGTAATAGTGTGCCAGTCAGATACCAAGAATATTGTGCCAGTTAGAGCCCAGTAATAGTGTGCCAGTCAGAGCCCAGTAATAGTGTGCAAGTCAGAGCCCAGTAATAGTGTGCCAGTCACATACCAGGAATATTGTGCCAGTCAGAGCCCAGTAATAGTGTGCCAGTCAGATACCAGGAATATTGTGCCAGTCAGAGCCCAGTAATATTGTGCCAGTCAGAGCCCGGTAATAATGTGCCAGTCAGAGCCCAGTAATATTGTGCCGGTCAGATACCAGTAATATTGTGCTATTCAGATACCAGTAATATTGTGCCAGTCAGAGCCCAGTAATAGTGTGCCAGTCAGATACCAGGAATATTGTGCCAGTCAGAGCCCAGTAATAGTGTGCCAGTCAGATACCAGGAATATTGTGCCAGTCAGAGCCCAGTAATTGTGTGCCAGTCACATACCAGGAATATTATGCCAGTCAGAGCCCAGTAATAGTGTGCCAGTCAGATACCAGGAATATTGTGCCAGTCAGAGCCCAGTAATAGTGTGCCAGTCAGAGCCCAGTAATATTGTGCCAGTCAGAGCCCAGTAATAGTGTGCCAGTCAGAACCCATTAATAGTGTGCCAGTCAGAGCCCAGTAATAGTGTGCCAGTCAGATACCAAGAATATTGTGCGAGTCAGTGTAATGGTGTAAGCAAGCAAAAAGCCATCCGTTAAAAACTAGATGGGTCAAATGGTTCTTATCTGCTGACACATTCTATGTTTCTACAAAATAACTTCTTATAATTTGTATTTTTTATTTATTAGGGTTAGCATGAACCCTAATTCTAGGGTTAGGGTTAGAACAAGTGTATTGAAAGGTGAAGATTAGTAAATGCTCAATATCTAAATTAATACCAGTATGGTATCAATTGGTGTCTGTTTAACACTTTACAGTTTGGTTCCCACAGTTTCACATAACAATAGGAGCCAAATGAGCATAACCCCAACAACAAATTTATAAATGGAAATAATATAACATACAACGATTATATTATTCCATAAGTTATTATTAGAGAGTTATATTCAATAACCAAATAACAGAATATCCACACACTTGAATAGGTTAAAACATAACAAAGTTTAATGATAACTCTACAACAATATCTACTATAGGTTATGCAAATAAACAATGCTAAAATACTCAATCTATTAATATAAACAAGAATAGTTAACTCTATTCAAGTAAAAGAAAGTAAAGTAAAATATATAAATGCTGATACTTAGATGATACGGTGCCAGGAAAACTGGCTTCAGCAGCAGCTTCTTATGTGATGTCCATTGTGGAAGCTTCAGGAGAGTTCTGAAATCTCTTTACATGCAGGCCCTTGTTGGTACAGCATTTCCATAGTAACACTAGTCAGGTAACCAAACTGTCAGACTCCATGTTGTTTACAGTCCAGCCCTGAACAATAGCCAGTATGTATACCTGCAAAAACTGTTGCTTAGACCACCAGTCACCTGCATATACCCCACCCCACACATATAAATCTATCTATCTATCTATATCTATATATATATATATATATATATATATATATATATATATATATATATATTACATTACTATTTAAGTGATATCTGTGTATAAGATCAACAAACTAGCATAAATAAAATGCGTGTCTATAACAACAAAAATAAGGATTTTAATTTTATTTATATAATTTATTTGTATTTATTTTTTAGTTACATTTATTTTTAATTTTTAACCGTAACCCCATAATAAACTCTAAACCCAGGGTTAGTTCTTTCATATAATTTATTTGTATCTTAGTATGTAATTATATTATTACATTTATTTTACTTTTTTTTTTTATTGAACCTTAGGGTTAGAGTTAGTAACCAACCATAACTATAGGGTCAGAGTTATAATGAACCCTACCCCTAGGGTTAGAACGACAAAAATGTTTTTAATATTTTTATTAAAATACTCTGGGGGGAGGCTAAGGATGCTTGGGGGAAGCTGAACACATTGCTACCAATATCCTTAGTTTCTCCGTGCCCCATGATCGCTGTGGAGCAGGGAGAGACTATAGCTGTCAAAGCAGGCACTCTGATTGGTTGTCACGGGTTCTCAGGGTATTATGGTTGCCCTGCACCAGGTCATGTGACTCCTGACAGATAAGCCTGGTTTTGATTAAATCCTATTGTCAGGTTTAGGCTTCTTAGGAATCGATATAGTGGGTGACAGAAACATAATATCCTGTTTGTATAATGCATGGAAAGATGCAATGATTGCTGGGGCACACAGAGTAAAGATGCCTACTGGACAAGAGACAAGTTTGCAGTAGGTTTGATAGCAATGATTATATTTATTATGCCCAAATTTAGAACAGTCTTAGGTGACTGTAGTGTGGTAGTGTGGAATGGGTCCCTTGGCCTGTTGCTAGATTGTTTGATCCTTGCTAAGGGGAAATTATCCTTTCTGATTGATGCAGTACCAGTAATTCTTAATAGCTACTCTAGTGTAGTTTTTGCACCAGTGGAGCTGTTCTTGCTCCACTGGATGCAACTCTTCTTACTGGTTGTGCTCCTCTTGTTCCACTGTGAACAAGCTTTGTGTTTCTGGTACCCTATTGGTAAATTTGCAAAATAGAGCATATGTATATATACCGTATTTGCTTGAATATAAGATGACCTTGATTAGAAGACGACCCCCCAAACTTTGGATATTCATTTAGGAAAAAAAGAAAAATACTGACTATAGGACTACCCTATAAGAAAAAAGTTTTACTTGTAAAAATGAATTCACATATAAACAATTTTTTCATATTTAATAAAAAATTATTATTATTTCTTTTTTTTATTTCCTTTTATTTGACAGTCTGTCCTGTGGAGTTAACCCATGCCTCCCACAGACACCGGCCCCCCTCTGCAGTTTTGCGGGGGACCTGGACCTTATTCTTTTAGTCAGACCTCTATAGACAACCTTGGATATAAGACTGAACTGTGAATTTCTTTCTTTGTGTTCAGTCCACCCAGACAAATTATATATCATTTTTTAAAGGACAGATAGGGCTTTAATTTGATACTATTATTTTCATCATATGATATCATTTACTATTAAAAATAGTGGTATGGCGTCATGACGTGAGCACGCACGTTTGGCGCGCTCTGTGGTGAGGACGAGGGGGAGTGGAACGGGAGTGGGAGCAACGCGAGGAGAGCTGTCTGCAAGCCCTGTGTCCCGCCGATTTTTTTTCCTGCTGGTAACTGAGCTGAGCTGAGTAAAGGGGTCGTCTCCAAGTGGTAATGAAAACACGCCACGCTGACTTAACTGCTGAAATACGAATGCAGTCTATAAACACCGCTGTGAGATACGGGAGATACCGGAGCAAGTAAACCCTAGTGACGCTGTTTAAACGCTGATCACCGTTCTACCAACTTACGTGGCTTCGAGAATTGAGAAAATAATTGGAGTTTTCAGCCAAAAAGCGTATCCATCTGTTCCAGATTATATGATCCAGTAGATAAAATACGTTGCAGAATATGAACCAGCAAACAGTGAGTTCAATTATAAATTACATCTGATTCAATTAAATTTGTGAATAAACATCCGCAAGTTACTAGTGGGATCATTTCAGTTTCAAATTATACTGAATTATTGTATATATATTCACAAGAACCCACTAATACTAATCAACGAACAATAACATATGCCTTGTTCCTCTCACTCTTATAATTTAAACATGCTCAGTTAATACTCCAGGGATACTGGACAAACATTTCAATACCATTTGGGGAAACCAATGACAAGCCTTACGAGTTATCTTGGAAAAATATACTAATACCCTCAAATTCTGCAGATACCCTGTAAATACTTAAAGATTCCCCTGAAGAGGCTAATTTGGTCACACTAAGTGTCTGTCCATTACAGAGATGGTCTAACAACACGCCAGCTGAAGTGACTGCCAAGAGTTACATTTAAGGAACTCAAATTCAGACACCTGGTCTATAGGGCAAAACTGTCTTTGAGTTGATGAACACACATCTCCTCCTAAAATCGAACCATCCTATTATACCTATGACTCAATCCGAACCACAAAGTATAATAAAGAAACTACCTGTATAGACAAACTAAAAGAACACTGAGAAGGTATTTATTGTGAGTTTACCACGACTTTGGTGGGACTGTTGGTGCTGATATATTTCTAGTTGATCGGGGGAATCCTTGTGGCTAGGATCAGGCTTGCAGCAGTGGATGATTACTGGCAATGTTCTAAAAGATTATTGGATCTACCTACTGTCACGGGTGGTTTTCGATGTGACTAATACTCAATCCTTGGTGGAATACCTCTCATTGTGTTGATGAGTCCATCTGAGCCAGGCTTCACTACTCAAATCTACTAGTTAATACATACCTGGAGAACAAGCCTATTAATCGGTGGAGCTGTTGGTGCTGATATATTTCTAGCTGATCGGGGGAATCCTTGTGGCTAGGATTAGGCTTGCAGCAGTGGATGATTACTGGCAATGTTCTAAAAGATTATTGGATCTACCCACTGTCATGCGTGGACTTAGATGTGACTAATACTCAATTTTTGGTGGAATATCTCTCATTGTGTTGACGAGTCCATCTGAGCCAGGTTCCACTATTCAAACCTACTAGTAAATACATACCTGGAGAACAAGCCAATTAATCGGTGGAGCAAAAGTTGAGATACACTCACAAGCTATCTAAACTAATAAATAAGTAGCTAGGATGGCCTCAAAAAAGGTAGAGAGTAGAGTGGAGGGAAGACCAAACAGAAAGAAGGAAGAGAAGCCTCAGGAGAGGAGGAAGGACAAGGAAAAGAAAATGGCTTCAATTTTCTCCCCCTCTGTTAATATTAATAAAAATGTAAACATGGAAAACACCCAGGACTCAGTAGATTCTTCAGATACAGTCGGGACTGGAGATTGTCCTCGGCCTCCCCTGGACATTTCTGGCGACTATGGTGAAACCCAATATATAACTACGGACTTTCTAAAAAAGTACCTCGATATCCAATTCCTCCAATTACAAAGAGATATGAATAAAAATACTAAAGAAATTACTTCGGAGGTTAAACGATTGGAGGAGAAGCTAGAAAAAAGTGAAACCCAAATGGTCAACTTCCAGAAAACTCTTGAAGCAACAAATGAAGATATTATTAAAATAAAATCTCAAGTAAAAGAACTAGAATTAAACATGCAAAGTCTGGAGGATCGAGAAAGACGAATAAACCTGCGGATTCGAGGGGTCCCCGAGGACATAACCCAACAAAATTTGGAAACATACTTTATGGAACTCTGCTCGGGACTGAAGATAGGACAGCAAAATAATGACCTCCTTTTTGAACGTATACATAGACTATACAAACCCAAGGGGGTTCCAGAGTCTGCCCCAAGAGACACTATAATACGGTTCCACTCATATAAAATAAGAGACCAATTTGCCCGGGCCTTTCGGGAAGAGTCCGGACTCCCAGGGAAGTTTGAACAGCTTAAATGTTTCCCAGACTTGTCCAGGGGGACAAGAATTTTTAGGCGTTCTTTCCATGAGGTTACCACTGTGATGAGGGGGAAGAATATAAGATATAAATGGGGTTTCCCAGCAAAATTGATAGTGAGCTATGAGAACTCCTCGTTAGTCTTCGACTCGCCCCGGGGGGCCCTGGCTTGGTTAAGTGGGAACTAGAACAGGGCAACATAATGTTGTTTCTTGGGGTTGAAATGGTGGGGGGGTTTTCTGATTCTTGCAGCATTGAATTTGGATTTAAGTCCGAACCTGGGTGATTGATTTGAATTTGAATTCGGACCTGAACCAAGCAGATTTTAAATTACAGATTAAATGCTAAGTGGGAGGACGGTGCGATGAATACAAAGAGGAATTTATGTAGATGTGAGGGTCTAAAGAAATATAAATAGGTTAAATCGATTTCATTCAATACCTAATTGTTAAAAATATATATTATGTAAAATTATACCACTGAACACTTATACACATTTTTTTAGACACATATGCTCTATATTAAAGACGGCCAAGAACTAATACACTAATGTTGGTTATTCTAAATATACACAATTCATTAGAACTATTAAAAATACACTACTATGTAAAGGCGGACTAGTATTTTTTGTCGCCACTGTTAGTTCAAATGCACATTACCTATTAGATTTATCAAAATATTTAAAATATAAAACTGATTCCACTTAACACTGAACACATTCATACACACTTATTTAGACACATATGTCTTATATTGAAGATTAATACAAATGCCCGATAAGGACTAGTACACTTAGTAGTTACTGTTTACTTTAAATGAACACCCTGCATTATAACTATTAAACTATATAACTTAAAAATAAATAAAAAAGGAGGAAAAAAAATATGGGAAATATCTTTACAAAACTATTACCCTAATAACCACAATTTATTCAGGCTCTTGGAACAAAACTTAGAACTGTCGGGGAGATCCATAGACATGCTAACCCTGACTCCCCCCCCCCCCCCCCCTATGGCCCCATGTCATTTGTTATTAATTCCTCTGGTCTGTCCTCCATGACCTACTACTTATTGGTAGTGTCTAGCGCCTCTCCCTTCTGATTCCCTCCCCCCCTCCCCTCCCCCTCCCTCCCCTCCACCACACTTCGGAGATCCCTTACACCGATCCGCATTAAGCTTTTATAAATAAAGCTACTCTTGTATCCAAATAAGGGTTTGGATATACAATGGGGCCTGACGGGCACAGAAGAGGGTGTGCTGGTTGGGATATTTTCTTCTCTTCTCCTCATCTTAGTATATTAAGGGAGGAAATGTCTGGGCAACTTAGCTATTTACATGGAGTTATTTGTTGTTATTTGTTGCATGTACAGTATTGTGTAATGTGTAGTGTTACTTGTTGTTTGTGTGTTGAGATTTTGCTGCGGGCGGGGCTGGCTCGGGGGCCGGACGCGTACGAATTCGGGGATGGGGGGGGATAAAATGACGATATTAACCCTGAATGTTCGGGGCCTTAATACTCCTAGGAAGCGAATGCTGCTTACTGATTACTTGAGAGAAAGCAGAGTAACAGTCGCTTTTCTCCAGGAGACCCACTGGAGAACGGACGGTCCAAACATAAATAACAAAAATTTTCCTATCGTGATTACGTCCAGATACCGCTCCAAGAAAAGGGGCACGGCGATTATTATATCTAAAGAAATTACATATAAAGAAATCTTTAGAGAATCGGATAAGAATGGTAGATTTGTTTTTTTGGTCTGTGAATTACAGAATGAGACCTTCACATTGCTCAATGTGTATGCCCCAAATAAGCGCCCACAAGAATATATCGATAGACTTCTTAATAAATTTGGGGATATGATACAGGGCACTCTGATGATCGGTGGAGACTTTAATTGTGTGAACGAAGAGGAGTGGGATAGGAAAACCTCCCAGCCCAAATATAAAAAACCTAAAATAAAACATAGTGCCTCCCTTCAGAGAGTATTAAATAAACACGAATTATACGATGTCTGGCGAGCCCTACATCCTGAAGAAAGGGATTATACTTTCTACTCGAAGCCTCACCTGTCCTATTCAAGGCTGGACTATTTCTTGGTTAGAGCAACATCAGTACAACACTGCCAAAGTATTGAAATTAAAGATGTAACTTGGACAGACCATTCAGCAGTTCTCTTAGATCTGAAAATAAATAGACCACCCCAGACTTGCTCCGCATGGAGGCTAAATGGAAACTTATTACTAAAAAAAGAGAACTTAGCCTATATATCAGAGATGATAAATTACTACTTTAAGGAAAATGATTCACAGTTGATATCCAATTCCGTAATCTGGTGCGCCTTCAAAAGTGTACTACGAGGAGGTCTTATAAAACTAGGAACTGAGAACAAAAGGAATTTTGGGAGGCCACTAAATCAATTATACTATGAATTGTACTCATTAAAAAGGGATAATAAACTTTCCCCCACCAAAAATCTCTCGGATAAAATAGATGAAATAACAGAAAAGATAAACTTAATCCTTATGTCCAAAACAAGTGCATCACTACAAAAATTAGAACAGAAATGGTACTATAAGGGAAATCGACCAGATAAAATGCTCACAGCCAAACTAAAAAATAGGAGGGCGAGGACGCGGATAGAAAAAATAATATGGAATGGCATAATAAATACAAGCCCAAAGGGAATAGGAGAGGCATTTAATAACTTTTACTCTCAACTCTACGGTCTTCCATCCGATTCTCATAAGGCAGACATTTCCGAATATCTTAAAAAAATAGATCTACCTACTCTGTCCACAGAACAGCTGACTGAATTGAACCTACCCATTTCTAAGGCCGAAATCATAAACGTAATTAATAACTTAAAACCTAATAAAGCTCCTGGACCGGATGGTTTCTCTAACTTATTTTATAAAAAATTTAAAAATGATCTCCTGGGACATCTGGAAAAATTTTGTCAGGACATTATGAAGGGTGGAATCCTCCCACAGGAACTGTTACAGGCCACTATATCCCCCATATTAAAGGAGGGTAGGGATCCCTCAGACCCAGCAAACTACAGGCCAATTTCCCTGATAAACACGGACATTAAAATATACTCAGCTGTTATTGCGAACAGATTTAAGGACATAATTCCAGAGCTGGTCCATCCAGACCAGCTGGGATTTGTCCGCGGTCGTTCATCTGGGAATAACGTAAGACGACTGATTGATCTGTTGGACTACGCTGGAAGAACTGGGACTCCCCAGCTGGCCCTGTCTCTGGATGCCGAAAAGGCTTTTGACAGGGTCAGCTGGGGATTCCTAGATGGAGTTCTAGATAGGTTCGGTTTTGAGGGCCCCATAAAGACAGCGGTTATGGCACTATATTCATCTCCAACAGCCAAGACGGTTGGTCCTGGCATCTCCGCGGACTGGTTTCCAGTACGCAATGGTACGAGGCAGGGATGTCCCCTAGCCCCCCTCCTCTACATCCTCACGCTGGAACCCTTAGCGGCTAGTGTAAGGTCTGACAGTGGGATTAGTGGGATCGTTCGGAATCAGCAAGAATACAAGATAGCCCTCTATGCCGATGATATTGTATTAACCCTGACTGACCCATCTTTATCACTTGGGAAACTGATAACTATAATAGAGGAATATAGTAGGGCTTCAAATTATAAATTAAACATGGGGAAATCCCAAATTATGCCTATAAACCTGGATGATGAGGCGATTAGAGACCTTTCACAGACATACAAATTTGACTGGTCTACTAAAGGATTTAAATATTTGGGAATTGTAATTATACCAAAAATAGATCGGCTAATGGAATTAAACTGTGATCTACTCTTTAAGGAAACTACAAAAAAATTATTGGAAGAATGGAAAAACTATGGTATATCCTGGCTGGGAAGGATAAATGTCCTTAGGGCATATGTCCTCCCTAAGTGGTCCTATATATTCAGAATGATCCCACTGTCCTTACCTACGGAGAAATTAAGACAAATTCAAAAATTACATACAACTTACATCTGGGGCCTAAAAAAGAGACCAAGGATAGCACTGTCGCATCTTACACGGAAAATATCTAGGGGTGGTTTGGCAGTCCCTGATATAATGGCTTATTATCAAGCCAGTAGGCTGTACCATCTGCGGAGATAGCAGGACCCATCCTCAAAGAAGGAGCCGTGGTATCTGATAGAATCAGCACAGCTGGGTCTGAGGGATCTATCAGTGGCAATATGGATGAATGGGAAAGCGGGATCCTCCTTTATGTCTGCTATAGAAATTCAACATATTAAAGAACTGTATGATTACTGGCTGAGGATCAAGGAAAAAAAATGGTCTTCTGGATAGGATCTCCCCCCATAGTAATATAGCTACAATCCAATACAATATTCCAGAGATTAATCTTGAGAGTTGGTCCAAAATGGGCCCCATAGTGATAAATGATTTGATTGAAGGGGGGAAAAAAATGATCCCTTTCCCAACTCTTCAGGAAAAATTGTCCCTGTCCTCAAAAGAAATATTTAAATACTTGAGAATAAAAAGTTACTTACTAAAACACCTTCTCTGTAATGAGGAGGGGAAAAGGATCGATCAACTAAATAAACTTTTTAGTAACAACGTAGATTATAAATCAATCTCAAATTGCTTAGTATTTATAAAAAACAATGATATAGAGGACAGGCCAAAATCCTGGAGAAATTGGGAAAGAAATATAGGCATCGAAATCGAAATTGAACAATGGTATAAATCCTTTCAAGAAATAAATAAAACTTTACATTGTTTAAACATCATAGAGCTACACTATAAAATATCCCATCAATGGCACATGGTCCCAAAAGTTATGAACAAACTAAACCCCTCTAACTCCAGATTGTGCTGGAGATGTAATAAGGACGAGGGTACAACAAAACATATATGGTGGGATTGCGCATTGATTAGATCACTATGGGGAAAAGTGTTGGATGTCTTGGCAGATTTGGTTGGAGAAAACATCGGGGATGCCCCATCAATATTGATCCTCCACCTAAGGTTAGAGCATCTCCCTAAGATGCAACGAGCATTAATAATCCACCTTGCAATGGGCGTAAAAATAGCCATATCTAGGTATTGGCGGAAACCAGAAGTTCCCACATGGGGCCAAGTTATGAGCCAACTTACATATCAATACAATATGGAAAAAAGCATTGCCCAACAATGGGGTAATATTGAAGCATTTGATAAATGTTGGTCCCCTTGGCTCGGAACCTTGATCTAGAAGGAGGTGCTTTTCTAAAACCCACATATCCCCGTTTTCCTGGTATAGCTGTGTCCCATTGAATGGTGCGTGCCCGTTACTTCGAGCCAGTGTTTTGTCCGCAGCATCTCTATTTTGTGTTTTTCTTTCTTTGTTCTTCTTTTCTCTTTTTCTTTCTGTCTTGCTTCGTTATGTTTTGTCCTGTTGTCCACTTTTTTCTACTCCTCTTTTTTCTTTTGCTATCACAACTTGTAATGTACTAAGCTAATTAGAATCACTGCTGATATATTGTGCATCTATGAGAAATTATGCTAACATGCAAGTATGTTTTTGTTTTTTATGCCTTTTCTCTGCTTTTTATACTGGTAAAATGAAAAATAAAGAAAAAAAAAAAATAGTGGTATACTTGCCCCCTTCAGGGATTCTCTCCTCCAATTTTTTCAGAGTGCAGTAACTGCAGCAAATTCAAACTCCGAGTGGGATATCGAGTAGCAAGATTTTTATTCCACAATACAAAAAAGATGTTGAAAAGAGTATAAAATCCAGTAAAAACGTTTAAACACCGTGTCTTTCACTCCAGCACTCCTTGCGCCTCGGGGCTGGATAGGACTTCCGGGTTAGAAACAAGACACCCACGATGAGTACGGTGGCTTCACAGGAACAAAAAGTCACCCAACGCGTTTCGTCCTTTGGACTTCCTCAGGGGGATAACAGGTCCCGGAAAAAGTTCTCCTTTATATATGTCCGTAAGATCGATGTCCTTTTACAGATCGTTTTAAAAAATTAATCCGAAGTATTTAAAAACCGAATCATTCGGCTTAACTAACATGCATTAAAATGACAGGTTCGTGTATTGAAAAACGAATCTGAAGTTCGTATTGTATATGCGCTAACTGCGCATGCGCAGATGTAGTTCGTATTGAAAGTAATCCGAGCATCTCCTAAATTCGAATCATGTAGACCGAAGACTGGCACCTTTGCTCGGACAACACATGCGCAATGGCTCAAAATAGATAAAACGAGCCAGTTATGAATGAAACAACTCAAACCCCATTCTATAAACCGAATGAAAGGTTCAAATGAGTTCGATATCATTCCATAAACCGAATGGGGATTTAAAAATAGAGTTAGTATTAACTAAATACACTTCGTGTCAACTTCGGCACTGTTATGAAAGTATCTTTATACATGATTAGATATAAATAACAATAAAAAAAATATATATCTTTATTTTAAACCATCTATGGATTTAGAGGAAAAAAAGAAAAAGAGGAAAAAAGAAAAAAGAAAAAAGAAGAAGAAAAAGAAAAAAAGATCATTTTAAAAATAAAATAATCATATAATGTGTATGTATATAAAAAATGTATATGAAAATATATATATAAAAAATGTAAAAAGATTGCCTAAAAATAGACAGACATTTGTTGCCACTCCGAAACTCTTATAAAAATGCTTTAAGCTCAAAATCTATATTAATACCCTTAGGATTCAGGGTTTGCATGGTATATATCCAAAAAGCCTCTCTTTGGAGTAGTTTCTTTGATCTATTTCCCCTTTTCCAAGTATTAGGGATTGATTCGATTCCCATAAATTTTATATTATCTGGGTTGCCTTTAGGGCAACTGTGGCAATGATTCGGTAAGCTGTATTTGAATCTATCACATTCTTTATTCATCAATCCCAGATGTTCTAAAATGCGAACTTTTAGTGGTCTTTTCGTTTGTCCTATATATTGGGAACCACAGCCGCATTCTACTAAATATACTACAAAAGTGGTATTGCAGTTAATAAAACTTTTTACCTTGTATTCTTTGCCTGTACTTTTTGATTTAAAATCCGTCCTTTTTCGAATTTGATGTGAGCAAGCTTTACAATAGCCACATTTGTGGAAACCGTTAGTTTTATTACTAGTGAGCCAATTTGACCCATTTATTTTAGGAGCTGTTTTAATCACACTTGGAGCAAGTGTTGTTTTCAGATTTGGTGCTCTTCTAAAAATGACTGATGGTTTATTGGGTATTAAAGGGGCTAAAATTTTGTCTCCCTTGACCACATTCCAATGTTGGGATAAAATCTTTTTAATTTGAGGGGCTGCTGTATTATATTCTGATATAAAAGACATACCATACTCTTTAAGATTATTCCCTTCTTTTTTTGCTTTTGGCATCAATATTAGATTCCTATCCATTTTCTCCACTTCTTGTTCTGCTTTATCTAAGATTTCTGTTTTATAATGGTTTTGGATAAACCTTTCTTTCAGAGTTTTTGTTTGTTCTTTAAAAACTTCAATATCGCTGCAATTACGTCTTATTCTTCTAAATTGACCCTTAGGTATATTGTTTAACCAATTTGGGTGATGACAGCTGTATCTATCTATATAGTTGTTACTATCTACTTTTTTAAAAAACGTTTTGGATTTTAGGAGGTCATTTTCAACATAGAAGTTCAAATCTAAGAAATCAATGGTTTCTGTGCTTTGGGAGAAAGTGAAATCGAGTCCATGTTTCTGAGAGTCAAACAGAACAGTGAAATACTGTGCTTACAGTGCACTTTGAAAAATGTTAATTGTTTTGGGTGCTAAATAGTACATTTGCGTCTTGCAGTGCACTTCATATCTGAGAGTCAAATAGAACAGTCCAATACTGTGCTTACAGCGCACTTTGAAAAATTCTAATTGTTTTGGGTGCTAAATAGTACATTTACGTCTTGCGGTGCATTTCTTGCAGTCCAATAAACAAAAAAAGAAATAAAAATTGTTGACTATTGGCGGTTACATTGTCGCCTGACATAAATCATCTGTTACTTTGGTGGGTGTCCGCAAAGAATGAGGAGAGCGTCAAATAAGGGACGTGGCCCTGGTCGTGGTGCTGCTGGTGGAGCTCCTGTTGCAAGTAGGGGATGTGGTCGATCTGTGCCAGCAACACGCACAAGTGAAACACCTTCCTCAGGTGCTAGTACGCGACAGAACCTTTAGCGTTATTTGGTAGGCCCGAATGCCGCTCTTAGAATGGTGAGGCCAGAACAAGTACAGGCGATAGTAGATTGGGTGGCTGACAGTTCCTCCAGTTCCTTTACATTGTCTCTCACCCGGTCCCCTGCTGAAAGCTCAGAGTTGACACCTGCAGCTCATGGCCATCTGTCTTTCACCTCACCCCCTTGCAAATCAGGCAAGCAGTCTGAGCCACAAGTCATGCAGCAGTCTCTTTTGCTTTTTGATGACTCTGCTGGCGGGGTCATCAAACCTAGCCATGCCCCAGAACTGGAAGAGATTGAGTGCACTGATGCACAACCACTTATGTGTCAGGATGTGGACATGCGAGGACCACCGCAGCACGTCTCTGATGATGATGAAACACAGGTGCCAACTGCCGTGGCTTTCGGCAGTGTGCAGACCGGCAAGGAGGGCAGGGTTGAGGAGTGGGTGGAAGATGATGTGGAGGATGATGAGGTCCTAGACCCCACATGGAATCAAGGTCATGCGAGTGATGAGTCCAGTTTGGAGGAAGAAGCGGTGGTAGCAAAGAGGCACCAGCTCAACATAAGAGGGAGCAGGGTGCAAAACCGTAGCGGCCGTCCCCTAGACAGTATGCCTGCTACTGCCCACCGCACCCAGGGGCCGAGCACACCAAAGCCAGCTACAAGGAGTTCCCTGGCGTGGCAGTTCTTTAGACAATGTGCTGACGACAAGACATGAGTGATTTGCAAGCTGTGCAATCAGAACCTGAAGCGAGGCATAAACGTGCTAAACCTGAGCACAACCTGCATAACCAGGCATCTACATGCAAAGCATGAGCTGCAGTGGAGTAAGCATCTCAAAACCCAGGAAAGGTCTCAGGCTCCTCCTGCTTCCTCTTCTGCTGCTGTCTTGGCTTCTTCCTCCAGCTCTGGAGTCACAGTGGCACCTGCCACCGAGCAAATTGAGGAAGTGGCAGCAACGCCACAACGTCCGCCACCATCCCCACACTATCCCATGGAAGCGTTCAGCTATCCATCTCCCAAACACTGGAGAGAAAGAGGAAGTATGGGCCTTCCCACCCGTGAACACTGGCCCTGAATGCCAACATTTCCAAATTCCTGGCCTTTGAAATGCTATCATTCCGTCTGTTGGAGACGGACAGTTTTAAAAACCTGATGGGGGTTGCTGTCCCACAGTACGTGTTTCCCAGCCCCCACTACTTTTCCCGGCGAGCCATCCCTGCTCCTGCACAAGCAATTGGCGGACATAATCAGGTGTGCACTGCGCAACGCCATCTGTGGCAGGGTCCACATAACCACAGATACGTGGACCAGTAAGCAAGGGCAGGGACGCTATATTTCCCTAACAGCACACTGGGCAAATGTAGTGTCGGCTGGGCCTGAGAGCAGATAGCAGTTTGGCGCATGTCCTTCCACCACAGAGGATTGCAGGGCATTTTTCTTTGCCTCCTGTTGCCTCCTCCTCATACTCAGCTTCTTCCTTCTACTCTACCACCTCCTCATCCGGTCAGCGTAACACCTTCACCACCAACTTCAGCACAGCCAGGGGGAAACGACAGCAGGCTCTTTTAAAACTCATATGTTTAGGGAAAAACCCCACAGCTCGCAGGAGCTGTGGATGGGCATGGAACAACAGATCAATGAGTAGTTGTTGCCACTGAGCCTCAAGCCCGGCCTGGTGGTGTGCGATAATGGGCGAAATCTCGTAGCAGCTCTGGGCCTAGCCAGTTTGACGCACATTCCTTGCCTGGCGCATGTGCTGAATTTGGTGGTGCAGGAATTCCTGAAAAACTACCCAGATATATCAGAGCTGCTACAGAAAGTGCGGGCCGTCTGTGCGCACTTTAGGCGTTCTCACACTGCTGCTGCTCGCCTGTCTGCACTGCAGTGTAACTTAGTAACTTAGGCCTTCCCGCTCACCGCCTCATATGCGACGTGCCCACAAGGTGGAACTCCACCGTGCACATGCTGGAGAGATTGTGCAAGCAGGCGATAGTGGAGTATCAGCATGCACGGGTCAGTTGCTCTGCGGAACAGCACCACTTCACCACCAATGAGTGGGCCTCCCTGCAAAACCTGTGTGCCATTTTGCACTGTTTCGAGTACTCCACCAACATGGCCAGTGCCAATGACACCGTTTTCAGCCTTACTATCCCACTTGCATGTCTCCTTGAAAAAACGCTTAGGGCGATGATGGAAGAGGATGTGGCACAGGAAGAAGAGGAGGAGGAAGAAGAGGGGTCACTTCCACGGTTATCAGGCCAGTCATTCACAAGTGGCTTGAAGGGTGGGTTCCTGCACCAGCATAGGCCAGGTACACAACTGTCAAGCCAGGACACAGTTTTGGAGGAGGATGATGATGATGATGAGGAGGAACCGTGTTCACAGCAGGGTGGCACCCAACGCAGCTCGTGGGCATCACTGAAGCATGGCTGGAGGGATACGGAGGACACAGATGATACACCTCCCACAGAGAACAGCTTGTCCTTGCATCTGGGCAGCTTGGCACACATGAGCGACTACATGCTGCAGTGCCTGCGCAACGACTGCCAAGTTGCCCACATTCCAACTTGTGCTGATTTCAGGGTGGCCACCCTGCTGGATCCCCGTTATAAGGACAACGTGCTGTCCTTAATTCCTTCACTGGAGCGTGATCTTAAGATGCGCGACTACAAGCGCACGCTGGTAGACGTGCTGCTGGGGGCATTCCAAAATGACACAAGGGGGCTCAATGGAAGCACAAGGCGAAGGCAGAGGAAGAGGTCACCAATGCAGCTGGGGCACCGCCAGCACCACAGAAGGCAGGGTTAGCATGGCCGAAATGTGGAAAAGCTACGTCAGCACGCCACAACAAGCAGCAACACCATCTGATATGCAACATCTTAGCAGGAGGCAGCATTTCAGCAACATGGTGGAACAGCACGTGTGCACAGGCCTACACGTACTGACTGATGGGTCTGCCCCATTCAACTTCTGGGTCTCCAAATTGGGCACATAGCCTGAGCTTGCCCTTTATGCCTTGGAGGTGCTGGCCTGCCCTGCAGCCGGTGTATTGTCTGAACGTGTGTTTAGCACGGCAGGGGGCGTAATCACAGACAAGCGCAGCCGCCTGTCCGCAGTGTCAGAGGTATTTAACAGTAATCTTGGAATTGGTACATATGAATAAAGCAGAAGAAAAAGATAACAAGATTGATGCCATTTTGTGTCAGTTTTTGGATATCCTTCTGTGTGTTCAAATCGTATTCTGTGTCCCTGAAGCTAAAAGAAAGTCCTCCACATTCCTAACTCTGTTATCTAGTATCACAGAACAGATAAGGTGGGCATTTTTAGTTGTTTATGACTCTCATTGTATCTCTGAAGACACAGCTGTGTCTATATACATACAAGAGGTGAAGGGGGCTTCTCTTCAGCTTGCTAGCCCACCCAAACTGACAGACACAGACACCAGTGCTGTATTTACCGCGAGGCATCCTAGGCGGATGCCTATGGCAGCAAATTTTGGGGGGCGGCATCGCAAAAAAAAAAAAATCCGGCCCTTTAAAAAAAAAAAAAAAATAGACCGCGCTTGCAGGCAGAGATGGAGGTGAGAGGGGATCGGAAGATCCCCCCTCACCAACCCTCGGCCTGCCATGCTGCACGGGGAGCCGAACAGGCAGCACAGAGAAACCTCCGTGCTGCCTGTTCGGCTCCCCGTGCAGTGTGCCGACACGGAAGTCCCGACAGTCACGTGACGGGCGCGCTGACGTCATACGTGCGCCCGGTCACGTGACCTGTCGGCAAAATCGCCGGGAAGCCGAACAGGCAGCATGGAGGGACCATGCTGCCTGCCACTAGCCTCCAATGAAAGGTAAGTGCAGATGGGAGACTGTGTGTGTGTGTGTGTGTGTGTGTGTGTGTGTGTGACTGTGTGTGACTGTGTGTGATGGGAGACTGTGTGTGACTGAGTGTGATGGGAGTCAGAGTGTGTGTGATGGGAGACAGTGTGTGTGACTGAGTGTAATGGGAGTCGGAGAGTGCGTGATGGGAGTAGGAGTGTGTGACTGAGTGTGATGGGAGTGTGAGCTTGATGGGAGTCTGAATGATGGGGCATGTCTTAGGTGTGTAACGTGGGTGTGCAGCTTGGGTAGGGGGGTGCCCGGATTTTGTCTGCCTAGGGCAGCACAAAATCAAGATACACCACTGACAGACACACTGAGATTACTTGGATTTTAGATGTGAATAATCTAATAAGGGTTATTAAACACACCTAGTTGATTTAAATCTCTCATTAAAATATATAATTATATCACACCTTCACTAATAAATATTTTAAGTATAATTAATCCTACATATTAATTAGAATATTGTTTTTATTGTTTTATTAGTGTGGTATACATTTTATTATAAGTTTTTATCTAATGTCCAATGATAAGAATATTTACTTTATAATTTGAAATTGTATTAACACTTCTATATATTGCAACATATATATATTGTATTACATTATACCTGAGATACCTGGGGGGACTGATTTTGCAAGAGCTGCCACTAGTGGGGTGAGAGATGGGAAATGTTTTAGAAACGGGCTGAGTCTCTCTCCTTCTGGGGAGAACTCAGGAATATGAGGCTTTTAATAGCACATGTTCACTATAGCAATAGAAATCTCCATACCCATAGTATTGAGCTAAGTCCCAGGAGTAACTTTCATCACTCAATTCTTCAATGGAAGGAGTCTCAACTGCAAAACAACCTCTGTCGGTAATGTATAAATGTGGTAATTTGTTTCTAGAATAATCTCAATTTTTATGGATGTAAAGAGCATATATATTTGGGTAAATTAAACTTAAATCCCACAATTTCTGGGATCTATATGTTTTAGGTTGGTGTTTATCTGTCATCCTTTCTGCACAAGGAAGCCAGAGGAATATCCTATAGATATTACCAAGAACCATAAGTTCTTATAGTCTAGCTATTTACCCAAATATGTAATATCTAATCTCCAGAGATTATCTAAGATTCTCATTCTTAAAGTCTAAGCTAGAGTACATACATTATCACTTACCGAGCAGATTAAGAAATAGCCACCTTGAGTAGTTATATAATTTAGTAATATTACCTTACCTAAGCAGAGTATATGTTGGTAATTTGTAGGTAATTATGGTGTACTATCATTAATTATTATTATTTTTAATCATTATTAAGATGAACCAGGCATGGATCCCACCAGACTTCTCTGTACCTTGTGCAGAATAGACAATTATACCGGCCTCACCCAGTCATTGTTATACTCAAGTGCACTTATTCTTTGTTTTCTGTTGTTATATGTGCCAATATTTTGGGGGCTACCCCAATTTAAAAAACCAAAAACAAATAAAAAACAGTGTTAGCTACCTCCTCCTCCTCCTCCAGCGCCGCTTCCACCTACACCGCCACGGTCACCGCCTCTTCAACCTATGGGTCACAGTATAAACTGAAAGAAAATACCCTGCACTCCAACCCTCTCTCAAATGGATAATTCTGTTGATCCTCCTGGCAGCCATGCTTTAGATTTAGATTTATGTTCTTCCAAAGATAAAATCAAATATTCCATCTAGTGCTATTTTATTGCTCAGCTGTATTTGTAATTTGTATGTATTTTATGTTATTTTAAGTTATTTCCCTATCCACATTTGCTTGCAGGGCACTTGTCCTACTCTTACCCACATTTTAATTCCTTTTGCAGCTCTCTAGCCCTTTCCATGACTTTTTTAGTGGCATTTTAGTGGCCAAAAGTCCGTGCCCCCATTGACTTCAATGGGGTTCGTGTTCGGGGTCAAGTTCGAGAACGGACCCAGACATTTTTTCGAAGTTCGGTCGAACCTCTCGAACCCGAACATCCAGGTGTCCGCTCAACTCTAGTGATGGTTCATTACTACTTCTTAGTTAATTTTTTGGCAGTGCTTATTGGCTGCCTTGATGGTCTGCCACCAGTTGGTTGGATTGTCCGCTGGTGCGGCAGTGGTGGAGGAATAATAGGGACCATAACATGTGGTCAAGTACTCTGGTATACTGGTCAGATGCAGGCCAGCATCTGTGTTATTAGTCTGATGTTCCATCATCTATGTTATCTGTGTTGTCAGTCTGTCCATCATATCGGTCATCCTATTGTTGGAATGTTCAATGTCCTTATGCAGCTATGCCTGTCCTTGATGCTCAGCAAGTGTGTTTACACTGAGGTGTCATGGATGCTGATGTCCTGGATTCCAGGAGATACCTGGGTCCAGCCTCCTGCCTACAGACAATGGCCCTGGCAGGGGAATAATTACTGTGATGGCACCATTCGTACTACCACTGTGGCATTTGACCCCTGGACTATATTAAGTGACTTTCATGTACTCTGCTGTTTGCCCCTCATATTGCTCCACGTTGTCCCCTGTTGCCTATTTCCCCAGCCCCAAGAGCCTGTCCCTACCCAGTGCCTTCGACAAGTACACACTTTGGGGGAACCTGTGGCACCCTATTTTCAATACAGCAAGACTTCCACAGGACAGGATGTATATCTGTGGAGGGCCAAGCTATAAATTACTATTAGCTATAAGTTACTATAACCTAGGGCGGCACTTACCTTGTCAGCCCGTGGGGCTGCAAAAAAAAAGAAAAAAATGCCTCTTTAGAAAGAGAACAAAACTCTGAAGAACTTCCCACAGCACCGCTCTGCCTGCAAGCAGGCAGCACTGTTTCTGGAGCATGGGTAGCCACACAGACAGTACAGACACACCTCCATGCTGTCTGTTTGTCTCATCGTGCAGTATGAGGGGGGAGTGCTGACAGGAGACGTGTCCCAGCGCTCTGATGTCCTATGCGCTGGGACACGTTACCTTAATGGTACTAACCATGCGGGCACCAAATAGGCAGCATGGTAGGACACCAGGAACCAGTCCTGTGGTGCTGGGGGCATGTAATAGGGGTGATGGGGGTCATGTATTGGAGGTTATGGGGGTCATGTATGCATGCTATACATACTGTATTTATCGGCGTATAACACGCACCTTTTCTCCCTGAAAATAGGGGGAAAATGGTGTGTGCGTGTTATATGCCGAAAAAAAAAAAAATCTAAAACTTACTTCGTTCCTGCTCTGTCCCCCGGTGCTCTGAAGCTGCGTGGCTGTGAGGGAAGCGTTGTGAGCTCCCCTCCAGCCGCGCGGTCAATAAAGTGTGTTTTTTTTAAGGAGGAGGGGGAGGAGGGTGGCATAACGAGCATACTAAGGGGCAATATCTTGGCATATTGGGGGCAATATCATGGCATATTAAATGGCATATTGGGGGCAATATCATGGCATATTAAATGGCATATTGGGGGCAATATCTGGCATATTAAATGGCATATTGGGGGCAATATCTGGCATATTAAAATGGCATATTGGGGGCAATATCCTGGCATATTGGGGGCAATATTCTGGCATATTGGGGGCAATATCCTGGCATATTAAATGGCATATTGGGGGCAATATCCTGGCATATTAAAATGGCATATTGGGGGCAATATCTGGCATATTAAAATGGCATATTGCGGGCAATATCTGGCATATTAAAATGGCATATTGGGGGCAATATCCTGCATATTAAATGGCATATTGGGGGCAATATCCTGCATAATAAATGGCATATTGGGGGCAATATCCTGGCATATTGGGCTTCAAAGTTCTTTATTTGAAATGTAAGTTTTTTTTCCTAAAATTTCCTTCTTAAAATGAGGTGCGTGTTATACGCCGATAAATACGATAATTAAATACACCAGAGCCGCCATCACAAATTTTAGGGCCCCTTACTGAAAAAAAATCTCCCCCCCGATAGTTTATAAATTAATATGTGACTAAAAGCCTGGGTCCGCATACGCTGGATGTCACATATTAATTAACAAACTATCAAGGGAGGGGCAGCTAATGTGACCAGTGACCTGTAACTAAATCCAGACAGATATAGTCAGTGTCAGATGAGCTAACCCCTGGATTGCTTGTCATATATAGGCAGTGTCAGATTAGTTAACCCCTGGGTGGCTAGACAGATATAGGCAGTGTCAGAGGAGTTAACCCCTTGGTAGCTGGACAGAGATAGACAGTATCAGAAGAGTTAACCCCTTGAGTGGCTAGACAAATCTAGGCAGTGTCAGAGGAGTTAATCCCTTGGGTGGATAGACAGATCTAGGCAGTGTCAGAGGCGATAACCTCTTGGGGGACTAGACAAAGGCAGCTTCAGAGGAATTAACCCCTTGGGTGGCTAGACCGATATAGGCAGTGTCACAGAAGTTAACCCCTTTATTCACACACTCCATCACACACATATACAGACAGTCTGTCCCTCACACTGACATACACACATACTAACTCACACTGACATACACACACTCTCACTCACACTGACATACACACACTCTCGCTCACACTGACATACACAAACTCTCACTCACACTGACATACACACTCTCTCACTCACATACACACACTCACACTGACATACACACACTCACTCACACTGACATACACACACTCTCACTCACACTGACATACACACACTCACCTATGCACACACTCTCACTCACACTGTGTGCATTTAATATGAGGTGTTTTTTTATGAGTTTTATTGCTGGAGAATCTGTGATACACTCACACATAACTATATAATATACCATAATACATTTGTGGTGAAGTGGCCCCCTGCAGAACAAACTTGGACACCCCTGCCCTAGTCTATATACTGTTTTATGCTGTAGTTTTTTGTTTCACCATAAAAGTCCTTCACAGAGATGTCACTTTTTAATGCACAGAAACTGCTCTATTACTTTTGGCAGAAAATGTCTAATCCTCCTTACATTTCTGGCAGGTCTTGCTTTGAATGAATGATCTGAATTAACACTATAACACATTGCAGCTGCTCATTAGGATAACAGCTCCCAGAATTGACCTAGGAAGCCACATTACACATTGATTTCAACATATACCATTACTGCTCATTAGCAGTGTCAGCTCAGAGCCCTAGGGCGTCCCCTTAACCACTGTAATAAGGAAATATTACTAACTGACTTTGAGAAAAAGATGGATATATTTAATCATAGACTAGAAGAGTAGAATTAAACAGGAGTCACATCATATGTTACTGTGGTAGAATATCCTTAATTCCTGCTGGGCAGTACTGTGTGAAGTGTAAACTCAGCCTTATCAGGTAATTTAACTCCTATATTATCAAGAGCCCAATTGGATTAGCACAACCAGGGCAACTAAACAGTAATACAACCCCCCCCCCCCCCCCCCCCCGAAAATAACAGGCTGACCATCCACACTAATAATACACATTTATTTTAACTAGTTATACCACTTGGGCCATATGTACTGCTTGCATATGAAATACACTTGCCATCTGCTGGCACATTTAAAGTACTATACAGTAGAAACTTACATTCAAATGTGACTAGAATAAAATATACACAGAGGTTCCTCTTAAATCACATTTGGAATTATATCATTAGTTCCCTTTTCTTTATAATGTAAAATGGTCAAGGTGGCAACCCTACCAACTAAATACAACGTAAAAGTTATATACGTAGGGTAGTATGCACTTTGTAGGGTCTACTCAGGTAGCTTCGATTTTCCATTGAGTTTCAGTCCACCTCAGATCACTTCAGTGACCTAATAACCCATGGTAACCATAGTGCTTCCTAACTGTCATGAAAATTCGCCATTGTGGTGATTTTCTTGCTAAAAACAGTAGCGTTTATCCTCCCCGAACCGTGATCAAGTGTTGAAACATAACCTTTCTACTCTCTTTCTTTATCAATTTGTTTTTTTAATGCGGCAGATGAAGGGAACCCCGAACTGAATCTATGGTAAAACCCAGATTTACCCAATTTATCAAGAAACCCAAATTTCAAAGAAGGGATAGACACCATTCTATTGGGGGTCTGTACATCCTGGGACATGATGAATAGATCGTCCAGGTATATGGTTAAGCGAAACCCCTGTTTTCCGTTAGTGGCCTATTATGGGCTTTAGCAATTTTGTGACACACCAGGATACCGAGGATAGCTTTAGAGCGGTACCTGATGTGGACATGCAATGTGGAGATTTTGTTAGCCCGTTATGCAGTTACACCGGAGGCACACAGGAGAAAATTCCGGTTGCTCCGCAAGCAGGGCAAAGACTCTTACACAGAGTGGGCATTCCGCATGCACCGCGCTGCCAGTAACTGGATGCAGGGATGCCAGGCGACTACACTGGAGGATGCATTACAATTGTTATTATTGGAGCAGTTTTTTGACCACACTCCTACAGATACCAGGGATTGGGTCAGAGACAGAAAGCCGCTGTCAGTAGAAGAGGCAGCACGTCTAGCAGACGAATTTCATGAGAGCAGACGGATAGATCACAACTGTGGAGCTTCAGGATTTCGACCGCGATATCACGCTCAAGCTCCAGCACCGCAACCGAAACCAGTACCACCGGTGAGTCAACCTACTTCCACTGGGGTTCAGAAAACTGCACCGATGTGTTTTGGGTGTAAGCAGGTGGGACACATAAAAGCTAATTGTCCACACCGTAATACTGATCGATGGGGGCGAGCACCAGCCCCACCAACGAGAGCAGCTGCTCATTGTGTACAAGAGGATTACAACTATTCTACGCAAGGGGGTGACCACACTAATTCAGAGAATTGGTCCATGCTACACGAGGTCAACCCAGTTCAAGCAGCAGATGACAATCGGGCGCACCATCGACAGACCGTGCGACTTAATGGGCAGGAAGCCAGAGGCCTGAGAGACACTGGAGCTACGATAACTCTGGTAGAACCACAACGTGTCAAACCATCCCAACATACTGGACGCTCCGTGGCTGTAAGGGTGGCGGGAGGGGCTATTCACAAGTTACCCACTGCCATGGTACACGTTGACTGGGGCACCGGGGCTAAGGCTGTGGAGGTGGGCATCATGCCAGAGTTACCGGTGGAGGTTTTGCTGGGAAACGATTTGGGGTGCTTGACTTCTCAATTTATACAGCCGACTACAGCAGGAGCGCTCCCAGTCACAACCAGACAACAGGCACGAGCTATGGACACCTCACACTCCACGGATGACCCGGTAGGCACTAATAATGCTTCTGTAGATTCTAGTCCTAACATGTATTGGGGCACTCCCACCGACTTTGGGCAGGCTCAGAGGGAGGATAGCAGGGAGACGTAGGACAGGAAAGGTTCCAGTGGGAAAAAGGTTTGCTATATCGGATAACAGAGGGGGCGGGAGGAGGAACCCGACAGGTGATGAAAAAACAGTTAGTGGTACCCCGCAAATATAGGGCAGAGTTATTACGGATTAGCCACGATATACCCTTAGCAGGACATCTAGGGATTAAGAAAACCCGAGATAGGTTGACTCAGACATTTTTTTGGCCAGGTGCTACCCAAGATTTACAAAATTATTGTAGAACCTGTGATGTATGCCAAAAAGTAGGAAAGAGGGGTGACCACCCCCGAGCGAAATTAAGACCTCTTCCCATAATAGAGGAACCTTTTTTCAGAGTGGCAGTGGATTTGGTAGGACCCCTTAGTAAGCCTAGTCCATCGGGTAAGAAATATTATCTTACGGTGGTGGACTATGCTACACGCTACCCGGAAGCTATAGCCTTACCTAATATCATTGCTGAAACCGTAGCTGAAGCTCTCATCAAAGTATTTACTCGAGTTGGGTTCCCTAGGGAAATAGTATCCGACCAAGGGACCCAATTCACAGCGGTAGTTACTCAGCAGCTCTGGCAGAGCTGCGGAGTAAAACCCATACTGAGTTCTCCCTATCATCCCCAGACGAACGGGCTCTGCGAACGTTTTAATGGCACTCTAAAACAGATGCTAATCACGTTCACAGAGACCTGGCGGAACTGGGAAAAGTTCCTTCCCCACCTGCTGTTCGCATACCGGGAGGTACCCCAGGCATCCACCGGATTCTCTCCTTTCGAACTGTTATATGGAAGGAGAGTCCGAGGACCCCTGGACCTGGTCCGCGAGCACTGGGAAGGGGATATGGGAGAATCAGGCACGCCGATAGTACCATTTGTTTTAGAGTTGAGAGACCGACTGCAGGCGCTTACTCAATCGGTAAGGGGAAACCTGCAGGCGGCTCAACAACGTCAGAAACACTGGTACGATAGGGGAGCTAGAGATCGTATTCTAGAGATAGATCAAAAAGTGTTAGTCCTCAAACCGACAGATAAGTTACAGGCCTCTTGGTAAGGGCCCTACAAAGTATTAGCCAGGGTCAGCGACACTACGTACATAGTAACAGATTGTAACAATGAAAGGATCCGCAGGTCCTTTCATGTTAATATGTTGAAACCCTACTTTGAGAGGCCAGAGGAAGTCTCTGCAGTATGCGCTCCGGCGCTTGAAGATAGTGAGGGTATTCCCTTGCCCAACTTGCTCCACAAAGAACCCACCGGGGTGGAGCAGGTTGGACTAGGACCGGAGTTGAAACCAGAGGAAAGGGCACAGGCTACTCAGCTGTTACGGGAATTTCGGGATATGTTTTCTGCTCTCCCGGGCTACACGACGCTGGCAGTCCACCGGGTGGAGACCCCAGGTCAGGTACCTTTGAGACAGCAACCATACAGAATTCCTGAAGCAGTTAAAGATAGCATGTTAAAAGAGATTCAGGAGATGCTGGATCTAAGGGTTATAGAACCCTCGCAGAGCCCTTGGGCCTCCCCAGTGGTATTAGTACCAAAGAAAGATGGTACCACGCGGTTTTGTGTGGATTACCGCAGGCTTAATGACCGTACGGTCACGGATGCCTACCCCATGCCCAGGGTAGATGAGTTATTAGACGTATGGCCAGGGGTAATTACTTGACCACTATTGACCTGTGCAAGGGGTATTGGCAAATCCCCTTGGAGCCTGATGCTATTCCTAAGTCTGCATTCGTCACCCCATTTGGCTTGTACCAATTTAAGGTCATGCCATTTGGGATGAAGAATGCCCCAGCTACTTTTCAAAGGATGGCAGACCGGCTCTTAGAGAGATTTCAGGGCTTCGCCTGTGCTTATCTAGATGACATAGCTATTTACAGCAGCACTTGGGAGGCCCACCTGGAGCACATTTCTGTAGTACTCAAGCGAATTCAAGAGGCAGGATTAACCTTGAAACCAGAAAAATGTCATGTAGGCATGGCCGAGGTCCAATACCTAGGCCATAGGGTAGGGTCAGGCAAGCAGAGGCCTGAGCCAGCTAAAATTGAGGCTATCACGCAGTGGCCCCAACCACGCACCAAGACACAGGTTATGGCCTTTCTGGGAACAGCTGGCTGTTATAGGAAATTTGTGTCAGATTATAGCGCCACAGCCAAACCCCTTACCGATCTTACCAAAAAGTCGTTACCTAGGCAAGTAGTATGGTCTCCGGAGTGTGAGGAGGCCTTCCAGAAACTCAAGCTTGCGTTAAGTAAAACCCCTGTATTGGCGGCACCTGACCACACTAAAAGATTCCTCGTTCACACAGATGCCTCAATGTTCGGACTGGGAGCCGTGTTAAGTCAAGTGGGTGACGATGGCCTGGAGCATCCGGTAGCATATCTGAGCCGAAAACTTATACCCAGAGAGGTCAGTTATGCCACCGTTGAGAAAGAGTGTTTGGCATTAGTCTGGGCCCTGAAGAAATTACAGCCTTATTTATATGGACAATCTTTCACGGTTATGACGGATCATAACCCCCTCATCTGGCTCAACAGAGTAGCCGGAGATAACCCCCGACTGCTAAGATGGAGCTTGGCACTGCAACCCTATAATTTCACAATGCAGTACCGGCCAGGGAAGCAGAATGCCAACGCAGATGGGTTATCCCGGCAAACAGAACTGGAAAAACAAAGTTTAACAGCGGACATCCCCAAGCCAACCCGTTAGGGTCTAGGCGGGTATGCCGTCCCATGGAACTAAGGGGGAGCTATGTGGCGAAAGTTTTGTTATGTCCACTTGTTGTATATACAAATTTAGCTCCATTTGTGAGTTTGTTCATTACTAATGGCCTGCTGGTTTTGAGATGGCTCCAGGGTGTCTCAGGATGTATCCCAGAGACAATAGGACAATGGGCTATAGCCTGAGACATCCTGGCAAGTTATGGATTAGGGGTAATTGGTTTAAAAGTTCAAGGGAGGGGATCTTAATTAGGGTTATCAGTCAGGGCTATTTCAATGTAATTATAATTCTAATGTTTGTTTTCAGTGGGAGTTGATACTGTATTTGGTGTGCTGGGGGAAGCTGGGTTGGGATTATACTGTAATCCATTTATCTCTCCAGATGTGGGGAGGAGTTCTGGCAGAGCATAAAAATAATGATTTGAAAGCTGAAATAAGACACACTGATTTTACCCCTTCATGAAGTCTCGGCTCATGTTTGGGGAACTGGGATTTTATATTCACGTTGCATCGTATTTCGGCTGTTTATTCGGGAGTAAGCTGCACAGGGCTCATTTATTATATATGGGTTCCTTTACACCCTACATGGTTTGCAGTACCTAGGAGTCTGTTGTGATCAGTTCCTATGACTTTTGGAAGAATCGTTATCAGCCCCCTACACCTTAATGGGAAGAAAGGTGAATTATATTGGGACTTACCATATGGTTGCTGTGACTGGTATGATCCACAGGAACCTCGGTTTTGCCACGGGCAGCCACTTTGCTGTACAATCTGGAGTTGTTGGGGTTGAAGTTGGTGAAGCCTCGGGAACCCCGTATAGGTCCCCTAAAGGGACGGCTGGCCATACGGCTTCATGATCTGCCGGCCCGCCAAACGTTTTTGGATTAAAGACCTTTTTGAAGTTAGACTGTACTTTGTCTACTTTGTAAAGGTCGACACACAAGTTTTTAACAAATGAGTCACCAAATAAATACCCTTTGGCCTGTGGGCAGGGTTCAGACATGCTAGTTAGCTTAGGCTCAATTTTGAGCAAAATCGCCTTGCGGCATTCAGTTGCTAGAGCAGTTTATGCGTTGCCGATGAGGTTTTCATGCTGGGCAGATCAAGGAGAGTGTTACCAGTTAGGGCCAACTCTAACATTT
This sequence comes from Pelodytes ibericus, assembly GCA_036172795.1. NCBI lineage: Eukaryota > Metazoa > Chordata > Amphibia > Anura > Pelodytidae > Pelodytes > Pelodytes ibericus. Next base: position 42,454,709 of record CM069863.1, read on the forward strand.
TGTATAACTTGGTACAGGGACCAAGAATATCAAGGACTTTTTCCTGACAGGCGCCTAAGGCTAAGTCAAGACCTTAGGGGGAGGAATGAATGCAGATTGACAGTCGAAAGGTTTGATGATCCAAAAAGTGTATTTATTGTGGTAAGTGAATCCAAACGTAAAAAAATCACAGCATACAAATGGAAGACAAGGTGGCAATCAGATTAAGGTGGTAGCTTGACAGCGTATAGCGCTTATTCATAAGCATAACTCACTCTGTGCAAAATGATTTTTTAAATAGTGTGCCAAAGATTGAAACGGTGTATCATGTGCTCTAGGACAGCCAATCAACTGTGGGGTATCCCCATTGGCTATTGAAAAAATTAATAGAGATGGTAAAAAAAATCATGGGAGTATCCCAGAGTCGAATTGAGGCAATTAATTAAATAAGGATAATTAAAGAAGTACTGTGCAAGTTCATGAGCAATAAAGTGTTATATTGTGATAAAATGGCAATATATGTTAGACTTTATAAAGAAATAAAATATTAAATAGCAGTGAATTTAAGAACAATCAGAAATAACTATATATAGTAGACATTTTCGTCTGAAAAACGAATAATGAAAATGCTAAACTAACGAAAGATGAATGAACTAATGGTTAATAAACGAAAATCATTCGTCCATTCGTCCATTCGTGCTATTGGCATTCTATAAACCAAAAGAATTTCTTATGAATGGGGACTCTAGTTCGGTTTATAGAAAGCCAATAGTATTACATGTATTCTATAAGCCGAAAGTCTATAAACCGAAGATCGTTCGGTTTATAGACTTTCGGTTTATAGAATACATGTAATTCTATGTATTCTATAAGCCGAAAGTCTATAAACCGAAGGTCGTTCGGTTTATAGATTTTCGGTTTATAGAATACATAGAACCCACTATTCCTGGACTCTGACTGGCACAATATTACTGGGCTCTGACTGGCACAATATTACTGGGCTCTGACTGGCACAATATTTATGTTATCTGACTGACACAATATTCCTGGGCTCTGACTGGCACAATATTACTGGTATCTGAGTGGCACACTATTACTGGGTTCTGACTTGCATACTATTACTGGGCTCTGACTGGCACAATATTCCTGGTATCTGAATGGCACAATATTCCTGGGCTCTGACTGGCACACTATTACTGGGCTCTGACTGGCACACTATTACTGGGCTCTGACTGGCACAATATTACTGGGCTCTGACTGGCACAATATTCCTGGTATCTGACTGGCATAATATTACTGGGCTCTGACCGACACACTATTACTGGGCTCTGACTGGCATACTATTACTGGGCTCTGAATAACACAATATTCCTGGTATCTTACTGGCACAATATTACTGGGCTCTGAGTGGCACTATATTACTGGTATCTGACTGGCCCAATATAACTGGGCTCTGAATGGCACAATATTCCTGCTATCTGACTGGCACAATATTACTGGGCTCTGATTGGCACACTATTACTGGTATCTGAATGGCACAATATTACTGGTATCTGACTGGCACAATATTACTGGGCTCTGAGTGGCACAATATTCCTGGTATCTATAATTGTACAATTGTCACCTCGTGGGGCTCCTGTGTGTTGCATAATTAATGGCGGTCCCATGTGTGCATAATTATGGGGCGCTTGTGTGTGGCATATTTATCGAGCCCCATGTGTGGCATAATTAAAGGGCCTCTTGTGTGGCATAATTATGGGGCACCTGTATGTGTGTATGTGTATGGCATAATTATGGGGCAACTGTATGTGTGGCACAATTGGGCAGAGGTGAGGCATAAATAGTGGGGCTCTGGTGTGGCATAATTTATGGGGCTCTGGTGTGGCATAATTTATGGGGCTCTGGTGTGGCATAATTTATGGGGCTCCTGTGTGTGGTATAATTTATGGGGCTCCTGTGTGTGGCATAGTTAATAGGCCATCTAACTGGCATTACTAAGGAATTGGCATTGTATTGGAGGAAATCCAGGGGGGTGACACCATGAGTTTCCGCACCGGGTGACACCAACCCTAGTGACGCCCCTGTTACATGTATTCTATAAACCAAAAGTCTATAAACCGAACGACCTTCGGTTTATAGACTTTCGGTTTATAGAATACATGTAATTCTATGTATTCTATAAGCCGAAAGTCTATAAACCGAAGGTCGTTCGGTTTATAGATTTTCGGTTTATAGAATACATAGAACCCACTATTCCTGGACTCTGACTGGCACAATATTACTGGGCTCTGACTGGCACAATATTTATGTTATCTGACTGACAAAATATTCCAGGGCTCTGACTGGCACAATATTACTGGTATCTGAGTGGCACACTATTACTGGGTTCTGACTTGCATACTATTACTGGGCTCTGACTGGCACAATATTCCTGGTATCTGAATGGCACAATATTCCTGGGCTCTGACTGGCACACTATTACTGGGCTCTGACTGGCACACTATTACTGGGCTCTGACTGGCACAATATTACTGGGCTCTGACTGGCACAATATTCCTGGTATCTGACTGGCATAATATTACTGGGCTCTGAGTGGCACACTATTACTGGGCTCTGACTGGCATACTATTACTGGGCTCTGAATGACACAATATTCCTGGTATCTTACTGGCACAATATTACTGGGCTCTGAGTGGCACAATATTACTGGTATCTGACTGGCACAATATAACTGGGCTCTGAATGGCACAATATTCCTGGTATCTGACTGGCACAATATTACTGGGCTCTGAGTGGCACACTATTACTGGTATCTGAATGGCACAATATTCCTGGACTCTGACTGGCACAATATTACTGGGCTCTGACTGGCACAATATTTATGTTATCTGACTGACACAATATTCCTGGGCTCTGACTGGCACAATATTACTGGTATCTGAGTGGCACACTATTACTGGGTTCTGACTTGCATACTATTACTGGGCTCTGACTGGCACAATATTCCTGGTATCTGAATGGCACAATATTCCTGGGCTCTGACTGGCACACTATTACTGGGCTCTGACTGGCACACTATTACTGGGCTCTGACTGGCACAATATTACTGGGCTCTGACTGGCATAATATTACTGGGCTCTGAGTGGCACACTATTACTGGGCTCTGACTGGCATACTATTACTGGGCTCTGAATGACACAATATTCATGGTATCTTACTGGCACAATATTACTGGGCTCTGAGTGGCACAATATTACTGGTATCTGACTGGCACAATATAACTGGGCTCTGAATGGCACAATATTCCTGGTAGCTGACTGGCACAATATTACTGGGCTCTGAGTGGCACACTATTACTGGTATCTGAATGGCACAATATTCCTGGACTCTGACTGGCACAATATTACTGGGCTCTGACTGGCACAATATTACTGGGCTCTGACTGGCACAATATTTATGTTATCTGACTGACACAATATTCCTGGGCTCTGACTGGCACAATATTACTGGTATCTGAGTGGCACACTATTACTGGGTTCTGACTTGCATACTATTACTGGGCTCTGACTGGCACAATATTCCTGGTATCTGAATGGCACAATATTCCTGGGCTCTGACTGGCACACTATTACTGGGCTCTGACTGGCACACTATTACTGGGCTCTGACTGGCACAATATTACTGGGCTCTGACTGGCACAATATTCCTGGTATCTGACTGGCATAATATTACTGGGCTCTGACTGGCACACTATTACTGGGCTCTGACTGGCATACTATTACTGGGCTCTGAATGACACAATATTCCTGGTATCTTACTGGCACAATATTACTGGGCTCTGAGTGGCACAATATTACTGGTATCTGACTGGCACAATATAACTGGGCTCTGAATGGCACAATATTCCTGGTATCTGACTGGCACAATATTACTGGGCTCTGAGTGGCACACTATTACTGGTATCTGAATGGCACAATATTACTGGTATCTGACTGGCACAATATTACTGGGCTCTGAGTGGCACAATATTCCTGGTATCTATAATTGTACAATTGTCACCTCGTGGGGCTCCTGTGTGTTGCATAATTAATGGCGGTCCCATGTGTGCATAATTATGGGGCGCTTGTGTGTGGCATATTTATCGAGCCCCATGTGTGGCATAATTAAAGGGCCTCTTGTGTGGCATAATTATGGGGCACCTGTATGTGTGTATGTGTATGGCATAATTATGGGGCACCTGTATGTGTGGCACAATTGGGCAGAGGTGAGGCATAAATAGTGGGGCTCTGGTGTGGCATAATTTATGGGGCTCTGGTGTGGCATAATTTATGGGGCTCTGGTGTGGCATAATTTATGGGGCTCCTGTGTGTGGCATAATTTATGGGGCTCCTGTGTGTGGCATAGTTAATAGGCCATCTAACTGGCATTACTAAGGAATTGGCATTGTATTGGAGGAAATCCAGGTGGGTGACACCATGAGTTTCCGCACCGGGTGACACCAACCCTAGTGACGCCCCTGTTACATGTATTCTATAAACCAAAAGTCTATAAACCGAACGACCTTCGGTTTATAGACGTTTGGCTTATAGAATACGTGTAATACTATTGTCTTTCTATAAACCGAACGAAAGCCCCATTTATAAGAAATTCTTATGAATGGGGCTCTCGTTCGGTTTATAGAAAGCCAATCGTATTACACGTATTCTATAAGACGAACAAATAAAACGAAACAAAAATAATGAACGAATTTCGTCTGAAACGAATGCAGTAATGAACGAAATTCGTTTTAGACGAAACAATTAACATTTTTGTCCGAATGGACGAAAACGAAATGAAAATTTTAGTTTTGCACATGTCTAATATATAGTTTAAAGAGAGTGATCTAGTCCAATAAGATAATGAGAGGGATAAGGAGTAAGGAGAAAAAGAAAGAGAAAAAAGCATCACATATACCAGAGATACAATTCTATGTCGTTAAATACGGGAGAGTGAAGAATGCTATATGCTAGAAGACATGTGCTCATAAAAATGAAATCACGGATAAAATGACATTCTCTAGTAGTCCATTGATTATATAACTTAAATATCCTGCGCAAAGAGTATATTTCTGCAAAGGTAAATGAAGTAAAAGAAAAACATACATGAAGGTTAATGATCTGAATATACTTTGCATGACACTAGGTACCAGTTTATGGCATAGATGGTCTAAGAATAGACTTTGTATAATTAAGTATTAGCAATGTCCTATGTTCTCTCTTCATCCCCGCCTATTCCGCGCTATTCTTAGTGTGAAATGGCTGGAAGGAGACAGAGAATTTGACTTTATCGGTCTCCCAGATGTACAAACAAGTTGGAGAATGTGGGGCAGCAAAAAGAGCAACAATACATTATGGTTACCTAAAGAATAAACATGGAATACTGTACCAACTAAAATTGAATTTCACATATATGTGAATTGTAAGATGTATCATGATCTTATTTGATCATTAAGGGGGTATTCACCCCCTTTGTAATGAAGCCCATAAAAAGCTCTGGTGCAACCAATTACCTTCAGAAGTCACATAATTAGTGAAATGATGTCCACCTGTGTGCAATCTAAGTGTCACATGATCTGTCATTACATATACACATCTTTTTGAAAGGCCCCAGAGGCTGCAACACCTAAGCAAGAGGCACCACTAACCAAACACTGCCATGAAGACCAAGGAACTCTCCAAACAAGTAAGGGACAATGTTGTTGAGAAGTACAAATCAGGGTTAGGTTATAAAAAAAATATCCAAATCTTTGATGATCCCCAGGAGCACCATCAAATCTATCATAAGCAAATGGAAAAAACATGGCACAACAGCAAACCTGCCAAGAGACGGCCGCCCACCAAAACTCACGGACCGGGCAAGGAGGGCATTAATCAGAGAGGCAGCACAGAGACCTAAGGTAACCCTGGAGGAGCTGCAGAGTTCCACAGCAGAGACTGGAGTATCTGTACATAGGACGACAATAAGCCGTACGCGCCATAGAGTTTTAATCACAGTAAACTCCACCCATGTTAGACTCCACTCACTGATTTCATCAAACAATCAATTACCCTGTAGATTGGTATGTAACATTGGTGGTAACTTCACTATGCATGCTTATGATTAAGTGCTGCTGAAGCACGAAACGCATAAAGCTGATTTAATTTGTTCCTGCACTGTGTCCTTTCACCATGGATTAAATATACATTTTTTACTTTGGCAAACCAGTCTGCATAGTTGATTCTTTCCGCAAAATCCACACTTCTTTCTTTGTTTTATTGTTTATGGCAGAGTTGCCAGAAGAAAGCCATTACTTTCAGCAAAAAACAAAATGGCACGTTTTGAGTTTGCAAAAAGGCATGTGGGAGACTCCCAAAATGTATGGAGGAAGGTGTCTCTGTGTCTGGCGCAAACCCAACACATCACATCACCCAAAGAACACCATTCCCACAGTGAAACATGGTGGTGGCGGCATCATGCTGTGGGGATGTATTTCAGCAGCCAGGACTGGGAAACTGGTCAGAGTTGAGGGAAAGATGGATGGTGCTAAATACAGGGATATTCTTGAGCAAAACCTGTACCACTCTGTGCGGGATTTGAGGCTAGGACAGAGGTTCACCTTCCAGCAGGACAATGACCCCAAACACACTGCTAAAGCAACACTTGAGTGGTTTAAGGGGAAACATGTAAATGTGTTGGAATGGCCTAGTCAAAGCCCAGACCTTAATCCAATAGAAAATCTGTGGTCAGACTTAAAGATTGCTGTTCACAAGCACAAACCATCCAACTTGAAGGAGCTGGAGCAGTTTTGCAAAGAAGAATGGGCAAAAATCCCAGTGATAAGATGTGGCAAGCTCATAGAGACTTATCCAAAGCGACTTGGAGCTGTGATTGCCACAAAAGGTGGCTCTACAAAGTATTGACTTTAGGGGGGTGAATAGTTATGCACATTGACTTTTTCTGTTATTTTGTCCTATTTGTTGTTTGCTTCACAATAAAAAAAATTAAAAAACATCTTCAAAGTTGTGGGCATGTTCTGTAAATTAAATGATGCAAATCCTCAAACAATCCATGTTAATACCAGGTTGTGAGGCAACAAAACATGAAAAATGCCAAGGGGGGTGAATACTTTTGCAAGGCACTGTACATACATACATACATTTTATATATATATATATATATATATATATATATATATATATATATATATATATATTTATATATATATATAGTAATGTGCAGCATGAGTGTATCAGACTCCACAACAATAAAACTCAAAGTAAAAAACAAAACTTTAAAACACATTAAATACACACATTCACACAAATGCACACATACATGCATACACATACACAAACATACAAAAAATACATACAGTCACACATACACACATACACACTGTCACACTGACACACACACTTACATACAGTCAGTGGTGTATCTTGGTTTTGTGCTGCCCTAGGCAGACAAAATTGGGCACCCCCCTACCCACGAACCACACCCACGACATGACCCATAACCCACATTGCACACCAAAGACATGCCCCATCACCCCATTTACATGCCCTCATCACCACATTATATACACATTGCAAATATTATTTGCCATTAATATTCCCCAGCCAATTTGCCCAATAAAATGCCAGTATTATTTGCCATTAATAAGCCACAGAGAATTTGCACAATAATATGCCAGTATTTGCCATTTAATCTGCCCCTGCCAATTTGCCCAATATCATGCCAGTATTATTTTGCCATTTAATATGCCCCAGTCAATTTGCCCAATAATATGCCAGTTATTTGCCATTTAATATGCCCCTGCTAATTTGCCCAATAATATGCCACTATTATTTGCCATTAAATATGCCCCTGCTAATTTGCCCAATATTATGCCACTGTTATTTGACATTTAATATGCCCCAGCCAATTTACCCAATAATATTCCAGTGTTATTTGCCATTAATAAGCCCCACCCAATTTGCCCAATAATATGCCAGTGTTATTTGCCATTTAATATGCCCCTGCTAAGTTGCCCAATAGTATGCCAGTGTTATTTGCCATTTAATATGCCCCAGCCAATTTTCCCAATAGTATGCCAGTGTTATTTGCCATTTAATATGCCCCAGCCAATTTGCCCAATAATATGCCAGTGTTTTTTGCCATTTAATGTGCCCCTGCTAATTTGCCCAAAAATATGCCACTATTATTTGCCATTTAATAAGCCCCTGCTAATTTGCCCAATAGTATGTCAGTGTTATTTGCCATTTAATATGCCCCAGCCAATTTGCCCAAAAATATGCCACTATTTGCCATTTAATATGACCCTGCCAATTTGCCCAATATTATGCCAGTGTTATTTGCCATTTAATATGCCCCAGACAATTTGCCCAATAAAATGCCAGTGTTATTTGCCATTAATAAGCCCCACCCAATTTGCCCAATAATATGCCAGTGTTATTTGCCATTTAATATGCCCCTGCTAATTTGCCCAATAGTATGCCAGTGTTATTTGCCATTTAATATGCCCCAGCCAATTTGCCCAATAATATGCCGGTGTTTTTTGCCATTTAATGTGCCCCTGCTAATTTGCCCAATAATATGCCATTATTATTGGCCATTTAATAAGCCCCTGCTAATTTGCCCAATAGTATGCCACTATTATTTGCCATTTAATAAGCCCCTGACAATTTGCCCAATAATATGCAAGTATTTGCCATTTAATATGCCCCTGACAATTTGCCCAATATTATGCCAGTTATTTGCCATTTAATATGCCCCAGCCAATTTGCCCAATAAAATGCCAGTGTTATTTGCCATTAATAAGCCCCAGCCAATTTGCCCAATAATATACCAGTGTTATTTGCCATTTAATATGCCCCTGTTAATTTTCCCAATAGTATGCCAGTGTTATTTGCCATTTAATATGCCTCAGCCAATTTGCCCAATAATACGCCAGTGTTTTTTGCCATTTAATGTGCCCCTGCTAATTTGCCCAATAGTATGCCAGTGTTATTTGCCATTTAATATGCCCCAGCCAATTTGCCCAATAATATGCCAGTGTTTTTTGCCATTTAATGTGCCCCTGCTAATTTGCCCAATAATATGCCACTATTATTTGCTATTTAATAAGCCCCTGCTAACTTGCCCAATAGTATGCCAGTGTTATTTGCCATTTAATATGCCCCAGCCAATTTGCCATATAGTATGCCAGTGTTATTTGCCATTTAATATGCCACTGTTAATTTGCCCAATAATATGCCACTATTATTTGTAATTTAATATGCCCCTGCTAATTTGCCCAATAGTATGCCAGTGTTATTTGCCATTTAATATGCCCCTGCCAATTTGCCCAATATTATGCCAGTGTTATTTGCCATTTAATATGCCCCAGCCAATTTGCCCAATAAAATGCCAGTGTTATTTGCCATTAATAAGCCCCACCCAATTTGCCCAATAATATGCCAGTGTTATTTTCCATTTAATATGCTCCTGCTAATTTGCCCAATAGTATGCCAGTGTTATTTAGCATTTAATATGCCCCAGCCAATTTGCCCAATAATATGCCAGTGTTATTTGCCATTTAATATGCCACTGTTAATTTGCCCAATAATAAGCCACTATTATTTGCCATTTATAATGCCCCTGCTAATTTGCCCAATATTATGCCAGTGTTATTTGCCATTTAATATGCCCCAGCCAATTTGCCCAATAAAATGCCAGTGTTATTTGCCATTTAATGTGCCCCTGCTAATTTGCCCAATAATATGCTACTATTATTTTCCATTTAATATGTCCCAGCCAGTTTGCCCAATATTAAGCCAGTGTTATTTGCCATTAATAAGTCCCCCTGTCAATTTTCAAAAAATACATCCCCCTATCTCCGCAGCACTTACCTGTTTCCCTGGTGGCTAGTGGCAGGCAGCATGGTGTCCTCCATGCTGCCTGTTCGGCTCCCTGGTGGTTGTGCAGAGAGGGCATGTAACCGGTGCACGTCTGACGTCAGAGCGCCGGTCACGTGACCTGTCGGCACTTCCCTGTCAAACTGCACGGGAACCCGAACAGGCAGCACAGAGGTTTCTCTGTGCTGCTTGTTCGGCTCCCCGTGCAGCCTGCTGGCAGGCAGAGGGAAGGTGAGGGGGATCTTACGATCTCCTCTCACCTCCGTCTCTGCCGGCAAGTGTCTTTTTTTTTTTAAAGGGGCGGCTTTTTAATTTTTTTTAAATTTTTCTCTTCTCAGTGCTGGGGGTGGGGCGCTGCCACCCCCCAAAATTCGCCACCCTAGGCAACCGCCTAGGATGATAAATACAGCACTGCATATGGCCACAATTGCACACACACACTTACATTCAGTCACACTTGCACACACACACTTGCAATCACACAGTACCTGCCTAACCACACCGTTTTTCTTTTTTGATTGGGGCTGAGATCTTCAGACCCCTCCTCCGCTTTTCCAGGGTTTGCTGTACATGCTGCTGGCCTGCTTCTCCCCTGCCCGCAGCTGCCCGCCCGCCAGCCACTTTAAAAAAATAAGTTTGCCGGTAGAGGCACTGACTGGGGAGATCAGAAAACCTCATCGAACTGGCCCTCTTCTCGGCAGCACTGCTGGATCCGAGGAGGGGGCGGAGCTAACCGGGTGAGAGGTGTAGCTCCACCCCCACCCTGTGAAGCAGAGCAGCTTCTGCTTCATTGGTAGCAGCGAGCAGCATAAGTAATTGCTCCGACCGCTACCCACACACACTGATACACCTCTCACCCAGTTAGCTCTGCCCCTCTTCCAAAATAACAATGGGGAGAGGAGAAGGGAGGAGAGAACAGAGCAGTGGGACGAGAGGGGAAGAGAACAGAGGAGAGGGGAGGAGAGAACAGAGGAGAGGGGAGGAGAGAACAGAGGAGAGGGTAAGAAAGAACAGAGGAGGGGGAGGAGAGAACAGAGGAGGGGGAGGAGAGAAAAGATATGGGAAGAAGGGGGACACAGAACAGATATGGGGGAGGTGGGGTAGAGAGAACATATATGGGGAAGGAGAGAGAGCAAGAGAGAGAACATATATGGGGAAGAAGGGGGACAGAGAACTCATATGGGGAAGCCGAGAGGGAGAGAGAACATATATGGGGAAGGAGGGGGAGAGAGAGAACAGATATGGGAAGGAGTGGGAGAGAGAGAACAGATATGGGGAAGCCGAGGGGCAGAGAGAGAGAGAACATATATGGGGAAGGAGGGGGAGAGAGAGAGAGAACAGATATGGGGAAGGGGGGAGAGAGAGAACATATATGGGGAAGTAGGGGGAGAGAGAGAGAACAGATATGGGGAAGGAGGGGGAGAGAGAGAACAGATATGGGGAAGGGGGAGAGAGAGAGAGAGAACATATATGGGGAAGGAGGGGGAGAGAGAACAAATATGGGAAGGTGGGGATGAGAGAGAACAGATATGGAGAAGGAGCGGGAGAGAGAGAGAACAGATATGGGAAGGAGGGGTAGAGAGAGAGAACAGATATGTGAAGGATGGGGGAGAGAGGGAACACATATGGGGGTGGAGGGGGAGAGAGAACAGATATGTGGGTGGAGGGGGTGAGAGAACAGATATGGGGGAGGAGGGGGAGAGAGACAGACATGTCAATGAAGAGGAAAGGGGCGAACATCGGAATGGAGAGACATACATGTAGGGAGAGGATAGAGATAGACATGAGATTAGGGGGGGGGACACCATGGGGGTGGCCTGCACAGGGCGTCGGAACACATAAGGCCGACCCTGCCAGGGCCCATTCATTCCTGGGGACCCAAAGCAGCTACCCCGTTGGTCCCCACTGCCTGTGTGACTGTCTCATGATGGACATGGCTCACATATGGACCTGGCTTTTAGTCACAGCCACCGGAAATGACGGTGGCTGTATTTCCTGCATGCAGCGTGCCTGCAGCAAGAAACCCTGTGGAGCAGATGGCCGACGAGCACCATCCTGGGAAGTACTGGGGAAGGGACAAATTATCAGTGGCTATTAATGGACAATTATCAGTGGGCTATTAATGAGCAAATTATCAGTGGGCTATTAATGGATAAACTATCGAGGGGGGCATAATTTTTTTCAGTAAGGGGCCCTGAAATTTCTGATGACGGCCCTGGTTGGAGGTGCGGCTACCACTGCTGAGCTCACGCGGGCCGCATCTTGCTGGCTGGCGAGCTGCATTTGGCCTGCGGGCCACACGTTGGATGTCCCTGCCATACAAAATAACTATCAGAAGTCTGGTCAGAGAGAGAACACAAAATACAGGATATGGAAATGGGTTTTAGTTATTAGAATGCTCAGTCATAATTAAAAAATAGTTACCAACTGTACCAAATTTGCTAGGACAGTTCAGTTTTTATGTCCTGGCCAGTCAAATTCGGGTCTGTTTATTCCACTGTGCACAGGTAGAACTGCATTCAACCAGTGTATGTTTTAACAGTCTAACTGACTAAGAATTGAGCTCCAGATGTCATTACAGGGGCGGCTAGAACACCATCTCACATGGTTATGTCACATCACTTGGGGTCATGTAATCCGCCCCATTTTGGCCCCACGCCTTGGCGTCCCGAGACACAATTTTGTTGGCAAGTATAAGCACTACAACCGCAGGACACTACTTTTTGTCTGGGGCTCCCACAAACATTAATTTCTTTCATTATTAGCACTTCACTGGTCAGTGCTTAATCATTCTGTAGAACAAAAAAGCACACTCTTCTCAGAGGAAAGAATCCAGGATCACACCCGCTGGCAAAGTAAATACGATGTATCACTTCCACGATTCAGGTGCTCAGGCACGAGGAACAGCTAACCCAGCTGCAGTTTGATACTTTGATACTTCTTTGCATTCTCTTAATTATTCTGTGGCTACAATGAACTGAAATTACTTAATCTCTTTTTAATAAATTATTGTTGTGTATGTAAAGAGCATTCCTTATTTTCACTTTTATGTACACTATTTCCTATAAATAATATTATAATTTCGTGTAATAAAGTGTTGCGCAGGATATAATAAAATAAATACTTATCAGAGATATAAAGGCGAAAATCCAGCCTTTTTTAGATGTATATAAAAGAGAAGAAAAAAATATATACAAAATTGTGCAGTATTGTGAATATAAGGAAAATAAATATCTCCCCCTAAAGAATTGTACTCACACTCTACAGAGCCTATAGGACCGGCTCTGGGTGTATAAGGCGTGCAGACTCTGAGTCCCAAAATCCCCACATCCACTGGATAGATAATCGATGGAATAATAGAAGAAGTTATTATTATTATAATTGATGATGACATATAAATAGAACACAAGGTGATAATAAATTTAATTTGAAATGAAATCCAGCCCCATACCTACTGAACTGTAACTTGTCCACAAAACACAGAACAGATCTCTTTATACACTAGCCTGATTCATTATGTATAGTGTTGAGCGAACCCGAACCGCACTGTTCGGGTTGATACCGAACATTACGGTTTTTGGACCCTGGACCCGAACATGGACATTCCACTGTATGTTCGTGTTGGAGTTCAGGGTTCGGCGATTTAATGGCGCATTTTGAAAGGCTGCAGGGCAGCCAATCAACAAATGTTTGACTCGTTTGCCCTTAGAAGCCATCACAGCCATGGCTACTAATGGCCTCTATATATAAGCTGGAGTCACATACACGCACATCACATGAGCTCTTCTTAGTGTATGGAGAGGATGCTGCAGCTGTGAGGGACAGATTAAACAAATTCTGGTGTTGAATCTGCAAACTACAGCAATTATTCAAACTACAGCGATTATTCAAATTACAGTGATTATTTTAGTGGGTGCTATACTACATATTTGTACCCTGCCCTGAGCCCAGTGCCACAGAGAGTGCAGTGCACTTGCAACTTGCCAGGCACATGATTTTAATCCTGTTCTGTTAGCTCAGCGGGCAACATCTAGGCATTTTTAAATACTGCAATTTGTAGGTGTTAAATATTACATTTGTGTCCTGCACTTCATATCTGAGAGTCAAATAGAACAGTCCAATACTGTGCTAACAGCGCACTTTGAAAAATTCTAATTGTTTTGGGTGCTAAATAGTACATTTACATCTTGCGGTGCACTTCATATCTGAGAGTGAAATAGAACAGTGAAATACTGTGGTTACAGTGCACTTTAAAAATTCTAATTGTTTTGGGTGCTAAATAGTACATTTGCGTCTTGCGGTGCACTTCATATCTGAGAGTCAAATAGAACAGTCCAATACTGTGCTTACAGCGCACTTTGAAAAATTCTAATTGTTTTGGGTGCTAAATAGTACATTTGCATCTTGCGGCGCACTTCATATCTGAGAGTCAAATAGAACAGTGAAATACTGTGGTTACAGTGCACTTTGAAAAATTCTAATTGTTTTGGGTGCTAAATAGTACATTTACATCTTGCGGTGCATTTCTTGGAATCCAATAAAAATGGTTGACTATTGGCGTTACATTATCCCCTGACATAATCTGTTACTTTGGTGGGTGACTGCAAAGAATGAGGAGAGCATCAAATAAAGGACGTGGCCCTGCTCGTGGTGCTGCTGGTGTTAGTGGAGCTCCTGTTGCAAGTAGGGGATGTGGTCGATCTGTGCCAGCTACACGCACAAGTGAAACACCTTCCTCAGGTGCTAGTACGCGACAGAACCTTCAGCGTTATTTGGTAGGCCTGAATGCCGCTCTTAGAATGGTGAGGCCAAAACAAGTACAGGCGATAGTAGATTGGGTGGAATGCTCAGAGTTGACACCTGCAGCCCATTGCCATCTGTCTTTCACCACACCCCCTTGCAAATCAGCCAAGCAGTCTGAGCCACAAGTCATGCAGCAGTCTCTTTTGCTTTTTGATGACTCTGCTGGCGGGGTCATCAAACCTAGCCTTGCCCCAGAAGTGGAAGAGATTGAGTGCACTGATGCACAACCACTTATGTGTCAGGATGTGGACATGCGAGGACCACCGCAGCACGTCTCTGATGATGACAAAACACAGGTGCCAACTGCTGTGGCTTTCGGCAGTGTGCAGACCGGCAAGGAGGGCAGGGTTGAGGAGTGGGTGGAAGATGATGTGGAGGATGATGAAGTCACCACATGGAATCAAGGTCATGTGAGGGACGTGTCCAGTTTGGAGGAAGAGGCGGTGGTCTCAAAGAGGCACCAGCGCAGCATAAGAGGGAGCAGTGTGCAAAACCGTAGCGGCCGTCCCCTAGACAGTACGCCTGCTACTGCCCACCGCACCCAGGGGCCGAGCACACCAAAGCCAGCTCCAAGGAGTTCCCTGGCGTGGCAGTTCTTTAGACAATGTGCTGATGACAAGACATGAGTGGTTTGCAAGCTGTGCAATCAGAACCTGAAGCGAGACATAAACGTGCTAAACCTGAGCACAACCTGCATGACCAGGCATCTACATGCAAAGCACGAGCTGCAGTGGAGTAAGCATCTCAAAACCCAAGAAAGGTCTCAGGCTCCTCCTGCTTCCTCTTCTGCTGCTGTCTTGGCCTCTTCCTCCAGCTCTGGAGTCACAGTGGCACCTGCCACCGAGCAAATAGAGGAAGTGGCAGCAATGCCACAACGTCCGCCACCATCCCTAAGCATCTCCACACTGTCCCATGGAAGCGTTCAGCTGTCCATCTCCCAAGCACTGGAGAGAAAGAGGAAGTATGGCCCTACCCACCCGCGAACACTGGCCCTGAATGCCAGCATTTCCAAATTCCTGGCCTTTGAAATGCTGTCATTCCGTCTGTTGGAGACTGACAGTTTTAAAAACCTGATGGCGGTGGCTGTCCCATAGTACGTGGTTCCCAGCCGCCACTGCTTTTCCCGGCGAGCCATCCCTTCCCTGCACAAGCAATTGGCGGACAAAATCAGGTGGGCACTGCGCAACGCCATCTGTGGCAAGGTCCGTGGACCAGTAAGCATGGGCAGGGACGCTATATCTCCCTAACTGCACACTGGGCAAATGTAGCCCGGCCTGGTGGTGTGCAATAATGGGCGAAATCTCGTAGCAGCTTTGGGCCTAGCCGGTTTGATGCACATCCCTTGCCTGGCGCATGTGCTGAATTTGGTGGTGCAAAAATTCCTGAAAAACTACCCAGATATATCAGAACTGCTGCAGAAAGTGCGGGCCGTCTGTGCGCACTTTCGGCATTCTCACCCTGCTGCTGCTCGCCTGTCTGCACTGCAGCGTAACTTAGGCCTTCCCGCTCACAGACTCATATGCGACGTGCCCACAAGGTGGAACTCCACCTTGCACATGCTGGAGAGATTGTGCGAGCAGCAGCAGGCGATAGTGGAGTATCAGCTGCAGCACACATGGGTCAGTCGCTCTGCGGAACAGCACCACTTCACCACCAATGAGTGGGCCTCCATGCGAGACCTGTGTGCCATTTTGCACTGTTTCGAGTACTCCACCAACATGGCCAGTGCCAATGACGCCGTTCTCAGCCTTACTATCCCGCTTGTATGTCTCCTTGAATAAAACGCTTAGGGCGATGATGGAAGAGGATGTGGCACAGGAGGAAGAGGAGGAGGTAATTTCCACGGTTATCAGGCCAGTCATTCACAAGTGGTTTGGAGGTTGGGTTCCTGCACCAGCATAGGCCAGGTACACAACTTTCAAGCCAGGGCACAGTTTTGGAGGAGGATGAGGATGATGATGAGGAGGAGGAGGAGGAACCGTGTTCACAGCAGGGTGGCACCCAACGCAGCTCGTGGGCGTGGCCGGAGGACACAGATGATACACCTCCCACAGAGAACAGCTTCTCCTTGCCTCTGGGCAACTTGGCACACATGAGCGACTACATGCTGCAGTGCCTGCGCAACAACTGCCGAGTTGCCCACATTCTAACTTGTGCTGATTACTGGGTGGCCACCCTGCTGGATCCCTGTTACAAGGACAACGTGCCGTACTTAATTCCATCACTGGAGCGTGATCGTAAGATGCGCGACTACAATCGCACGCTGGTAGACGCGCTGCTGAGGGCATTCCAAAATGACACCGGGGGCTCAATGGAAGCACAAGGCGAAGGCAGAGTAAGAGGTCGCCAGCAGCTGGGGCACCGCCAGCACCTCAGAAGGCAGGGTTAGCATAGCCGAAATGTGGAAAAACTTTGTCAGCACGCCACAACAAGCAGCACCACCATCTGATATGCAACTTCTTAGCAGGAGGCAGCATTTCAGCAACATGGTGGAACAGTACGTGTGCACAGGCCTACACGTACTGACTGATGGGTCTGCCCCATTCAATTTCTGGGTCTCCAAATTGGGCACATGGCCTGAGCTTGCCCTTTATGCCTTAGAAGTGCTGGCATGCCCTGCAGCCAGTGTATTGTCTGAACGAGTGTTTAGCATGGCAGGGGGCGTTATCACAGACAAGCGCAGCCCCCTGTCCACAGCCAACGTGGACAAGCTCACGTTTATTAATATGAACCAGGCAGGGATCCCACCAGACTTCTCTGTACCTTGTGCAAAATAGACATTTATACCGGCCTCACCCAGTCATTGTTATACTCAAGTGCACTTATTCTTTGTTTTCTGTTGTTATATGTCCCAATATTTTGGGGGCTACCCCAATTTAAAAAAACAAATAAGAAACATTGCTGGCTACCCTCTCCTCCTCCTCCAGCGCCGCTTCCACCTACACCGCCACGGTCACCGCCTCCTCAACCTATGGTTTACTTAGTATAAACTGAAAGAGAATACCCTGCACTCCAACCCTCTCTCAAATGGATAATTCTGTTGATCCTCCTGGCAGCCATGCTTTAGCTTTAGATTCATGTTCTTCCAAAGCTAAAATCAAAGATTCCATCTAGTGCTATTTTATGGCTCAGCTGTATTTGTAATTTGTATGTATTTTATGTTATTTTAAGTTATTTCCCTATCCACATTTGCTTGCAGGGCACTTTTCCTACTCTTACCCATATTTTACTTCATTTTGCAGCCCTCCAGCCCTTTCCAGGACTTTTTTAGAGGCATTTTAGTGGCCAAAAGTTCGTGTCCGGGGTCATGTTCGAGCACGGACCCAGACATTTTTTTGAAGTTCGGCCGAACCCGAACATCCAGGTGTCCGCTCAACTCTAATTATGTACATAATATACATTACACTATTTTATGCTTTTATAGGCAGATTTTACATTTTTCTAATGAGTACCGTCTTGCATTTATTTTCTGCTTTTTTCCAAAACCCTGAACATCTTCTATTCAGAGCCCTCTGCTGAAAGAGCACCCAGAGCAGAGCTTTTATTTTACTAACCATTGAAATCTTTGAGCAAATGTGCCTTGTAAGTTCTCTGCAGAGAATTGCAGTCTCAGCTGGGACAGCTGGGTCATTGTGACCTGAGTTATGATTATATACGGGCAGTATTTCCTGAGACGGTAATGGTTTTCATTTAGGATGATTAAAAATGTACCTGGCAGCCTGCAGAAAGTGACCATTACATAATTGTCCTCATTGAATGCATATATGCTTAACATTCTGAATTTTGGTGTGATACCCTGTCAAAAGCTTAGGCAGTGACTGTTGATGGACTCCTATGCATGTTTTACCATATGACGTGTGTCACCAACTGCATTTTATTGCGTGACAGCCATGTGTCAAGAATGGGTTAAAGGGACAGTATCACCTAAATATTGTTTCTTCTGTACATGTAGAGAATAAACAAATATTGAAAATGGTCAGTACATTGTGTTAGGAGAATATGGGGTAGATTCAGTGCCAGCAGTTAAGGTGTGTAATAGCCATCCCAGTCCCTAGCGTCCCCCCACAATAAAATAAAAATACTGCCTGTGGTCCTAACATTAAATAGAAACATTGCCCCCAGACCGGTGTATGCCGGTGGCCCCTATTAAAATAATGAACCCCTATGGAGCTTTGGAGGTGCTATGCCTCCTTGCCAAATTGAAATAAACATTAATGCCCTACCACAAGGCTTTGGGGCGCTATGCAATCAAGCCATGATTATATAAATAATACTTCCCCTCTGTACCACGGGCTGTCCAAATCCCCTGGCACAGTAAATACAATTAATTTAATAAAATTAAATAAAATCCTGCCTAACCCCTAGCTCTCCATTGCCCAGGGAGGGGGATGATCTCAAATTGCCCCTGTACCTCTAAAAAAAAAACCTCACCCTTTCTGTGACATGAGGGTTGGCAGTAACATAGTAACATAGTAATTTAGGTTGAAAAAAGACACAAGTCCATCAAGTAAAATCACTGTCCATCAGCCAGCATACAAAGGGTGCTCTGTAAAATAAAATATTACCTGTTATTGGCTTTCCAACTTGGCTGGCCCTGTGGGGGACATTTATTTTTTCTATAACTGGTACCTGGGACACAGCACCAGTCCCGAGTCCCAGGAGGGTCCATTTTTTGCTGATTAATTTTTACCGGCTTACATTAAATCACAGTGTTTTAATGGCCTTATATTTACCAGCACCACTAAACCATCATAGAATGTATCAAGGTTTTTAGCTGGTGCAGTCATTTTTTAACAGGTATTACTGCACCCGTTAACCTTGTTAGCCGCGCGCATTAAATCAGAAATGTCCATTAATATACTCCTGATGAGACTTTAAGTAACAGGGAGCATTACATCTGCCCCAATGCATTTTAAATGTGTCTGGGGTGACAGATTAACTGCTTTTCAAGGGGAAATGTGTAATTTGCATATTAAGTCACAGGTGATGTCATAAACTGGAGACTCCCTATCCACTTGCTTCAATTCTGCACACAAATGCATAAAGCAATATTTTTTTTTCTTCTCTACATTTATAATATTAGCAATGTTTACATTATACAGTTCCGTTAACATTGGCATTAACCCCTTGGCGACCTTATGACGAGTTAACATTTACTCGATCACCGCGATAACATACAAATTAGATGGCAAAGTCAATGTGTTCACACATTGACTTTGTCTCTAATTCACTCTTTAGTGAAGTGAATCACAGAGAGTGACCTGCAAGTGAATAAAAAAAAAAAAAGTTAACCCTTTTCTTGCTAATCACCGTTTGTTACTGTGATAAGTTTCCTTCTTACTTTATGGCCCTCATTTTGTTTTGTTTTTTATTTCATTTTTATTTTTGCAATGTTAAAGTTCTTTTTAATAAATAAATTATGTTATTGTAACATATTAATGTAATTCCAGTTAACCCCTGCATGCCCATTCTGTGATTCGTATGGCTCTGACTTACTAGTGATAATGACATCACACTGGTCAGAGCACTGAGTTTTTTTCTATTTTTTGTTGGGGGGGGGGTTAGAAACCTATATTTTTATTTTTTATTAGTTAGTTAATTAGTTGGGATAAGTGGGTTAGTGTTGTACTTGTTGTGTAGATTATTATTGGGAAAATAATGGGTAAAAATATTTTTTTGCTAAGTTTTCCCCTTTTATATTTTTTTTTTAATACATAGAAAATAGAATGTGTCCGCAGATAAGAACCATTCGGTCCTTATTATTTCAATATTAAAGTATTTGATAGTACCAGAACCCCTGTGAATTAACGTCTTCTCATTATTTCTTTGATATATTGGTCACTATATTAGGTGCACATTTGTGTTTGACTGAATATTTTAATATTGGAATAATAAGGAGCGTTGTTGGATAAAATGTGTTCATTAATGAGAATACACATACTGTATAAGATAAGAGTTTTTTTTAATGTCTAGTCAAACAATAATGTGTAATTAATATAATGATCAATGTAGTAATGATAATAATTTCAGAGATGCTATAATGAGAAGATTAACTCACAGAGGTTTTTGTGTTATTAAATAGCTTAACAAGGGAACAGACACTGTGAAAGATTAATAAGAGTATCTTATTATTCCCTGTCTGTTTTTTTTTTTTTTCCCCTCTTTTTCCCCTCAGTCCATCTATTTATTTATTTAATGAATGGCAAAATCAATATATGCTGCATACAGGAAACACCCTCCACCATCACCATCATTGATAAAATAAAAATTGAGACCCGCACAGCTCTCCATAGCATCCTCCCTACATGAGAAAAAAAGAGGGATAGCAAATCTCTTCTCTAAAGAAACTGTTAAAAGCCTTAAACGACGAGACAATATGGCCGCTTAAGCCTGGAGCTCCGTGTTGACTGCCTGATTTATGAGCTTTATTTACGCACAGACAAGAGATGGTACGAAACAAACGTCAAGGAAACCCACTGAATCATCTGTAAGGCATTATTTTACCGCGCAGCAGCCAATTATCTCGCCGCCCGAAGACTCCAACATGGCAGATACTCCCGCGCTTTTCCCTGACTCAGGAGACTCACGATCACAATCTCCTCGTGCAGTTTCTCCGCAACTGGTGATACCCCAACATATACTCACCCTACTGCAGTCAATTCCGTCCAAGGAGGATTTCTCAACTCTTGCCACGGAGATTAAACAGGCAATTGGAGAAATCAGAACGGATGTAGCAGCCCTGAGGTCTGATATCGCAGAGGTGGACTCTAGAGTCACTGTCATCGAACAAACTGTGGCCAGAGCAGAGGAACAATCTGCTGAAGCGCTCGCAGTGGTGACACTGATCTTGATAATTGGGGCAGGAGAAACAACATCATGATACGAGGCCTCCAGGAAGGAGGGACATCGGAAGATATTGACGAACGCCTTACCGCACTGTTTAACAGTATCCTAAACAGACCAGCAGGCACTCGCATAGAATTCGAGTACGCCCACCGGGCCCTGAGACAGCCGCGCCCCCCAGGTAGCCCACCATGGGACGTTATTTGCTGTCTATCAAGTTTCCGGCTGAAAGAGGACATAATGGCTAAAGCCAGATCCAGACGCCTGTGGCCTTTCGAGGGACACGAAGTGGCCCTATTTCAGGACCTGTCGGGATTACACTCCAAACCTGGAGGGCACTCCAACCGCTCACCCTAGCGCTGACTGCCAGGCACATTGCATACCGCTGAGGTTTCCCATTTAGCCTTACCGCCACGTTGGGGAACACAGTTCACACAATACGTTACCCGGCAGATACCCTTGCCTTCATGAGAGCAGCAGGTATCACGAACGTCATTATCCCAGACTGGCTGGACCCAAATTACTTACCACCCCCCAGACGCAGCGGCCAAGGCGAGAGCGACCCCAGAGGACTTTGTCTAGGATTTCTCCACCCCGCTCCAGATCTCCGAGGAATGGATGGGCCCGGGAAGAATGAAGAATAAAGCCTGACAATCTGACAGAGTGCGGAAGTTGGATCCCGACACAAGCGTTCAGACACTACAAACACTACTGAGAACTACCGTTTGGTTTCATCCAGCGCAGACCGGTGGGTCCCGTCGATTTTTGTACAGTGCTAGAACAACCTTGGATGCCACTTGTACCCAGGTGCGGAACTATCAGGAAGGCCTAAACGTTATCTCCTACTGGGACTGGGACACTATTGGGTGAGCCCAGTGAGTAACTTGCGCTACTATCCGTTTGCTGTGAGCCTCTTGAGTGTATCCTGCACCAAATGACAACCACTCAGTTTATCCCACCCGGTGATTATGTGCCCAGACCATATAGTAGACCTTCAGGTCAGACACATAAGGGGGATGACAACACGGTAGTAGATTCATAACCCTTTCACTCCCTATCCCCCCCCCTCCTCTCCACTGTGTAATGCACACCCGGGAACAGTGCAAAACCCTGTTATACTTGCTCTTGTCCCATCAAGTCTTTGTCTATCCTTTACACCATTCAGGTTCGATTGGCACGAGGAGGCCATTCTGTTATGACATATTTTCTCTAGACTTAACGGAAAGTTACACAGTTGAATCTTGCACTGTAATTTTTACTGTTTTGCCATATAATACTGGTGTACTGTATGGTCATTTTCTCTTTCATATAGTCTCAACTACAACTGTATTCTTTCTTGTATTGTATTACATTGTCTCTGGGCCTCCCACGTTCCCCCAGGGAGACTTGGTGTCTAATAATCGACATAGCCACTTTTTCTCAGTGGCTTGTGCCAGACACAATTACCCATAGTTTCGACCCACCCCCACCCAGTTTATCCTGATCTTCCACCCCCTCTCAATTCTTACACATACTTAACCGCCCCCCCTTCCACGTCTCCCCGCCCATTACCTTTATTTCCCTCCTTTTATTTTATATCTTTTTATTTTTTCTTATTACTATTTCATCAGGCTATGGCGGTGATTCCCAGCCCACTAACCATATATAAGCTGAATGTAAGGGGGTTAAACATCCCAGAAAAGAGATCAAATCTCCTCCGGGATTTTAGAACATACAAGGTCTCAGTTGCTCTGATCCAGGAAACCCATTTATTGGACAAAAAACACCCCTCCCTGTCAAGCAGATATTACCCCCAGATTTTTTATAGCAACAATGGACTGACCAAGTCGAAGGGAGTGGCTATTCTCCTCTCCAAATACCTACCCCTTACTGACATAGAGACTGAGACGGACTCAGAGGGCCGTTACCTGTTTCTGAAGGGCACTCTGTTAAACAGAAACATAGAAACATAGAAACATAGAATGTGTCGGCAGATAAAAACCATTCGGCCCATCTAGTCTGCCCAATTTTTTTTTTTTGAGTACTTTTATTAGTCCCCCGTTCCTTATAGCTAGGATAGCCTTGTGTCTATCCCACGCATGCTTAAAATCCTTGACTGTGTTTACCTCTACCACTTCTGCTGGCAGGCTATTCCATACATCCACTACCCTATCAGTAAAGTAATACTTCCTGATATTACTTTTAAATCGTTGCCCCTCTAATTTAAGACTATGTCCTCTAGTTGTGGTAGTTTTTCTTCTTTTAAATATACTCTCTTCCTTTACTGTGTTGATTCCCTTTATGTATTTAAATGTTTCTATCATATCCCCCCTGTTACGTCTTTCCTCCAAGCTATACATGTTAAGATGCTTTAACCTTTCCTGGTAAGTTTTATCCTTCAACCCATGAACCAGTTTAGTAGCCCTTTTCTGAACTCTCTCCAAAGTATCAATATCCTTCTGGAGATACGGTCTCCAGTACTGCGTACAATACTCCAAGTGAGGTCTCACCAGTGCTCTGTGCAATGGCATGAGCACTTCCCTCTTCCTACTGCTAATACCTCTCCCTATGCAACCAAGCATTCTGCTAGCATTTCCTGCTGCTCTATTGCATTGCCTACCGACCTTCAAGTCCTCTGAAATTATTACTCCTAAATCCCTTTCCTCAGATGTTGAGGTTAGGACTGTACCAAATAGTCTATATTCTGCTTTTGGGTTTTTACGCCCAAGGTGCATAATCTTGCACTTGTCCACATTAAATGCCAGTTGCCACTGCTCTGACCATTTTTCTAGTTTAGCTAAATCATTTGAGATTTGGCTTATCCCTTCATGAATATCAACCCTGCTGCAAATCTTTGTATCATCAGCAAAAATACATACTTTGCCAACAAGACCTTCTGCAATATCGCTAATAAAAATATTAAAGAGAATGGGTCCAAGAACAGATCCCTGAGGTACCCCACTAGTAACAAGACCTTGCATCGAATATACCCCATTGACTACAACCCTCTGTTGCCTGTCACTCAGCCATTGTCTAATCCATTACCAGGAGGTATACCTTTGCTAATGTTTATTTTCCTAATGACAAACAAATTGTGCAATTTCCAAGAAGGCTCATTGATATTAGGAGGAGATTTTAATGTACCCTTAGATCCAAAATTGGATGCATCATCCTCTTCTCCCAGGCTGCCAGCCATGATCCCTAGGAAAATGAAGGTCTTATTGACCTTGCACCAGCTAGTGGATAGTTGGAGAGCGCTAAATCATAATACGCGTGACTATACTTATTATTCCGCCCCGCATAACACCTATTCTAGACTTGACTATTTGTGCATTGCTCATAGGGATCTAGAAACACTTACCAAGGCATCTATTGGACCTATTACCTGGTCCGACCATGCCCCTGTCCTAATACAATTAACCTCCCCCTGTCCAAACCAAAACAAGCCACATGGAGACTAAATGTGTCCCTCATAAAAGACCCCACCCTGTCAGCAGATACATCCACCGTACTCCAACAGTACTTCACGGAAAACACAACCCCTGAAATCTCCCCACCGGTATTATGGGAGGCCCACAAATGTGTAATAAGGGGACATTTGATTGCTCAAGGCACAAAACAGAAAAAGGAACATTCAGCTAGGCTAGTAACATTGACTAGGGAAATCTCCACATTTGAAACAACACACAAAACCACACAGCAAGCTGAAATATTTCAAAAGTTATTATCCAAGTGTAAAGAATTGGCTGAACTTTTGAAGGCTAGGAACCATTTCCTACAACAGCGGACCAAGCATTTATTTTTTGAGCATAGCAATAAGAGTGGAAGGTACCTAGCTCAATTACTACGGAAACGTAGCCACCTAGCTCACGTAGCTAAAATCAGAAATGCTAATGGTCAATTGGTTCTCACCCCCACTGGTATAGCCAATGTTTTTAGAGATTACTACGAATCCCTGTATAATTTACAATCGCACAGCCCCAGACCTACCACACTTCCTGAGGCACCCTCCAAATCACATTCATAACACTCTCTCAGCTGAGGTTGCAGACACCCTGGAAAATTTCCAATTTCCTTAGAGGAACTGGAGGCAGCTATTAAGGCATCCCACACGGGCAAGACCCCCGGTCCAGATGGCCTCCCACTCAGTTACCACAAAACATTTTTCCCTATCATTGGCAAACACCTAGTCGAGACATTCAATGCTATCCTACAAAATGACTTTCTACATCCCCACACATTGCAAGAAACTATCATAGTCATCCCCAAGGAGGTTAAGGACAGAGAATTGTCCCCAAGCTACCGACCCATATAACTGCTTAATGCTGACTTAAAGCTCCTAGCTAAGATACTTGCTATGCGCCTATCCCCCCAAATACTTGATCTTATACACCCGGACCAGGCTGTTTTTGTGACTGGCCGAGAAGCCAGGGACAACACCACCAAGGTCCTTACACTCATCGAACATGCCAAAAAGACCAAGACTAACTCCTCTTAGCAACAGACGAGGAAAAGGTGTTCGATAGAGTAAGTTGGACGTATCTAATGGAAACCCTCACTAGAGTGGGTTTTTGCCACAACATATTACAGTGGATAGGTTCACTTTACACAGATCCTACAGCCACAGTGAGAGTTAACGGTATACATTCCAGTTCCTTTCGGATCACGAATGGGACGAGACAGGGGTGCCCCCTGTCCCCCCTCCTATTCGTGCTCTCCCTGGAACCATTTCTGAACGCAATCCGAAGTAACCCAGATGTGCATGGCATCCAGGTAGGGCAGATGCAGTTTAAGACGTCAGCCTTTGCAGATGACATGCTTTTTACCATATCCCAACCGCTGATCTCTCTACCTGCTATTCAGGCGGAATTAACCCATTTTGGCCACCTCACTAATCTTAAGATCAATACCACCAAGTCAGAGATAATGAATTTTTCCGTCCCCGCACGCCAGGCCGAGATGATCCGAATGTCACACCCTTATAAATGGTGCACAAAGCACCTGACGTACCTAGGCACCAAGATTACCCCTGATTTAACGGAGCTCTACAGAGCCAATTTTGCCCCATGCTCTCCAGACTGCAGTCAGATCTCAAAACATGGGATTACTCCCATATCACGTGCATAGGTAGAATCAACGTAGTAAAGATGAACCTGTTACCCCGTCTTTTATATCTCTTTCAGACTATCCCCATAGCGATCCCAAGACAATTTTTTAGCATTATAGGCTCCGCAATTACCAAATATATCTGGGAAGGGAAACATCCAAGGCAGAAGGTTTCCCAACTCACTCTACCAAAAATCCGAGGGGGCCTGGGTCTCCCAGATCTAAAACTATACTACAGGGCATGTCACCTTCTCCGCATAGTTGATTGGTCTGTATCGGCAAACAGTAAGCAGTGGGTACAAATTGACCATGCTATCACCGAGCAGACCGTAGCCACGTCGGTGTGGCTCCCCCCTGATAAGAGGACACATACTCATCTTCAGAGCACCCTGATTAGGGCAACCATGCGTATCTGGAATTCCATCAATATCAAGTACAGTATGACCTCCTTCCCTTCTCCTTTGACACCCCTACTACATAACCCTGACTATATTCCAGGGATCTTAGGCAGCCAAAAATTTCCCACTGAGGACACACCTAACAGACATCTGTATCAGGTTATGCAAGGAAACTCTCTGGCCCCTATTGCACAACTCACTAACACTCCACACCCAACTTTTTTAGACAACTTTAGATACCACCAGCTGACTCACTACTTCAAATCACTCACACCAAAACATAGCATCATTAGAGAACTTACTGAATTTGAGAAGGAATGCACACAGTCAGGACCCCCTAAAAAAGGAATGTCTAGACCATGGGTCGTCAACCTGGTCCCTACCGCCCACTAGTGGGCGTTTTGGGATTCCAGGTGAGCGGTAGGGACTTTGGAGGTTAAAACCTCCTTTTGAGCAAGCGGGTGAGTGGGCGCGCGCGCTCACGAGCGCTCACATCAGGAAACCTACGTGCGCGAGAATGCGTGCGGTAGGATTTTCGGAAGCACACATCAATCAACCTCCAGGGACGGGCGGGAGCGAGCACACGCAAACACGTGGGAAGAGGAAGGGGAGGAGTGGAAACTGATAGCAGGGACAGGCAGAAGCAGGCAGAAACGGAGCAGAGCAGTTGCAAAAGAAAAGTTATAGGCAGGAGAAAGAGAATTGTTGGCTAGTAATAATAAGTGGGCTAACTAGCTCAGCCTTACTTTTGTAGCTCAGGAAGGTAAAAGAAAGGAGATAAAAAGGAAAAGATAAAAAAAAAATAACAAAAAAAGGAAGAAAAATAGAGAAAAGGGGATAAAAAAAGGAGGAGAGTAAGCAGTGTTTAGTCTGGCTCATAAATTAAGTTTTGTTTTCTTATAAAATAAAAGAAAAAAATAAGTAAGGGAAGGAGAAAATAAAAAAAAAGGAAAAAGAGATCCTTAATATAGTGATATACTATAAGGAAGGTAAAGAAGCAGGCAGGAAAAGGAATTTCTTTTGATGGTGACATTAATAAAAATTGGCACCTAATACAACATTGTTTTTGGTGTTAGTAATAAAAGGGAAAAGAGGAGGGAAAAAAGCACTGAGCGGAGTGCATATCAAATTTTCCATCAAGAAAGATGCATTAGTGGGCGGTAGCTAGAAAAAGGTTGACTACCACTGGTCTAGACTGTATAATTTGCTCCTCCAGACGGTCAATGCATCCAGTCCCTCCTTCCAAGTGCGAAAACGTGCTGGGCATCTCACTCACACCCCACCACTGGGAGAAAATACTATACCTAGTTCACCACACTACACTTTCTACTAAATACCAGGAAAACGCTTACAAACTGCTCTTCATGTGGTATACAACATCGGTCAAGCTACAAAAGTTCTCCCCTCAACACGATGGCCTATGCTGGCGATTCTCCTCTGCCCCGGGCACTCTACTCCATCTGTGGTGGGAATGTGACCACATATAACCTTTTTGGAAGGCTGTTCATGCCATTATATCCCAACTCTCTGACAAACCACTCTTGTACAAACCCGAATACCTCCTGTTTCACAACTCCTTAAACCTTCACAATACAAAAAGACATTGTTGCCGAATTTACTTATCGCTGCTAACAGCCTGATACCGCTACACTGGAGATCAACTAGTATCCCCACAGTTAAACACTGGATTGACAGGGTAGAGGAACTACGCACAACATAGTAACATAGTAACATAGTAATTTAGGTTGAAAAAAGACACAAGTCCATCAAGTTCAACCCTTCTACCTATCATTACAGCTTTTGATCCAAAAGAAGGCAAAAAACCCCTAAGGAAGCTATTTCGAATTTTGCCTCCAAGAGGCAATCAGATTTCTCCTTGGATCAATAAGCTCTTTTATTAATGCTTATTCTATTATTAATAGCCCTGTCTGTTCTGCTTTCCTAAAAAAACATCCAAACCATTTTTAAATGCATCTATTGTGGTTGCTAGCACTACCTCTCTTGGCAGTGAGTTCCATAACTTTATTGTCCTAACCGTAAAGAATCCCTTCCTTTGCTGTCTATGAAATCTTTGCTCTTCCAGTCTGAGGGGGTGACCTCTTGTTCTTTGTACCTTTCTGTTAATGAACAGGTCACTGGAGAGCTCTTTATATTGGCCCTGCAAATATTTATATAATGTTATCATATCCCCTCTGAGACGCCTTTTTTCTAACGTATATAAATTCAATTTTTTAAGTCTCTCTTCATAACTAAGATCCTCCAAACCCCTTATTAATTTTGTAGCTCTCCTTTGCACTTTTTCTAGTTCCTTAATATCCTTTTTAAGGACTGGTGCCCAGAACTGTACTGCATATTCAAGGTGAGGTCTTACCATTGATTTGTAAAGAGGCAAGATGATATCCTCCTCCCGTGAATCTATACCTCGTTTTATACATGCCAATATCTTATTGGCCCTTGCAGCTGCTGACTGGCATTGGGCACTGTTGCCAAGTTTGTTGTCTATAATTATTCCTAAATCCTTTTCATTAGTAGTTTTTCCCAGGGAAAAACCATTTAACGTATATGTTGCTTTGTTATTATTTTTCCCATAATGCATAACTTTACATTTGTCTATATTGAACCTCATTTGCCACTTTACTGCCCAGTCCCCCACTCTGTCCAAATCTTCCTGTAAAGAAAAAACATCAAGATTAGTCTTTATTGCCTTACCTAATTTAGTGTCGTCCGCAAACACGGAGACATGGCTCTCAGCACAATGTGGCAGATCATTAATAAACAAATTAAAAAGAAGAGGGCCCAAAACAGACCCCTGAGGTACTCCGCTTAATACCCTTGTCCAATTTGAGAATTTTCCATTTACAACAACCCTTTGTGTTCTATCTTTTAGCCAATTTTCAATCCACATACACACATTTGCCCCCAAACCTATTTCTCTCAATTTGTAGAGTAACCTTTTGTGTGGAACTGTATCAAATGCTTTTGCAAAATCCAAATAGATCACATCAACTGCCACGCCTAGATCTATATTTTTACTGACTTCTTCATAGAATGTTATTAAGTTTGTTTGACAAGACCTGTCTTTCACAAAACCATGTTGACTTTTACTAATTCTGGTTCAAGATGTATTCTTGAGTGTATACCTTTAGCAATCCTTCAAATAGTTTCCCCACTACAGATGTCAAGCTCACTGGCCTATAATTACCTGGCAGAGATTTTGATCCCTTTTTAAATATTGGAATTACATCCGCCTTTCACCAGTCTGTTGGCACTGTACCTGAACTGAATGAATCCCTAAAGATCATGAATAGTGGCCTGGCCAGAATTATGCTTAACTCTCTAAGTACCCTTGGGTGTATACCATCTGGTCCTGGGGCCTTGTCTATCTTAACAGAGTGTAATTGCTTAAGCACTTTTTCCTGTGTCAGCCAATCCCATGTTTGCGGCGAATGTCCCATAACTTCCTGTAGCAGGGGCTCGTCCATGTGCTCTTCCTTAGTATAAACAGAAGAAAAAAAAGTATTTAAAATGTCTGCTTTCTCTCTGTCCTCACTTACCAAATTTCCCATTTGGGATAACAAGGGCCCAACATTTTCCCTCTTTAGCTTTTTTCCATTTATATATTTATAAAACATTTTGGGGTTAGTTTTACTCTCCTTGGCAACCCTTTTCTCATTTTCCAATTTAGCCATTTTAATTGCCTTTTTGCAGGCTTTGTTGGCCTCTTTGTACTCTATAAATGATAATGCTGATCCCGTGTTTTTATAATGTTTGAATGCCATTTTCTTGTTTTGTACTTCCTGTTTCACGTTACCTGTAAGCCACATTGGTTTTGATTTGTGTCTTTTGCATTTGTTTCCCAAAGGTATATATTGGGATGTGTACTTTTGTAATGTGTGCTTAAAGGCATTCCACTTGTCTTCTGTGTTTAGTCCAGAAAACAATCGTTCCCAGTCTAAATGTTCAATCTATGGCCTTAGTCCATCAAAGTTAGCCCTTCTAAAATTAAGTGTTTTAGTGGCGTATTTACCAATTTGCTTTTTTGCATTAATCTCAAATGAGACCATATTATGGTCACTATTCCCCAAGTGTTCTCTTATTTGGATGTTTGAGATAAGCTCCTCATTGTTTGTTATTACCAAATCCAGACAGGCATCCATTCTAGTTGGGGTGTCTACTAATTGTGCCATAAATTTGTTATTAAGCAGGTCCAGAAACTTGCTGCCCCTAGCTGAACTAGTTGTGCCACACTTCCAATCTATATCTGGGTAATTAAAATCTCCCATGATTAGAACTTCATTCATATTTGCAGCCTTTTCAATTTGTAATAAAAGCTTATCTTCTCCATCAATGCTAATATTTGGTGGCTTGTAGCATACACCTACAAGTAATGTGCGATTCTTTTTAGCGTCTAAGCTAATCTCCACCCACAGTGTCTCCACATCAGTTCCAGTTACATCATGTACACCTTCTTTAATACTGGGATTTAATTTAGGATTTACATACAGACAAATCCCTCCCCCTTTTCTATTTACTCTGTCCTTTCTAAAAAGTGAGTAACCTTGTAAATTAACTGACCAGTCGTGGGTCTCATCCCACCACGTTTCTGTGATTCCGATTAAATCATACTGTTCAGCACTTACCAGTATCTCCAGCTCACCCATTTTGTTTGTCAAGCTTCTTGCATTTGCTAAAAGACATTTGAGATTACTACCCATTTTCTGTTTAGTTGACAAACACTTAATGTGTGCAGGTTTAATTATATGGACCTCCCTTTGGTCTATGTTAACCCCACCACTGCTTTCCTCCTCTCCCATAGCTAGACCCACCTTCCAATCTACCCTAGCTACCATTGCTTCTTTTTGATCTTGACCCTCCCCCCCAGAGCTTAGTTTAAAAGCTCATCTAATCCTATAGCCATCCTCGCCCCTAATACTGCAGCCCCCTCATCATTGAGGTGCAGCCCATCCCGTCCAAAGAGTCTGTAGCCGACTGCAAAGTCTGCCCAGTGCTCCAAGAACCCAAATCCCTCTTGCTTGCACCACCTTCGCAACCACGCATTAATCTCCCTAAGCTCCCGCTGTCTCCCTGACGTAGCGCGTGGTACTGGTAATATTTCCGAGAATATTACCTTGGAGGTCCTTTCCTTTAGCTTCTTTCCTAGTTCCCTAAAATCATTTTTAAGGACCCCCCACCTACCATTTACTTTGTCATTAGTACCAATGTGTACTATGACCGCTGGATCATGCCCAGCCCCTCCCAATAATCTCCCTACATTCCCCATAAGACAGAACTAAATATATTGGAATCTGGTTCCACTGGCTAGAATTCCTTGATTCCCCCGAGTTACTCAGGTCTCATGAATATTATTTTTCTGATCGATATTTGTATTATGCAAAGAAGTTAATCAGTCCAGACTGTACTTGAAGTACTATGTATTATGTTATCCGTCCCCTCCCCTAACTCCCACCCCCTCTCTTCTTCTGTACCCCTCCCACCCCCTCTCTTCTTCTGTACCCCTCCCCATAACCACCATTGTTTGTTTGTTTATAAAGAAATGGAAAAAAAAATACTAATAAAAACTGTATTGAAATTAAAAGGCTTAAACACGTGGAGAAGGACCCAGAGGGAAAATGTATAATAGTTGTGGGGGTTTTCAATGGAAGACTGCTTACCTTGGTTAATGTCTACGTCCCAAATACATCACCAGTCAGATACATCTCAGGGCTAAATGACAGGTTACAAAAAGTAAAACAAGGGTCGTTAATTTGGGTTGGAGACTATAATTGTGTTCTAGACCTGCAGCTTGATAAGAAGACGTTCTCAGGAGATATTAGAGACAGGTTTTCTGGAACACAAAAAGTTTTAAAACACTGTTGGAAAAGAATACCCCCTATGATATATGGAGAATTATGCACACGACAGATAGGACTTATACATGTTTCTCAAAAACACATTATTCATATTCCAGGATAGATCTCTGTGTGGGGGATATTGGCCTAGCCCGACAGGTTAATAAAATCTATATTCACGCAATCACCTGGTCAGACCATAATATGGTAGTAGTGGGACCAGTCTAATGTGCTATTGGAGAGGTTTCCTCTGTAATGGTGCAAGCGAGCAAAAAATGGTGATTCCTCTCCCGAGTGGGTTACATCCTATAGGGCTGGCTATTTTCAGCCTTTGCCTGTTCTCGCTGAGAGGGATCCCACACATTGTTTTTTGTCTCTATGGTAGTAGTGGAATTAAAAGAACAGTTTCAAAAAGTTATCTCAGATTGGAGATTAAACCATAACCTGTTAAAGAGTGAAAAATATATCATATATATAAAAGAAAAAACAAGAGATTACTTTCGGGAAAATGATATTCAGGACATTGCGTTACCTACTCTGTGGTGTGCATATAAAGCGGTCACCCGAGGTTACTTGATAGAGATGGGGGTAAGGGCAAAAAAGAAAGCAGGCGAAAAACTAACTGATCAATATATCACCTAATTTCACTGGGAAGTACCGTATTTGCTCGATTATAAGACGACCCTGATTATAAGACGCCCCCCCAAACTTTGGATATTCCATTAGGAAAAAAACTAAAAGCCTGAATATAAGACTAACCTATAGGAAAAAAGTTCAACTTGTATATATTCACATGTAAATTGCTTTTTTAATAAAAAATTATGATATAAAAAAATGCATTTCTTGTTTTTATTTCCTTTTATGTGCCAATGCTGCCTCCTTCTTTCCCTTGCCCCCAGCTTTCTCTCTCTCCCCCCTCACTCCCCTTGTCCCTCCCCCCCCTTGTTTCTCTCTTCCCCACCCTCCATCCCCTTGTCTCTGTCTCTTCCCCCCCATCCCTCCCCTTGTCTCTGTTCCCCCTCCCTCCCCTTGTTGCTCTGGTTCCCCCCTCCCTCCACCCCCCTCCCTCCCCCTCACCTGTTTCATAATCCATGGTGGCTAGTGGGGGCAGCCGGGGGATGTCTGCACAATACGTGCAGACATCCTCCATGCTGCCCGACACCTCCATCTATTATGACGGACAGCTGGTCCGTCATAATAGACGGAGGTGTCGGGCAGCATGGAGGATGTCTGCACGTATCGTGCAGATATCCCCCAGCTGCCCCATTCACCCTGGTGGCTAGTGGGGCAGCAGAGGATGTCTGCGCGATGAGTGCAGACC
This sequence comes from Pelodytes ibericus, assembly GCA_036172795.1. Lineage (NCBI taxonomy): Eukaryota > Metazoa > Chordata > Amphibia > Anura > Pelodytidae > Pelodytes > Pelodytes ibericus. The sequence goes on from CM069863.1 coordinate 42,488,901, forward strand.
TCCCCTGCTGCCGCCTGGCACGACCGCCGGGACTTCTGTGACGAAGCCGGAAGTACCCGGCTTCTTCATAGAAGCCCCTGCGGTCGTGCCGGGCAGCAGTAGGGGAGTCTGCGCTCATCGCGCAGACATCCCCTGCTGTTAGAGAGGTGGATCCAGGTCCCCTGAAGCTCTGCTAGGGACCTGGATCCATGTCTTATAATCTGACCTCGATTTGAGGTCAGATTATAAAACGACCTCGATTATAAGACTCCCACTTTTAAAAAGTGGAAAGGGTTATCTATATCTTGGTGGGGAATAATTTTGGCAGCCAAGGCATATGTACTACCAAAATTGATATATTTATTGAGATTGATTCCTTTTCAAGTTCCACCAAGTTGGTTGGCAATGATACAATCAGCCTTCAATAGATATATATGGGCCTCTAAAAGACTTAAAATACAACTCTGACTGTGGCATATTAATAGGCATACTGGCTGCAGCATATTAATGGGCATGCTGGCTGTGGCACAGTACTGGGCAATCAGGCTGTGGAATATTACTGGTTAATATGGCTGTGGCATATTACTAGGCAATCAGTCCGTGGCATATTAATTTGCAATCTGGATGTGGCATATTTATGGCCAGGCTAATAGTGGCATTTTAATGGCCAGGCGAATAGTGGCATATTAATGGGAAAATTGACTGAGGCCAAAGTGATGCTGTGGCATGTTCTGTGGGGAAAAATAACATCTACTATGGGGCAAAGTGACACTGTGGCGTGTTCTGCAGGGGCAGTTCAATGGGCAAAGTTACACTGTGGTATGTTCTGGGGTGCAAATTGACACTGTGGCATGCCAAATCGTGTGGGTGCAATATGAATACAAGCCAAGTGCTGTGGGTGCTGGATGATGCTGTGTTAAGTTCTTTAGGTGCAATGTTGGTGCAGAGGAAGGGAATAAAAATAAGAAATTAACAATTTTTCAAAAACATAATTATTTCAAATGAAAATAGTTGAGTATAATATTAAAAAAGTTCATATAAGTATAAATGCAACTAGTTATATACATATATTTGGGGTCCACCTCAAGCTTTTGAAAAGGTTGGAATATTTAATATTTGAATGTTTTTTTTGTGGTCAGAAATGTAATATTACTTTGCTGAGAGGGTGCTGGGTGCATGGAATAATCTTTCAGCATACGTGGTAGAGGAGGAGTTTAAGCATTAACGGGATAGGTATAAGGTTATTCTAGATATAAGATAAGGCCAGGGACTAATTAAAGTTTTACTTTACTGAGAGGGTAGTGGATGTATGGAACAGTCTTCCAGTAGAAGTGGTAGAGGTAAACACAGTGAAGGACTTTAAGCATACATTGATTAGCATAAGGCTATCCTAAATATAAGATAAGACTAGGGACTAATGAAAATATTGCTGTATGAGAGGGCAGTGGATGCATGGAATAGCCTTCCAGCAGAAGTGGTAGAGGTTAATGTTAATACAGTGAAGGAGTTTAAGTATGCATGGGATAAGGATAAGGCTATCCTAGATATAAGATAAGGCCAGGGACTAATGAAATTATTACTTTACTGGTAGGGTGGTGGATACATGGAATGGTCTTCCAGCAGAAGTGGTAGGTTCATACTAATGTATGTTTTATGGTGTAGACACAGCTCTCTGACTGAAGCACATCTGCACCAGGTCTTACTATATTTCATGTGACGAGACACCCAGATTCACACATTGAGACACACACTCACACACATTGAGACACCCACACACACATTGAGACACCCACACACATTCACACACACTGAGGTTCCCACACACATTCACACACATTGAGACACATACACTTTCACACATTGAGACACCCAGACACACACTTACACACATTGAGACACCCACACACTTACACACACTGAGACACCCTGACACACACACACCTAGACACCCACACACATTCACACATTGTTTCAATTTTTATTATTTTTTACTTACCTTACAGTTGGTCTGTTATCCAGGATCTTCTGCCGGATGTCACCTGACATCCGGCGAGCAGCTCTTACAGTGCGGCGGGGCCGGAGCTTGCACCCTTCGCGCTATGCTCTGTATAGCCAGTAGGTGCGGTCACCACAGGCACTGTAAATCTTTGTATTATCAGCAAAAAGACATACTTTGCCAACAAGACCTTCTGCAATATCACTAATAAAAATATTCATGAGAATGCGTCCAAGTACAGATCCTTGAGGTACCCCACTAGTAACAAGACCTTGCATTGAATATACCGTATTTGCTCGAATATAAGACGACCCAGTTTATAAGACGAACTATGGATATTCCTTTAGGAAAAAAATTAAAATCCTGAATATAAGACTACCCTATAGGAAAAAAGTTTAACTTGCATATATTCACATGTAAATTGCTTTTTCATATTTAATAAAAACTTATGATATAAAAAAATGCATTTCTTGTTTTTATTTAACTTTTATGTGCCAATGCTGCCCCTACCTGCCAGACTTACCCAATGCTCCCCCCAATGGCATCTGTCTCTGTCCCCCACCGTCCCCCCAATGTTGTCTGCCTCTCTCCCCACAATGTTGTTTGTCTCTCCACCCCTCCCCCCTGCCCGGTGGTCCCGCTGCCCCTCCGTATGCACCTGCTCTATGCGATCAGCACTGATCGCATAGTACATGTGCGCCCAGCATTCTCTGCTCTCCCCGGCTCCCTCAGCGGGGAGACGCAGGCAGCATGTGCTCAGTGTGTGTTAAACACACTGAGCGCTCAATCCATGTTGCTCGCGCTTCCCGCGCGTAGTGCTGGTTCAGAGCATCAGAAATACGATGCTCAGCGTCATTACTACGCGCGGGGAGCGCGAGCAGCATGGATTGAGCGCTCAGTCTGTTTAACACACACTGAGCACATGCTGCCTGCGTCTCCCCGCTGAGGGAGGTGGGGAGAAGAGAGAACGCTAGGGTAAGGAGGGCAGTGGAGGGGGGATAGAGAGAACGTTATGGGTGGGGAGGGGGATAGAGAGAAAACAGAGGAGGGGGGTTAGAAAGAACACTGGGGAGGGGGTGATAGAAAGAACACTGGGGAGGGGGTGATAGAAAGAACACTGGGGAGGGTGTGACTGTGTGTAAGGCTGGCTAAGAGTGTGTCTGTAAGTGTGGGCATGCATTTATGTGTGTAAGTGTGACTATGTGTAAGGGTGTATGTATATGTATAAGGGTGAGTGTGTGTTTAAGAGTGTGAATTTCTGTGTAAGGGTGACTGTGTATAACTGTGGGTGTGTATTTCTGTGTGTGGATGTAAGTGTGACTGTGTGTGTAAGGGTGTATTTGTAAGTGTGACTGTTAGTCTTACAAAAGCATATGTTTATTTTCTTTCGGTAAAAAAAATGTAAGTGTGTGAGTGTGTGCGTCTAAGTGTGGGCGTGTATGTAAGTGTGACTGTGTGTAAGGGTGTCTGTGTATGTATATGTGTAAGGGTGATTGTGTGTTTAAGAGTGTGTGTATTTCTGTGTAAGTGTGACTGTGTGTAAGGGTGTGTATAACAGTGTGTGTATGTGTGTGTATGTAAGTGTGATTGTGTATAATTGTAAGTGTGACTGTTAGTGTCACACAAGCATATATATTTTTCCGGTAAAAATAAATAAAATGTAAGTGTGTGACTGTGTGTAAGGCTGGCTAAGAGTGTGTGTGTGTATAAGTGTGTCTGTAAGTGTGACTGTGTATGTCTAAGAGTGTTTGTGTATTTTTGTGTAAGTGTGACTGTGTGTAAGGGTGTGTATAACTGTGTGTATGTAAGGGTGACTGTGTGTGTAAGGGTGTCTGTGTAAGTGAATATATATGTGTAAGTGTGTCACGTGAGGGGGAAAATCTCCGCCCCCTCATAGAGCATGTTAGAGCACCGGTTGTCCGTGACATACTGGTGCTCAGAACACATGGAGCCACGCACAGAAGAAACAGCCCCTTCCCTGCAAATGTAAGGTAAGTGAGCAAGGAGGGGGACAAACGAGTGTGTGTAAGTTTGACTGTGTGTGTAAGTGTGTCTATCTGACTGTGTAAGTCTGTGTGTGTGTGTGTGTGTCTATCTGACTGTGTAAGGTTGTCTGTGTGTGTAAGTGTGTATATCTGACTGTGTAAGTCTGTGTGTGTAAGTGTGTCTACCTGATTGTGTAAGTCTGTGTGTGTAAGTGTGTCTATCTAACTGTGTAAGGTTGTCTGTGTGTGTCTGTCTGACTGTGTAAGTTTGTCTGTGTAAGTCTGTGTGTGTAAGTGTGTCTATCTGACTGTGTAAGGTTGTCTGTGTGTTAGTGTGTCTATCTGACTGTGTAAGGTTTTCTGTGTAAGTTTATATATATATATATATATATATATATATATATATATATATATTACACACAAACACACACACACAAAGCAAGTGTGTGTGTTTATTTTTTTGTAGGGAGGTATTAGGGTGGAGGGTGTGATTGCATGCCGGGAATGAGGGGTGGGGTCCAGGGGCCCCAAACAAATGTTTGCCCAGGGTCCAGTCAATGTTAAAGACGGCCCTGACATAATGTGGTATGTTTGTATGCCACAAGTTTACAGGAGATAAAGAATATATATAAGCTTTCTGTTTGTCTGAAAAACATTTGAAAATATTCTCCATTGCCCAATAACAAAGATTTTTTTTTTGCCTAAGGAGTATTGGAAATTTCCACTCGAGAGAACAGGGGAAAACATTGTCTAAATTCAATAGCTCTAAATGTAAAACTACTGGTACATCATTATACCCAAATAAGTAATTCCTCTCCAAAAAGCTTTCATGCCCCTAAAAATTCTTCATTTTCTTCTTGTTTGAAAATTTACATTTATAATGGGATTAGAATTACAGATAAGGTCGCATTAAAAAATAGTATCCATGATATTGCTTCAAGCACATTAGTTTACAGGCTTGCAGGTAAAAAATGTCTGGGTGTCAGCCCTAGTGTACATATTCTATGAGATATATATCCTTTATTTTTATTAAGCAAAGATAAATATCCAAATCCTATGGTTATGGCTCATTTATTTACACATAGCCTTTATTAAATACAAAATAAAAAAAATGTTACAAAAGGTTAAACACAAATCTTTGTCTTCAAATATTTTGCTGCCATCAAGTGGACAAATGTAGATATTACCGGTATTTATCCACACACATAAGTTACTGACTAATGGTCAGGAGAGTATTTCTGAACATATCCAAATACTGCAATAAGGTCTGCAAACCTATTTTCCCCACACATATTCCTAGATTGCAACAGCTAGAATTTCTGGGTGGATATGCCTCCTATATCCATTAAACCAACACAGGAGTCCATGAGTTGGGTTTCTGGAACTGCACCTTTGGCCCAGGCTGTGTTTGAAAGGCTCAGTATCCAAATGCCTCAAGTGGGTCATGTCTAAAAAATTATATCAGAGAGAAAATACAATTATCGCTCTACTGAAATATCCTGATTATACAGTGGAAGGGTTTCCAGTTGTTCAGATTTCTCTGAAACTTGGAACTGTTAACAGTTGTTTTGTCAGTTGCTAACTTGTGGTATTCAGACGGGTTTATAGGTTTATATAAGTTATACATTGAACTCAATTACTTAGCAAAACAATTGTGTTAAACAGTGAGGGTGCGCAATACATATAACATGTGCAAGCTCCGCCCCCATCATGCTCTGATTGGCTGCAGGAAGGAGGATGGTGTCTGCAGAGGAAGAAACTAGATGCCGGTGTCTGCCTCTGCAGACACCTTCGAGAATGTGAGGAGGAGGACAGCAGTTTGGGGTGGGGGGTGGGGGTTAAAAAAATAAATAAATGTGTGTAAGTGTTTGTGTGTCAATATATGTAAGTGTATGTCAGTGTGTGTATGAGTGTGTGTGTCAGTATTTATAAGTATGTGTGTGTCAATGTATGTGTTACTAAGAAAAAAGAAGACAGGAGCGCAGATATATTTAAAATAAAAAAGACAGGGTATAAAAAAAGTGACAGTATAAAGATGTGTCAATATTAAAAATGTGACAATATAAAAATGTAACAGTATAAAAGTGACAGTGACAATGTGTAAAAGGTGATGAAGTGTAAAATATAATACTTATAATAAAGGTTTGTTGAATTCACATGGATACTTGATTGACGATCTCAATGTATGTTTAGAAAAGACAAAAAGAGGACAAATAGTACTTTGCAAGTTTTACATCTATAAAAAACATTTGAAACTCCAAAGGGATTTTATCTTTTGTTATTTTCTTTGAGGAAACTTTTAATTAATATAGATCCAACATTAGGGGCCCCTCTATAGGTACTAGGTTTTTCAGTTAATATATATTTTAGCACTGGATCTTTCAATAATAATCTCCAATGCTTGTGGAGGACTTTTTGTAAATATTTATGATCCTGGTTAAAGTCTGTTATTAATGTTATCCTTTATGTTAATTTGGCTTTTTTTCCAACTGCATATTCCTCTTTGTCTTTACTAACCTCTATCAGAGCTTTTTGAATAAGGTTGTCAGGATATTGTTTTTCTCGAAAATTCTCACTCAGTTTAGTTGCTTGTTCTAGAAAAATATCTTGTTCTGTGTAGTTACGTTTTAATCTGGTAAACTGATTTTAGGGATATTTGTTAACCAAGTGGAGAAGTGACCGCTATCAAACCGAATGTAGCTGTTTACATCTACATTTTTAAAATGTGTTTTGGTTTTTATTATGTTGTTTTCTATATAGATTTCCAAATCCCAAAAGGTGACTTTATGTCTACTATACTCCCAAGTTAGTTTTATATTCCAGCTATTGATGTTTACGTAATAAAGAAATGACATTAATGATTCTTCATCTCCCTTCCAAACAAAAAATATGTTGTCTATATAGCGAGTATAGGACACCAGGTTTGCAGCCCAGTCATGCAGCCCATAAATGAAACAATCCTCCCAAAATGACATATAGTGGTTTGCATAACTGGGGGCAAATCTGGTGCCCGTGGCTGTACCCTGTAGTTGTAAAAAAAAGGCTTCCTGATACCAGAAGAAGTTATTTGTCAGGATCCATTTATTTCCGTTTATTATAAACATTTTTTGTGAGTCTGGGAATACTGTTTCCTTATCTAAAAAGAATTGCACTGCCTCACATCCTTTTTTGTGTTCAGTGCAAGTATACAGTGATGCTACGTCACAGGTTACCAGGATGTACTCATCATGCCATGTGATGTTTTTTAGTTTTTCTAGCATACTTATACTGACTCTCAGATAGTCTTTTGTTTTAATGACCAGTGGCTGTAACTGTCTATCAATCTGTAATCTGTCTACTGTGACAGATTAGATTATATTGAATTGATGCCAGATATAATGGTATCTTTATGTATTTTGGGAAGTATATAAAATGTTGGAATTCTGGGGTGTATAACTGTTAAAAATTGGTATTCCTTTTTTGTGAGGATGCCAGATGTATATCCATTATCTAACAGTTCTGTTAGGCTCTTTTTCATTTCTATAGTGGGGGGTTTTGTAAAGTTTTTTATATACTGTGGTGTCATTAAGTTGCTTATTGCATTCATCTAGATATTGTTCTGTAACAACTCTGAAGAGGATCAGCGATGCAGAACCTGGTGTCAAAGGAAACTGAGGACTTAAGAGGTAGTCGAGATGGATTTCACTCTGACCAACATGCACCCTATGGTTGAGCCGCAGATGGAGAAGGCCAGAGACTTGTGCGGCACCCAGAACTACCTCCAGAACCTTAGTAATCCTAATAATACAAACAACTGAAGAAGCCGGACAGGATAACAGCCGATCAGAAGGTAGGACAAGGCAGGATAAACGATGAACAGGCCGAGGTCAGAATCCAGGGAATCAATCAGGAACAAATAAGGAACAAGGACAAAACACGGGAAGCAGGATAAACAGTAACAAGCCAAGGTCAGGAATATAGAAGTCAGAATGGTCAAAACAAGCAGGAGTCAGAATACCAGAAAAAACGAATACCGAATAACAATACCACAAATAGGAACAAGGCACTATCACAGGCAAAGGTTCAGTGCAGACTGAGCCTTTAAATATCCCTCCAAAGCATGTCTCCGCCTCTGGGATGAAAACGAGGCTTGGAAGCAAACAAGGAAGTAGCTTTTAAAAACTAATATGAAAAGGAGGCTTGGAGGAAAAATAGGAAGTAGCTTTAAAAACTTAAGATGGCGCCTGTGCAAGTGTGAGTACATGAGTGTCTGTGTACGTGTGTAAAGGTGGCTGTGTGTGTATTTATGTGAGTGTGACAGTGTGTGTAAGGGTGGCTGTGTGTGTAAGGGTGGCTGTCTGACAGTGTGTGCAAAGGTTTGTGTGACAGTGTGTATAAGGGTGACTAAGTGTGTAACTGTGAGTGTGTGACTGTGTGTATTTATGTGTGACTGTGTGTAAGTGTGCTATTGCCCAGGGCTTACTGGTTAGCTGGTCCCTCTGCACACGTCACTGTCTCACACAGAGTTCAGCAGTCCGCATCCAGCTGGTGTCTATTTCCCGCTGTGTTGAGGAGACGGCCAGGGACACGAGAGAGCAGCAGCAAGGTGAGTACTGGGAAAGGCGGAGAAGAGATGCATTTATTGGGTAAACTAACCATGTCATATTAATGGGCACCTCTGCAAATGGGCTGCCAATGTGCTGCTTTGCTGCCCCTCAGAGCCAGCTCTGCAGATCGGCACCATGTTTCCCGTTAGACCTCAGTCATCTTTTCCGTGCACAGTGAGGACAAGAGAAAAATACATGGAAGGTATAACCACGCCCACCTATGGGTGCCAAAAGAAAACCTGCACCCAGGCACCCGTGACCCTAGGATTGGCCCTGCCCTCTTTATTCTATTATTTAGTGCATTTTGTTCATGTTAATCTACATAACCCTTCATGCCCTCCACTCAGGATTTCATATTTTAATTACATTTTCTTTCCTTCAGCCACTCCTCTGCTCTAGCCCATGTACTGAATGTTTCAAATTGGCCTTCGTGGTGTGCCCTTATTGCTGTTGGGTACCCCCAGGAATATTTGATATTATACCTTCTAAGGATACTTGTGACTGCTGAGAATTTTTTCCTTTGCAACTTGGTGTAATAAGATAAGTCTTGTCGGACGATAATGTCTTTATAGTCTGTTTCCCTACTTTGTCGTGTTCTACTTGCTCGTAGTAGAGTTTCCTTGAACTAGAAAGATTGAAAATTAACAATAATGTCTCTAGCTGATCTTTCTGGGACATTCTGTGTCTTAAAGACTCAATGACATTTTAATTACATTTTCTTTCCTTCAGCCACTCCTCTGCTCTAGCCCATGTAATGAATGTTTCAAATTGGCCTTCGTGGTGTGCCCTTATTGCTGTTGGGTACCCCCCAGGAATATTTGATATTATACCTTCTAAGGATACTTGTGACTGCTGAGAATTTTTTCCTTTGCAACCTGGTGTAATAAGTTAAGTCTTGTCGGACGATAATGTCTTTATAGTCTGTTTCCCTACTTTGTCGTGTTCTACTTGCTCGTAGTAGAGTTTCCTTGAACTAGAAAGATTGAAAATTAACAATAATGTCTCTAGCTGATCTTTCTGGGACATTCTGTGTCTTAAAGACTCAATGACATCTTATCATTTCCATATTAAATTTCTCCAAGTCAATCTCCCATGATCGCCACATACTGGTTAAAAAAACAGGGATTTTTTCCTGGGTACTTGATTCCGGAATATTTCTGAAATGGAGGTTGTTTTGCCTGGAGCGATCCTCCAGGTCCATCTTTGCTTCCATTTCATCAACTTTCTTTTGACGTAAGAAATTTTGATCTTTTTCTACTTTGTCTTGAAGTTCTTTCTTCAACCGACTTCATTTTATTTGATAACTCTGCTATCTGTCTTGTTATTTCTATAGAGTTGGTATCTAGTTGGCAAGTTTTTGCTTCCAGTTGAGATTCTAAGCAATTTTTCAGAAGGTATGCTGTAATGTAGGCCTCGTTAATGAGGGATCTTCCCCTTCTCCTTACTTGTTTTATTTAATGGGGAGAAGGAATTTGCTGTAACTTTTTCTGGCTTTGCATCTTTCCTTTAGCCTTTTTTTGTTGCTGGTTTATCTTGAGATCTATTTGTGGCCATTGTTTTACTTTTTTTCTCTCTTTTCCTCCTCCTACTTCTCTCCTCCTTAGACTCTGCTCCCCCTGCTTCCTGCTAACTTTTTTGCAGAAAATCACCCCTTGCTGTTAGTCTCTGGAGATACAGTATTTAGAGTGAGTTTTCACCCCCCCGATCTTCAAAAGGTTCAATTACACAAATTTAAACAGTTTATCAGTGTCTGAATACATCAGAGTAGGAAACAGCAAGACTCCAAGATTGTATAAGAAAGTATGTAAAATGAACTTATCATTTTATCTCTCACTGTCCGTCCGATTTTAGTAGCCAGTAAGCCCTCTCTCACTGTTCTACCACTCCTCGTAATAAAGGAATTTTTAATAGCAGCTTTACTGCTTTCAACACCCTCCTGCAGCCTCCATCAGCAGTTCTTTTGGATGTTTTTTGCAGCCCTTCCGCTATCGGTCCTTCGACTTACAGCGTCCAGTCTTCTGCTTTTGAGTCTTCTGTTGTTCGGCTTTTAGGGACATGATCACTTCTTGGCTGCTGATCCGTATGGGTCTTTTCTCATTCGGAGGGTTTAACTTCTGCTCAAAGGGATCTCTTCAATGGCCTCCTCGGTCTCACTGGGTAGCTGGGAGTTTTTCCATAGATGACTCTTTAGCTCCAGCTTTCCGGGCCTCCTTCACTTCGCCTCTGGATGCGTGAGTCTACTATCACTTTCCAACACGCATGGCTACAGACTGGACGATGACGTCATTTGCCACTTGAGAGTCGTGTTTGTGTGACTGTTTATTTGTATATGGGTCACTGTGTGCATTTGTGGCATTGTATGTATAAGTCTCAGTGTGTTGCTGTGTGTATTTTATGTGAGGTGTTTTGTTTTTACGGTGATTGCTGTGAAGTCTGTGATACACTCACATGCAACACATTACGTGTTATAGTATCACAGACTCCACAGCATTAAAACTCACTTTTTTTTGTGGTTTTTGTTTTTTTGTGGTTAAATGTACCAGTGTGCTGAATCAGAGGAGAAAGTAGAAACCACGGGCAACAATGCCCCCCCCCCCCCCCCCACCCCAGCATCATCAAGCAACATCCTTCCTCACTTGACACTTTATGAAAGTGTGCAACCGCGGATCAAGGTCTCCCATCACAACTATTGAACAACATACGAGTGCTGAGTAAAAGAATTGAAGGGATGGGGTTTTGAGCTGCTAAAGCGCATGGCAGAAGAGAACCCTTCACGGAATATGCAGGAAGGAGGGCCCAGTCACAACTGCAACCCTTGTGTGGATGGTAATAGAGCAACTATGCAGAATTTAAATCTAGTATTTATTTGTTGTGAAGCAAGTGACATTAACTGTCTATTGTATGTTGTTCCTACAGCTGATAAGGTTGGCAGTGTGGCAAGTGTATTTTTCTCACATATAAAAATGACTGAATTTGAATTATTATTGTTTGTTTGTTTTAGTCACCTGACACTAAATATGTGTGTATATCAGCGTGACTCCACCTGTTCAAATAAAGTGAACCAGACACTCAAGTTATCTAAAAACATCTATGAACAGTGTGCATGAAATCTTTCCAAAAGTAATCAGTCACAAAAAGTAAACACCCTGAGAGTGTCCATAGAATAACATACACACTGTGCATGCCTCAATCACCATAAAAGCCTATACAAACACAAACCTTCTGTGCCTATAAAATCCTACACATGCAGTCAGTCCATGTGACTTCCTCCTCACATGCACTCTTTTGTAAAATACCTCCTCAGCCTCTATTGGAAGCACAGTGACCCTTTAAGAGCCTTATCGTGTTTTCCATTTATGTTGCTTATACTAGGATTCCGTAATGTTTAATGTACCTTTAATTTTGCTTAGATTGCACAATACAACTTACGAGGAAAGGTTAAAGGAGCTTGAAAGAAAGATGAGACAGAAGCAGTATGATAGCAACATTGAAATACATAACGAAAATCAACACAACAGAGTATATTTAAAAGATGAAAAACTACCACAACAAGAGAACATAAAATAGAGCGGCAAAGGTTTTAAAACTAATATCAGTAAGTATTACTTATGGAGAGGGTAGTGGATGCATGGAATAGCTTTCAATCACAGGTGGTAGAGGTTAATACAGTTGAAGGAGTTTAAGTATCCATGGGGTAGGCATGGGGCTATCCTAGATATGAGGCCAAGTACTAATTAACCCCTTAGTGACATGACTTTTTTGGCTTGTCCGACGCTTGGTGACATGGGCTATTTTAACATTTCTGAGGTGTGATATAAAAAGAATATTAAAATATGGCAAAAAAATGAAAAAAATATTTTTTTTCTGACTTTTATTTGAAAAATCATATACTGATCTACAAGAGACAACGAAAAAACACTGCTAAATAGTTTCTAATATTTGTCCTGAGTTCAGAAATAGCCCATGTTTTATATTTTTGTGCTTTCTTATTCATGTTACAGGGCCAGAACTATAAGTAGTGCAAAGCTATTTCAAAATCCTTTTTTTGAAAATTAGCAATAGTGATATTGTAACACTGATATCTGTACTAAATCCTTGAATGACCTCCCACATGTACATATTTTTGAAAACTAGACAACTCAGGGCATTTAACTTTTTGACACATTTCATGTAGCCATTTTACCACCATCCTTTGCCAAAGTTTGCAGCAAAAATATATATTTTTTATTATTTTTCACATGGATTCAGTGCTGTATTTACCGCCTAGGGCGACAAATTCTGGGGGGGCACTGTAAATTTGCCATTTAATCAGCCCCCCCCCATCACTGAAAAAAAATTAAAATTAAGAAAAAAAAAATCAGCCCCTTTAAAAAAAAAAAAAAACACGCTTGCAGGCAGAGACGGATTGGAAGATCCCCCCTCACCTTCCCTCTACCGGCAGGCTGCACGGGGAACCGAACAGGAAGCACAGAGAAACAGTGTGCAGTGTGACACGGAAGTGCCAACAGTCACGTGACCGGCCGGCACAACTGCCTGGGAGCCGAACAGGCAGCATGGAGGACACCATGCTGCCTGCCACTAGCCACCAGGGAAGTGCTGGGGAAATGATGGGGTGGGTGCAAAATTACTGGGGCATATTAATGGCAAATAAAACTGGCATATTATTGGGCACATTGGCTGTGGGATATTAAATGGCAAATAACACTTGCATATTATTGGGCAAATTAGCAGGGGCATATGAAATGGCAAATAACACTGGAATATTATTTGCAAATTTACTGGGGCATACTAAATGGCAATTAACACTGGCATATTATTGGGCAAATTAGCAGGGGCATATTAAATAGCAAATAACACTGGCATATTATTTGCTAATTTACTGGGGCACACTAAATGGCAATTAACACTGGCATATTATTGGGCACATTTACTGGGGCATACTAAATGGCAAATAACACTGGCATATTATTAGGCAAATTGGCTGGGGCATATTAAATGGCAAATAAAACTGGCATATTATTGGGAAAATTAGCAGGGGCATATTAAATGGCAAATAACACTGGCATATTATTGGGAAAATTGGCAGGGGCATATTAAATGGCAAATAACACTGGCATATTATTGGGCAAATTGGCTGTGGGTTATTAAATGGCAAATAACACTGGCATATTAGGCAAATTGGCTGGGGCATATTAAATGGCAAATAACACTGGCATATTATTGAGCACATTGGCTGGGGCTTATTAATGGCAAATAACACTGGCATATTATTGGGCAAATTGGCAGGGGCATATTAAATGGAAGAATAACACTGGCATATTATTGGGCAAATTGGCTGGGGAATATTAATGGCAAATTATACTGGCATAATATTGGGCAAATTGGCAGGGGCATATTCAGTGGCAAATACTGGCATGTTATGGGGCAAATTGGCTGGGGATTATTAATGACAAAATAATACTGGCATAATATTGGGCAAATTGGCAGGGGCTGATTAAATGGCAAACACTGGCATATTATTTGCAAATTTACTGGGGCATACTAAATGGCAATTAACACTGGTATATTATTGGGCACATTTACTGGGGCATACTAAATGGCAAATAACACTGGCCTGGTTTTGGGCAAATTAACAGGTGCATATTTAATGGCAAATAACACTTGCATATTATTAAGCACCTTGGCTGGGGCTTATTAATAGCAAATAACACTGGCATATTATTGGGCAAATTAGCAGGGGCATATTAAATGGCGAATAATACTGGCTTAATATTGGGCAAATTGGCTGGGGCATATTAAATGGCAGAATAACAATGGCATATTATTGGGCAAATTGGCTGGGGAATATTAATGGCAAATTATACTGGCATAATATTGGGCAAATTGGCAGGGGCATATTCAGTGGCAAATACTGGCATGTTATTGGGCAAATTGGCTGGGGATTATTAATGACAAAATAATACTGGCATAATATTGGGCAAATTGGCAGGGGCTGATTAAATGGCAAACACTGGCATATTATTTGCAAATTTACTGGGGCACACTAAATGGCAATTAACACTGGTATATTATTGGGCACATTTACTGGGGCATACTAAATGGCAAATAACACTGGCATGGTTTTGGGCAAATTAGCAGGGCATATTAAATGGCAAATAACACTGGCATATTATTAAGCACATTGGCTGGGGCTTATTAATAGCAAATAACACTGGCATATTATTGGGCAAATTGGCAGGGGCATATTAAATGGCGAATAATACTGGCTTAATATTGGGCAAATTGGCTGGGGCATATTAAATGGCAGAATAACAATGGCATATTATTGGGCAAATTGGCAGGGGCATATTAAATGGCGAATAATACTGGCTTAATATTGGGCAAATTGGCTGGGGCATATTAAATGGCAGAATAACAATGGCATATTATTGGGCAAATTGGCTGGGGAATATTAATGGCAAATTATACTGGCATAATATCGGGCAAATTGGCAGGGGCATATTCAGTGGCAAATACTGGCATGTTATTGGGCAAATTGGCTGGGTAATATTATTGACAAAATAATACTGGCATAATATTGGGCAAATTGGCAGGGGCTGATTAAATGGCAAATACTGGCATATTATTGGGGACATTGGCTGTGACTAATTAATGGCAAATAATACTGGCATATTATTGGGCAAATTGGCAGGGGCATATTAATGGAAAATGATACTGGCATATTATTGGGCAAATTAGCTGGGGAATATTAATGGCAAATAATATTGCCAATGTGTATGTAATGGGGTGATGGAGGCATGTAAATTCGGTGATGGGGCATGTCCTTGGTGTGCAACGTGGGTTATGGGTCATGTCGTGGGTGTGCATCGTGGGTAGGGGGATGCCCAAAATTTGTCTGCCTAGGGCAGCACAAAACCAAAATACACCACTGCATGGATTGCAATTTAGGTAAACATTACCTGAAAATGTGAAGGGGTATTTCTAAATAACACCTCAATATGTGTTCAGCAACATAGGAATTTTTTTTCACATACATTATACTTCAAGCATCAATTCACAGATCCTGTTATGGGTCAGTGCCAAACAACACCTCAATATACAGGGTACAGGGATACCACCCATGTATAGGTTGGTTAGGTTATTTGGGGGTTAAAAGTCCACATTTGAGAGGTGCGCTTTTTGGTTTTCCAACTTGGAATTTTGGCATGCAGAAAACCTGCGCTTAATGTCCCATTTGGGACATTTTTGAAGCCAGAAAGTGTATTCTACCCCACAAAACCATATATATTTGAAAACTAGTCACCCTAGGGTATATCAAATGGTAGTATTTTAACACTTTCCATGCACTAATTCTAGCACCAGCCTTTGTCAAATTTTAGGTTACTAATTTTTTAATGTTTTGTTTCCACATACATTGTACTTTGGGCATGAATTTACAGCTCCTGTTATTTGTCAGTGCTAAAAAACTCAAGATGTGTTCAGAAACATCTCCTGAGTACAGGGATACTACGCATGCATAGGTTTGTTGGGTTGTTTGGGGGCTAAAAGGCCACATTTAGGGGGTGTGCATTTTCAACTTGGACTTTTGACATGTAATCAGCCTGCGCCCATGTTCCATTTGGGACACTTTTGAAGTCTGTCAAAATATTTTACCCCATCAAACCATATATTTTGGAAAACTAGACATCCTAGGGTATTTCAAATTGTGGTATTTTAACACTTTCCATGTGCTACCGTATTTGCTCGATTATAAGACGACCCTGATTATAAGACGACCCCCCAAACTTTGGATATTCCTTTAGGAAAAAAAACTAAAAGCCTGAATATAAGACTACCCCATAGGAAAAAAGTTAAACTTGTATATATTCACATGTAAATTGCGTTTTTAATAAAATATTATATAAAAAAAATGCATTTCTTGTGTTTATTTCTTTTTATGTGCCAATGCTGCCTCTCTCTTTCCCTTGCCCCCAGCTTTGTCTCACTCCCCACTCCCCCCTCACCTGTCTCTCCCCCCCACATGTTTCTCTCTGCCCCCCTTCCTCTGTCTCTCCCCCCCTTCCTGCTCTGTCCCCCCTGTCTCTCTGCCCCCCTCCCTCACTCCCTCCACCTGTCTCTCTGCCCCCCACCCTCCCTCCCCCTGTCTCTCTGCCCCCCACCCTCCCTCCCCTGTCTCTCTGCCCCCCTCCCTCCCTCCCCCTGTCTCTCTGTCCCCCCCCCTTACCTGTACCTCAATCCCTGGTGGACTAGTGGGGGCAGCCGGGGGATGTCTGCACGATACTTGCAGACATCCTCCATGCTGCCCGACACGGCAGTCTATTATGACGGACAGCTGTCTGTCATAATAGTCTGCCGTGTCGGGCAGCATGGAGGATGTCTGCACGTATCGTGCAGACAACCCCCAGCTTCCCGATTTACCCTGGTGGCTAGTGGGGCAGCAGAGGATGTCTGCGCGATGAGCGCAGACCTCCCCTGCTGCCGCCCGGCACGCTCGCCGGGACTTCTTTGACAAAGCGGAAGTACCCGGCTTCTTCACAGAAGCCCCGGCGGTCGTGCCGGGCGGAAGCAGGGGAGCCTGCGCTAGAGAGGGGGATCCAGGTCCCCTGCAGCTCTGCTGGGGACCTGGATCCATGTCTTATAATCTGACATCAATTTGAGGTCAGATTATAAGAGACCTCGATTATAAGACGAGGAGGATTTTCAGAGCATTTGCTCTGAAAAAAACCTCGTCTTATAATCGAGCAAATACGGTAATTCTATGACCAACCTTTGTCAAAGGGTTCGGATGTCATTTTTTTTCCACACACATTCTAGTTCAAACATGAATTTTCAGATTCTGGTATTTTCCACTGCCAACCAACACCTCAATATGTGTTCAGCAACATCTCCTGAGTACAGGGTTACCACCCATGCATAGGTTTGTTGGTTTATTTTGGAGCTAAAAGGCAATGTTTGGGATGTGCTCATTTCCAAATTGGAATTTTGACATGTAGTCAGTCTGCGCCCAACATTTTTTAAGCTGTCCAATGTATTTTACCCCATCAAATCATATCTTTTTGGAAAATAGATATCCTAAGGTATTTCAAATGGTGGTATTTTAATACTGTATATGTACTAATTCTACCACCAGCCTTTGTCAAAATTTGTGGTAGTAAATATTTGGAGTTTTGTTTCCACATACATTGTATTTCAGGCATGAATTCACAGAATCTGATATATGTCACTTCCAAACAACACCCCAATATGTGTTCAGCAACATCTCCCGAGTACAGCAATACCATCCATGTTTAGGTTTGTTTGGTTGCTTGAGGGGTAAAAGGCAACATTTGTGAGGTGCATATCTCAGTGTTCAAACTTGGGATTTTGATATGTAGTCAACCTGTGTCCATGTCCTATATGGGATATATCTTTGAAGCCAGCCAATGTAAATTACCCCTACCAAACCATATATTTTTTAAAAGTAGACACCCATGACTCCTTGTGGCAAGGGCTCACTAGATGATGTATCAGAAAGCTGACCAGGGTCAAAATCGAACCCTGAGTCCGCGGCCTCAGAATCAGTGCCTAAGCAGTGATCTACAGCAAAGAAGGGTTTAATAGCTCTTAGAAGAGCCTATCTAGTACTGTAATACATTACAGTACAAATAAATTAATCTATAAAAAAGTGCAGACAGCAAAACATACTGCTGCTGTGCAAGATTACTGCATATACAGTGATGAATGGCAGGGAAGGGGTTAATACACAGGGAATGGCTTTCATAAAACATGACAATTTTATCAAATGATTTTTTATATCACTAATACAGATCTGTCTCTTTCCCTCACAAATATGTAAGTGAGGAGAGAGAGGTAGATCAAAATTGGTCGGATCAATATTCACAAATATTGATCTGGCCAGGCAAATGGTGATGCTCATCTGAGCAATCACCAAACCGCCTTTGCCACTAATTCGCTGTTACTGATCGCTATGCGCTCAGACAGTTTTAAAAAATCTAAAATATTTTTACTTTATATGTAACCCCCTAGCGGGAGTGTGTAAAAAATAAATAAATATGCAGACAAAAAAAATTGCTTTGGCGTCAATATCATTGCGTAAGCAGTGATCGACAGCAAGGAAGGGGTTAATAACTCTTAGAAGAGCCTTTGTAATACTGTAATAAATGACAGTACAAAAAAAAATTAACCCCTAAAAAATGCACAAACAGCAAAAATAAATGCTCTGATGTGCAAGATCACTGCTTACGCAAGATCAATGGCAGGGAAGGGGTTAAACGCAGGGAATTGCTGTTATAAAAAATGTTTTATTGTTTTATTTTTGGTGTATTGTGCATTTATTATTTTATTGTACTTTAACTTACTTTTATTACTTTGATCTGCCTCACTAAAAAAAATGTGAGGAGAGGGAGGCAGATCCTAAGTGGTCAGATCAATATTGGGTTAATCTGCCTGGCAGTCACGGATTGCCTCTGTGATGAGGCAATCGTGTGACAGCCACAGAGCACAGGAAGCAGCTACTTCCTGCCTCCTGTGCTCTTGCCCTTAGAAGGGCAGCGCCATCTTGGCCACACAGCGTTTGTTTTTTGTGTGTTGCTGATTGCCTCGACTTGCGAGGCAAGTCAACAACACTTACAGAGCATAGGAAGCGATTAAATTTGCTTCCTATGCTCTTTTTTACATGCCCATGGTTTTAAAGTCACTGTGCCTTTAAAACCAGCATTTCAGTCGCTCTCCAGAGCGATAAAAATGCTGACGGGCCCTTTTTTTTAGTATTGCACGATGCTTCCATTTGAACACTGAAAGCGGAAAAAAATCTTCTTTCAGTGCTCGTTTTGACACAGAATGGACTAGGTCCGTCCTATGACACTAACGCCTCGCCACACAGGACGGACCTAGCAAGTCCTGTGTCGGCAAGGGGTTAAAGTAATCAGATTAAATTTTTTTAGGCAGAAATTGGAATAGGCCAAATGGCTCTTATCTGTCAATATATTCTATTATTTTATGTCTAAATATGCCATAATAATTATTAACTGCTATATATTACTTAAATAGGTATAAATGACCCATGTAGTCACCTACAAATGGTGAGGAAAGCACTGCAAACTGTTGATATTCATGGAGGGATAAGCCAAATGGCAAATGATTTATCTTAACTAGAAAAATGGTCAGAGCTGTGGCAACTGACATTTAATGTGGACAAGTGCAAGATTATGCACCTTGGGCGTAAAAACCCAAAAGCAGAATATAGACTATTTGGTACAGTCCTAACCTTAACATCTGAGGAAAGGGATTTAGGAGTAATACTTTCAGACTGCTTAATGGTAGGTAGGCAATGCAATAGAGCATCAGGAAATGCTAGCAGAATGCTTGGTTACATAGGGAGAGGTATTAGCAGTAGGAAGAGGGAAGTGCTCATGCCATTGTACAGAGTAGACAAGTGCATTCATTTTCGGATGAATGCATTTTCGTCTGAAAATAGCATTTTCGTTCATTCGTCCGAAAAACTAATAACTAAATGCTAAGCTAACGAAAGCCGAATGAACGAATTGTTAATAAACTAAAATCATTCGTTCATTCGTCCATTCGTAGTTCTATTGGAATTCTATAAGCCGAAATAGAGTCGGTTTATAGAATACAATAGCATAGTACACTACATTCCATAAACCAATATAATGAACGACTTTCGGTTTATGGAATGCATGTAAGTCTATTGGCATTCTATAAACCGACTCTATTTCGGTTTATAGTAATGCCAATACTATAGCACAAATGGACGAATGATTTTCGTTTATATTAAACCATTCGTTCATTTGTTCAGCTTCTTAGCTTTCTATAAACCGAAACAGAGTCCCCTTTCATAAATTTTTATGAATGGGAACTCTAGTTCGGCTTATAGAAGGCCCATAGTATTACATGTATTCCATAAGCCGAAAGTCTATAAACCGAACGTTCGGTTTATAGACTTTCGGCTTATGGAATACATGTAATCCTATTGCTATTCTATAAACCGAACGTTCTTGAGCCGAAAGTCTATAAACCGAACGTTCGGTTTATAGACTTTCGGCATTTGTAATGAATGTAATAGTACTATTGGCTTTCACTACACAGAGACAGAGTCTCCATTCATAAAATGAATGGAGACTCTGTCTCTGTGTAGTGAAAGGCAATAGTACTATTACATTCATTACAAATGCCGAAAGTCTATAAACCGAACGTTCGGTTTATAGACTTTCGGCTTATGGAATACATATAATCCTATTGCTATTCTATAAACCGAATGTTCGGTCAATCAAAGATTCCATCTAGTGCTATTTTATGGCTCAGCTGTATTTTTAATTTGTATGTATTTTATGTTTTTTGAAGTTATTTGCCTATCCATATTTGTTTGCAGGGCACTTGTCCTACTCTTACCCACATTTTAATTCCTTTTGCAGCCCTCTAGCTCTTTCCATTACTTTTTTATAGGCATTTTAGTGGCCAAAAGTCCGTGTCCCCATTGACTTCAATGGGGTTCGGGGTCAAGTTCGGGGTCAAGTTTGAGCACGGACCCGGACTTTTTTCCGAAGTTCGGTCGAACCTGTCGAACCCGAACATCCAGGTGTCCGCTCAACTCTAATGTCCTGCCAAATATTATATTATTACTTATATCCCTCCTCTCTGTCCAGGATTGTTTCTCACTTTGGCTATACCCAGAAACCCCTGTAAAATCTTTATAATTTACAACTGTCCTTGTAAAATAATAAACATTACTAGATCCTGCAAGATTTTACCTGCCCTGCGCTCTCAAAATAAATTCTCTAGATGCTACTTCAGCTCATACGATCATAGATTCTTGGCAGCGCTTTAAAGCTCTTTTATATCCCCTATGCTGCTTTTATCAGATTCATATAAATTCCCCAATGCTGTGCCAGTCTCTTGTTTAAGAGGAAGGAAGAGAGCTGGAAACTGACGTAGGAGAGTGTGAGACAGGCTGGAGACAGTGTGTATAAACAAACCCTAGCAAGCTAAGTGCAGTGACTGACTGTGGTCTTAGCTGTACGTGCAGGAACAGAGAGCTAAAGCGGTGTGAGCGCCATGTGAGATGTGACTTGCTCTAATGAAGAGCTGATAGTTACTATTTTCTGGAAGGCAACAAATAGTGATATCAGGATCGTAGAAAGACAAGTGCTTTTACATGTTTTTACTCCTAAAGGAATTGGTACTGAAGATCTACTACTATTGAATCCTGCATTGCTGTACAGCAAGACTTCTACAGATGTTAGTAGCAACAGAGGAATATTTCTGTAGAAAACACAGTGTGGATTTCAACCCCACTTCAAACACTGGTATCTCCCACGTCAAAGACCAACGTCTTTTGGCCATTTTTGGATTTTTTTTATCAGCTCTACAAAGTTTATTTGTTTTTTAATTATTATTTATTATTTTTATTTTAGTACTTATTATACTTTAGAAATTCACATGGACTGAAACAAAAGAATTTACATTTCATTCACGTGAAAGAACATTTTCAGACTGACATTGACCAATCTCTAGTATTACCTGTATAGGATTGTAAAAGGCACCTTGAGGGATAAAAACTTCCAAGGAAAAGGTGAGCTCGCTTCAACTAGAATACCAGCAGCTCAGCAAAATATCTATTTTGCTTGGCAGGCAAAATGCAGATGCCTGCAAGGAGTGGATCTCCCCCGCAAAGGAATGCTACTCGCCTCTCTCCTCTTGGATCCCCTAGAACCTCTCCCCGGAGCTCCCCGCTTAGCTCCCCTCGTAACTCACCTCTACTTTTCCGCAAATTATTGATGAGCAGAAATAATCGCATGCAGAGACGATTTACTGTTGCACACACTCCCAGGTACATTTATTGTCATAACTGATTACTTTGTTTATTTGCACACATAGGAACAACAATTACACCTTTCACTCACAATCAACCAAATAAATCCTAAAACAAGTACGGAGGGTAAAGGGTGGTAAATAGTACATTTGCGTCTTGTGGTGCACTTCATATCTGAGAGTCAAATAGAACAGTCAAATACTGGGCTTACAGCGCACTTTAAAAAATTCTGGCTACCTCCTCCTCCTCCAGCGCCGCTTCCACCTACACCGCCACTGTCACCGCCTCCTCAACCTATAGGTCACTTAGTATAAACTTAAAGAGAATACCTTGCACTCCAACCCTCTCTCAAATTGATAATTCTGTTGATCCTCCTGGCAGCCATGCTTTAGATTTAGATTTATGTTCTTCCAAAGCTAAAATCAAAGATTCCATCTAGTGCTATTTTATGGCTCAGCTGTATTTTTAATTTGTATGTATTTTATGTTATTTGAAGTTATTTCCCTGTCCATATTTGTTTGCAGGGCACTTGTCCTACTCTTACCCACATTTTACTTCCTTTTGCAGCCCTCTAGCCCTTTTCAGGACTTTTTTAGAGGCATTTTAGTGCCCAAAAGTTCGTGTCCCCATTGACTTCAATGGGGTTCAGGGTCAAGTTCGGGGTCAAGTTCGAGCCCGAACCCAGACTTTTTTCCGAGGTTCGGCCAAACCCGAACATCCAGGTGTCCACTCAACTCTAATCACAATCTCACTTAATGCAATGTGATACACCAACCTACCAGCTAACATGCAAATATGTTACCTTAAACCCCAACTACACACATTAGTGCTACACAAACACTTCATTTGACATTGGAAGGGTTAAAAATAATTTAGTAACTTGCTAGTGAGTATAGCAGCAGAGGAGAAACAATAAATTCTCTGTATAGGCAAATGGAAGGGAAACAAAAAAAAAAGAGAGGGAACAAATGGCAGCCAGTCAATCGAAGGGAAGAAAAGTGAATGAGAGTGTGAGAACCCAATATGATGAAAATATCAGCTGTACCTTTTGCCCTGTATTAAAGATGGTCCTTGACATGCTGGTTTGTTGAGGTGAAATTAACATTTTCTCTCACCAGCTTAAAGGGACTATGTCCCTTTAGTTATACTGTTATCCCCTTCATGATCAGACTGTTTTTGGAATGTTGTGCATTAATGACTGACTGTTTTTACACTTCTTTTAACTGTAATGTTCTTCTTTGTCATTTGCCATGTGCTGTACCAACATATATTATATATTGTTTTTTTTCAGGACACGAAGGGCTTTCTTTTGATGCCATTATTTTGTTCGTATAATTTATATTATTATGAAAAAAATAGAAAAATATGGTGAAAAATGCATAAAACCAACACTTTTTCTGACTTTTATTTGTAAAATCTTTTACTAAGCTACAAATACAAAATCAGCAAAGTAGATTCTAATATTACAAAGTAACATAGTAACATAGTAATTTAGGTTAAAAAAAGACACAAGTCCATCAAGTTCAACCCTTCTACCTATCATTTCAGCGTTTTGATCCAAAAGAAGGCAAAAAAAACCCTAAGGAAGCTTTTTCGAATGTTGCCTCCTAGGGGGAAAAAAATTCCTTCTTGACTCCAAAAGAGCAATCAGATTTCTCCTTGGATCAAAAAGCTCTATTATTAATGCTCCTTCTATTATTAATACCCCTGTATGTTCTGCTTTTCTAAAAAAACATCCAGACCATTTTTAAATGCATCTATTGTGGTTGATAGCACTACCTCTCTTGGCAGTGAGTTCCATAATTTTATTGTCCTTACCGTAAAGAATCCCTTCCTTTGCTGCCTATGAAATCTTTGCTCTTCCAGTCTCAGGGGGTGACCTCTTGTTCTTTGTACATTTCTATTAATGAACAGGTCCCTGGAGAGCTCCTTATATTGGCCCTGCACATATTTATATAATGTTATCATATCCCCTCTAAGACGCCTTTTTTCTAGTTTAGAAATACCCAATGTTTATGTCACGGGAGGGCTACCAGATGGGTAGCTCCTATCAGAATCAGTTCCACAAAATCACTCCTCAGTCCGGTAAATAGCAAATAACCAAACGGGGCTTTAATCACTGATTCCCTTCTAGCACTTCCCCAACATAGCGGACGAGACCCGTCGTATTGAGTAAAACAAGAAAAACTGTTTATTGAGTCAGAAACAGAGAATATATACAGTCGAACATCTTGATAAAAACAGATTAGACAAAGGAACTATAACAGGATTAATGTTTAACATAAGAACATGCAAAGGAGAAATCCTGCCTCACACCTTTCAGGATACAAAGGTGTCAAGTTCAGATACATACAGAGTACACTTAATTAAAGTAACTTGTTAATTGAGGGACATCACTGTACAACAGGAAACTAAATTACTTACATAAAGACAATGGGTAAGGTGACATAATGACTGGGGTTACAGGATAGGATACAATCTTAACCTTGGGGAAACACAGTGAATAGGACAAAGGTTTGGACCCAAGGGTACACATTTTGGTTGACATCCTGGGTGCCTGTGTTCGAAGTCCAGTTGAAAACAGGGTTCCACTGGTGCCCTTAAAATGTGTACCCCCAAACTAATATATCAACAGATATATTACTTTTTATTATATACTAATATATCAACAGGGGTGTTGCTAGGTCTTCAAATGATCTGGGGCTAGAGCCACACACTCTCTCTCTCACACATACACACACACTCCATATCTCTCTCACACACTGCATCTCTCACATACACACACTGCGTCTCTCTCTCACACACACAGAGCATCTCTCTCTCACACACACAGTTTATCTCTCTCTCACACACACCGTCTCTCTCTCACACACACCATTTCTCTCTCTCTTTCGCACACCGTCTCTCTCTCACACACCGTCTCTCTCTCTCTCACACATGTCTCTCGATCTCACACCGTCTCTGTCTCTCTCACACACACAGTCTCTCTGGCACACACCATCTCTCTCTCACCCACCCTCTCTCTCTTTGTCACACACCGTCTCTCTCTTTCGCACACACTATCTCTCTTTCTCACACACACACTGTCTCTCTCTGTCTTTCTCACACACACTGTCTCTCTCTGTCCTTTTCTCACACACACTGTCTCTCTCTGTCTCTTTCTTACACACACTGTCTCTCTCTGTCTCTTTCTCACATACACTGTCTCTCGCTGTCTCTTTATCACACACACTGCCTCTTTTCACACACACTGTCTCTTTCTGTCTCTTTCTCACACACACTGTCTCTCTCTGTCTCTTTTCACACACACTGTCCCTCTCTGTCTCACACACACTGTCTCTCTCTGTCTTTCTCACACACACTGTCTCTCTCTGTCCTTTTCTCACACACACTGTCTCTCTCTGTCTCTTTCTTACACACACTGTCTCTCTCTGTCTCTTTCTCACATACACTGTCTCTCGCTGTCTCTTTATCACACACACTGCCTCTTTTCACACACACTGTCTCTTTCTGTCTCTTTCTCACACACACTGTCTCTCTATGTCTCTTTCTCACATACTCCTTCCCTGCTAAATTCCGTTTATTTGCAGGGAGGAGGATGTTTTCAGCAGTGTATGCAGCTGCAGAACACCGCCATTCGGTATCTTCTGCGTTTTTCCCCCCACAAACTTTGTATTTAGGTATGAATTTAAAGAATTGAAAGTTGTTCTGTTTTTTTTTTTCTGAACACCCCAATATAGGTTCACCAACTTCCCCTGAGTATAACGGTACCCCACATGTATAGGTTTGCTAGGGTTATGTGGCAGGTAAAGGGCCAAATTTATAATACGGTCATTGCAGCGTTAAAACGTGTATTTATTATGTAATGCTTGTGACTACATTTTCTATCATGCTCAGCCATCCAAAAGCGAACTTAGCATCCATAGGGAATGTAGATGAGATATGTGGCCCCACTAGCAGTCTCTTTTTTAAAAATATCTCTAGAGGACCACCAACAGACCTAACATGTCACTGGTCCTCTATGGATTAACTTCTTATTTTTATATAATTTATTAGTATTTTCTGAATTCTTTTTGTATTATTTTTGTATTATTTATTTATTTACTTTAAAAAAAAAAATTTTTTATTTATATTTAACTCTAACTTTAACTCTAGGGTTACGGTTAGTACAAACCCTAATTCTAACTCTAGGATTAGGATTTTGATCATCTCGAACCCTAACCCAAGAATTAAGGTTACCACAATTAAAATATAAATACATGTTTTTAATATTTTTTTTTAGTAAAAAAACCTGGGGGGAGACTGGATGTGCTTGGGGGAGACCAGGGGGAGACTTCCAGCACTATATTTAGTTTCTCGCTGCCCCACGATCACTGTGGAGCAGGGAGAGACTATAGCTGTCAAAGCAGGCGCCTACTTTGACAGCCATTAACATCCGGGCGCTGTCACAGTGCCCGGATGTTTCAGGGGGGGCCTCAGCCGACATGGCTGAAGTGTCTCGGTAGCGTGCATACCGTGATCGGATCTGCATGACGGTCCTGGACCGTCATCGGTCACTAAGGGAGTTTTTCCCCATGACAGTCCAGGACCGTCATTGGTCGCGAAGGGGTTAATGTAGAGAATGGAAGACTCCCCAAACAGACTTCAAATAAAAACAAACAGCTCAATAAGTGGTGCATTGTGTCTAAAACCCCAAAACACGAGACTTCCTGGGGTTCCGTTGCAGAAATGTCAGGCAGCATTGGAAGATATCTGTGTGCACCAAGGAAGTCTGGAGGCAGATTAGTAAGTCTGGGGGCATATTGGTAAGTCTGTGGATGCATTTGCATCAGGGCCGGCCTCAAGTATTCCGGCGCCCTGTGCGGGCTTCCCCTGTGGCGCCCCCCGTCTCTTTTACCCCCCCATGTATGGATCTCTCTCCCTTCCCATGTTTGTCCCTTTCCTCTTCATTGCCATGTCTGTCTCACTCTAACGCTCTCTCTCTCTCTCTGTTCTCTCTCTCCCTCTGTTCTCTCTCTCCTCCCCTTCCTCTGTTCTCTCTCTCTCCCCCCCTGTTCTGTCTCTCTCTCCCCCCTGTTCTGTCTCTCTCTCCCCCCTGTTCTGTCTCTCTCTCCCCCCTGTTCTGTCTCTCTCTCCCCGTTCTGTCTCTCTCTCTCCCCATGTTCTGTCTCTCTCCCCCCCCCCGTTCTGTCTCTCCCCCCCCCCCCCCCCGTTCTGTCTCTCTCTCCCACTTTCCCCGTTCTGTCTCTCCCCCCCCCCCCGTTCTGTCTCTCCCACTTTCCCCCGTTCTGTCTCTCTCTCCCACTTCCCCCTGTTCTGTCTCTCTCTCTCCCCCCTTTCCCCTGTTCTGTCTCTCTCTCACCCCTTCCCCCTGTTCTGTCTCTCTCTCTCTCCCCCCCTCTTCCTTTGCTGCAAGAGTGGATACAGGGAGGGGACGGAGCTAACCAGCTGAGAGGTGTAGCTCCGCCCCCACCCTGTGAAGCAGAGCAGCGTCTGCTTCACTGGGAGCCACAGGCAGCAAGACAAAGTGCTGCTCGGCTCCCCATGCTTAATGCAGGCATGTGGAGCCTAGCAGCACTTTCTCATGCTGCTAGTGGCTCCTCGTGAAGCAGACGCTGCTCTGCTTCACAGGGTGGGGGGCAGAGCTACACCTCTAAGCTGGTTAGCTCCGCCCCCTCCCCGGACCTAGACTAGCTTGCCGAGCAGAGGGCTGGTGAGGGGGGATCTTTTGATCTCCACAATCCGTGCCTCTACCGGCTTCTTTTTTTATTTTCTCTGGCGGGAGGGCGCCCCCTGGGGTGTTGTGCCCTGTGCGCTCGCACAGGTCGCACACCCCTAAGGCCAGCCCTGATTGGCATGTCTGAGGAGCATTTTGGTATATATGGAGGCAGATTGGTAAGTCTAGGGATTGGCAGGTCTGGGGCTGATTAGCAAGTCTGGGGATGCAGTGTGCGTAGTGCACAGACATCCACCGGCTGCCTGCGAGAAGGTTATGATTTATAAGACTGGAGGACTGATTTAGAAGACATGATATGCACTCCTATTTTCAGTGCTCGGGTCTGTGCTCCAAGACCAGTAGAAAAGTGGCTCCCATATAAACTTTTCCTAAACACTGAAAAACTGTCACAATGTACTTACCTAAAGTACATAAAATACAAAATTCCCATCTAAGTATTAGAACAAAATCAAATAGCACACTGAATTCTGTCAGATCTTTCAAATGTGCAGATGTGGTTAGACCCAATCTATCTTTTGTCCCCCATATTGAAAAACTCTCACCAAAACTTTATCCAAAACTAGTTGCCCTGTACAGGAACAAATTCTGCCTAGGACTCATAGTAAGGAAACAAATTGTACAACAAATGCTAATGTCAATAATTGAAAATGGGGATTTAGTGTATACACCTGCACTGTAAACTCACTTTCCTAAACTTACTACATTGCTTAACTCATTCTGCCGCTTTGTGCTACAATGTAAGTACATGATGCACCATTGTGACGTGTTCAAAGAGTTAATCTGGATACCACTGCAATTCAGACACACCCTTCACTTTTCCAGCCCTGTGTGTAAGAGCTTTTCTGGAACGCTCCCACCCTACCCACTTAGAATTCTCTCCCCAGCTGTTCATACCTCCTATAACCGCTGATCCAGCAGTTTATTTACTATACCACAATACAAATAGAAAGTAGCTCAATCATCATTTTCATACAGAGCACCACAATTATGGAATAACCTCACAGTCACCATCAAATCCCTTAAGAGATCTCTAGCAATATAGCTAAATACAGAATGCAACTGTAACCAAGGTCGACTATCTTGCGTACCTCTTTGTGTTCTGTGTTAAATTTGTATTGTAATATTTTGTATTTTAATATTATATTATACTCTACTGCAAAAATGCAAAGTTTGTGGACCCAGGACATACTTGAAAACAAGAGATGTCAATGTATCCTTCCTGGCAAAATACTTTATAAATAAATAAAACGCTGCTCACAACAGCACAAGTAAGAAACACTGACGCCTGGCATTTGGTGTAAGGTGGAGCTTTATTTCATAAGAAACCTCTGAAATAAAGCTCCAAGTTACACCGAGTGCCGGTGTCTGTGTTTCTTATTTGATATATACCTTGAATATAAGACAAGGTTTTTGAAGACGACCTTGAATATAAGACAAGGCAATTGCTCTAAAAAAAAAAAAAAAATTTTTATATTAGAGCAAATACAGTAAAACTGAAATTCACATCACCCAACTGTGACACACACACATTGCTCCATGCCCCATGTTTCCTATTTCAATGTGCTGTGTAAACATTTGTCCTCCATAAAATATCACAATCTCACCATCTCACCTACTGCAATGTGATCTACCAATGACCAGGTAACTTGCAAATTCTGTACCTCAAACCCCAGCTACACAGCTCATTAGCCTGAGATGTCACCACTGCCACCTTATGCATCAAACTCTGCCTCCTGCATCTCTCGCCACTACCAAAACCAAATATGCAGGAAAAAAAATTCAAACGTAAGGCCAAAGTAACAGAATTTGACAAATTCTCAAATTCAGCTATACTTTGAACTTGGCTATTTTGGCCTTAATTTTGCAATTCCCTTCTCAATTCCCTCTTTTATGAAAAAAGTCTCCACTCCTCTGCGTCATCACATCTCCTCAAGCAAGGGAGCACACTTTGCACCACTTTTCACATTAGTGCTAATCAAACACCACCAACTCATAAATCTGGTATTGAAAGTAACTTTCTGGTGTTAGCAGCACAGGAGAAGACACAGTAAATGCTCTGCATAGGCAGAGGAAAAAGAAACCTGAATAAAGGGGAGGGAATAAAGTTCAGCCAGCCACTCCAATTTAAAAGGAGTAAATAGGAGAGAGGCCAGTAGAAAGAAAGGGGGTATCTAAGGGAGGTTGACAGACAGATAGAGTTAATGGCCAATAGGGTGAAGGATAAACAATGGTAAGGGAACATGGGCTATACCATAATGAGAGGGGTGTAATGATTATCAAGGGTAAGACTAATATAAAACTTAATGTAAACCAGTGAATTATTACCCCGTTCTGGAAAGTGAGAATGGGAATTAAAAGAGTCAGCATCTATAGGGCTCAAGTAGCAGGCCCAGGGGCCCCTGTAGTGTGCTTGGACCCAGGGCAGCTGCCTCTTTTGCCCTGTGTTAAAGACGACCCTTCTCCTAAAAATAACCAGGCTGGCTCCTGAATTGGTCTGTCTGGCTCCTAAAAGCTACAGCAATATGTCAAGCCCTAATATCGGAAACTTAAAAGGGAATTGGAAACTTAAGGCCAATATAGCAGACTTTGAAGCATAGGTGCATGGGATAATTTTTCCAGCTTAACTACTTTGTTCTTAAGTTTGCAATTCCCTTCTCAAGACCCTCAAATTCTCTCTTTCATGAATAAAGCACTATATTTGTGCATCTTTATGTGGGTATCCTAGAAAATATGCTGCTTAGTATTCAAAGCACAAAATATTAACTGGAATACTGCCCTGCTACACTAATAAATAGAATATACCAAGCATGCTCATTCTCCCTACTAATCGCATAAAAAAGTTAGCGATGGAGAATGGGTGCCTATGAGCCCTATTGATATTACAAAAAACAGAGAAGCTCAAGGAGAGCGATCCCAAAAGAGGGTTCATTGGGGCACTCCCGCCAAGTCAAGTAAGAACTAATATACACATAATTATAGAAGTAGTAAAAGTACAAAGTTTATTAATGTCATTTAAAAATGGTAGAAAAAAGAAAAGAAAAGGGGACCCCTTATTTAAATGGGATGGAACCCACATAGTGGAAGGGAGGGGGAGGGAGGTTTATCAGAAGAATAATGTACCTAATTCCACAAAATAGCACATATGAAAAAAACACATAAGCATAAAAATACACACAAAATATATACAATACTAAGAGCAACACACTGAGCTGTGCGTCCACAGATCAGAGATAATTAGCAATACAGAAGATAAATAGGTATCAGTCTAAGGATACACCAGTGACTGCGGTTGTTACAATGAGGCAAATAGCAGTGCAAAAATGCATAAACACTATGGGGTGTTCCCTGCTAAATAATGAAGCACTAGGTGAGAAGGATGACATTAATCACAGACCACATATAGTGTAATCATTCTAATTAGGTCGAGGGAACATTGTATCACGATGATAGTGTAATCTCCAATAGTGTAGGCATGGATTACTTGATGCTGCTATGTTTAAACACAAATTCATGTATGGCAGTCCTCATACAGTCAAAGAGAACATTAAATCCATGTGTTTGCAAACAAGCTCCAAATGAACTGGTGTTTACTGTGTAGCAGAATGAATTAGCAAGGAACTTCAATACTTGCAGGTGATACTCGATCTGCTAAGCACAGGGATTGGCATTCCATCCGCCCAGGCAACGTCCGTTCATCTCCACATTTAATGTGTAGTAGATGGGGACAGTTCTGGAATATACCAGGCTACCTTAAGATTCTACATAGATCTGTCCGTTGTGAGCTATTACCTACTGAAGTATCAAGAAGGGTCCTCTGCTTTCAGACATTAGGAAGCATTTTTATAAGAAGGGCCATGAACATCTCACAGAATCAAAATTATGTACTTTATGAAATATAGATAACCAAATTGATGTCATCACTAAGTCGTTAGGAAATACAAATGCAACATTCTCTCTAGTATTGACCCAGAGCAAGTATGTTACCATAGTGAGAAATTACACCGATGTTTCCTTGCTTCTTTAATTCTTCTTTTGATAATTCCAATGTGGTTCACATAATGATAAAGTTAAAACTGATTGAGTTAGTAGACACATGGCAGACATCCTGCAGGTTTTTTCAGTAAAATGTAACCAACGCTCACTTTGAGCGTCAGCTTAATTTTCTGTGTCAGACTGAGGCCACTCAATCAAAGTAAACCTTCCACTGCTTGTAACTGTCATTTTAAGGAAAAGGAATGCCTGAATATAAAAAGTGAATTACATGGTGGTAAAGCAAGAAACATCAAATTACAACATTCCACCCCTTGCTGTTACACAATAAATACACTGATGTTATGTTCTCATAGGGGGTTCTCTAAAAATCCATATTCGCTATGTGCTAAACATATAACACATACATATAGTGAATCATGAAGAAATACATATAAATACAGTAATCAATATTCCATGTAGAATGTATTTCTCCAAGCTTTCCCAGCCTCCACAAATAATTTGATTTCTGGTTTCTCATGAAGCTTGTTTTGTTGCTGCAGCCAGGCTGGATAAATTCTCCTTCTTCTTCACTGATGGGAATTTAGTATTAGAAGGGAGTGTACATCTGGTCTAGCTTTAATGTAATGGACAGCTATGGAATCAGTGGGGCTATGCGGTCACTATCTGCTGGAAGGAGAATAGACCGAGGTAATACCCAAGCCTTAGCCCCTACTAATATTTTGTGGGGTGCCCTGATTGCCACCTTTCCTAGAACAGTTAAAACTATTTCTAAACTAAGAAGTGCTCCACATTCGTCCGTCCACACTCGCTACCCAGTTGTATGCCAACCCTCTCTGGTTCACTCATCAGTGATGCCTTTGTCCATGCCTACTGCCTCCTCTGGGGAAAGATCAACCTCTGTTAATCCCTCCCACCACTGGAGATAACCAAAAATAAAATGTTAGTTTAAAATAAAAATAAAAAGTTGTTTCCCACTGATTTGGGGAGGCTACCTGCAAAATGTGTACCTTAAACGAACAAATGAATTGTCAGCTTACAGGTAAACTAACAATAACAAAATAATTTTTGCTTGCTGCAGAACCTGTGGACTCTGGATTCTATGCCTCCCTTAATGCTTATATTTTTTTGCTTATAGGGCATTGTCTGTGCACAATTCTGAGTGCCTTTCTCAATAGCTCTTTGCACTTTTTGCTGTGGATGCACACTATATACTAAGATCTATAGGCCTATTATGTTGTTGTGAGAAAGCACTCTGGTAAGACAGAAACGCTGTTCCTTTAGCAGTTTTATCTACCAGACTGTATATCACTCCAGTCCTGCAGGATTTATTTTATTAATGTTATTTTGATATTGTATATTGTAGTATTTTTGTATGTATTACCTGTATCATAAATGTTACTATGTGTGTTGAGGGTAGGATGTTCTTTCACTCCATGGTCTCAACTTAACCCCTTAGTGACAAGACATTTTCACCTTGACTTTCCCTTGGTGACAATGGCTATTTTGACATTTCTGGGGTGTTTGTGTTTAGCTGCAATTTTCTTCTTTCTCACATACTGTACCCACACAAATTATATGTTGTTTTTATCATCATAAGAAGGGCTTTCATTAGAGACCATTATGTTCATCATATCTTATAATTTACTGCAAAAACAATCATAAAATATGATGAACATTTAAAAAAAAACCACTTTTTCTAACTTTTCTATAATTTACATAAATACAATCATTTAAAAAGACCCCATCCAAATAGTTTCTAAATGTTGTCCCGAGTTCAGAAATTTTTTTCAGTATTTTTTTGTGAGTTATGGGGCAAAAACCAAAAATAGTGTTTTTTGTTTTTTTCCTATATTGACCTTTTAAACCCCAACCCGAACCCAAAATGTAACCCTAACACAAAATTTAACCTAAACGCTAACCCTTATGCTATCCCTTAATATGTTTTAATTTTTATTTAACTTTAACCCTATCCCTTATGCTAAAAATTATTTAATTTTAACCCTATAGGCTAATCTAACTATATAACAAGTTTTAAGTATATTTAATATTTATTTTTATTTTTTTACATTGCTATGCTGCTTAACTACCACTATGAGCAGTCAAGTAGCAGATTCAGAGCGACAGAAGTGAAGTTACTTTCACTTCCGAAGCTCAGACCAACAGAGGGCATAGCCATATTGACGGAGCATTCTGCTCCGTCAGTATGGCTCCCACGATCGCTCCGTGGGGCGATCGTGGATGCCCCAGAAAATAAATTTCAGTGCTGGCTATTGCCTTGACATTGAGGCAATAGACCAGCCCTGTAAAACCGGTTTTCGCGATCGTTGATTCGTTGATTCCCGGCAGGACGTGCCTGACACATCCATTGTCGCGAAGGGGTTAAAGGAACCTTTGAATAAATTATATACCTTTTTATAATCTGTATTGTTCAGTATAGTCCTTCAGTATATAGGTGTGGAGTGCCTTTTTAAACAGGCCCCCGTTCTGAACTGTAGCCCCCTTTAGGGGTGTCAGTACAGCTGTTTTCTTCATTTTCTTTGGGTCTGCAGGCACCCATCCCCCACTTCAGAATTTTGGGCAGTAAAAAATGGGGGGGGGGGTTTCCTAGGTCTACCTTCCTATATTGTATTATGGTTGATGCAGGGTGGCAGTTCAGTGTTGTTGTATTCAATCTTGCGGGCATTGTTATTTTCGAAACATTAATTTGTTATTAACAGTTTTTGTTTTACATCATAACATGGGAGGCTTACTGACTAAATCACACTGGGAAAATAATGTTAAAAATTCATATTTTGTCAATTTGGTTATTAACTTCCAATCTTCTTAATTCTGTCAGAATCCTGCAGACTGCGCCATTTGTTGTGGTTCGTAGTTTTGGATGAATTAATATGGCGCAATAAATTTTACTATAACTGCCATGTTAAACTTAAACACTAATATAATTATTAAAATCACATGCAATTGAATAATACCCCAAAGACAAACAACTTTATTAGGATTTCTGGCAGAATTATATCCCAAGCAGATAATTCCCAAATTGACGAATCACTCCAACACACTGCTGCTGCTTAGATAAAAATAATTTAACCCCTTAGTGACAAGCATTTTCACCTTGACTTTCCCTTGGTGACAATGGCTGTTTTGACATTTCTAGGGTGTTTGTGTTTAGCAGTAATTTTTTTCTTTCTCACATACAGTACCCACACAAATTATATGTTGTTTTTATCGTCATAAGAAGGGCTTTCATTAGATACCATTATGTTCATCATATCTTATAATTTACTACAAAAAAAATCATAAAATATGATGAAAATTTTAAAAAAACACACTTTTTCTAACTTTGACCTAAAATATAATTTACACAAATAAAATCATTAAAAAAGACTCCGTCTAAATAGTTTCTGAATGTTCTCCAGAGTTCAAAAATATGCATGTTTCCATATTTTTCGGTATTTTTTTGCGAGTTATGGGGCAAAAACCAAAAATAGTGTTTTTTGGTTTTTTCCTATATTGATCTTTTGACCCCAACCCGAACCCAAAATTTAACCCTAACACTAAATTTAACCCCAACTCTAATCCTTATTATATCCCTTAATATTTTTTAACTTTAATTTAATTTTAACCCTATCCCTTATGCTAAAAAATATTTAATTTTAACCCTATAGGCTAATATAGCTAAATAACCTGTTTTTAATTAATTAAATATTTATTTTAAATATTTCCCATTGCAATGCTACTAAACTACCACTAGGGTGGTAGTCAAGTAGCATATTCAGAGCGACGGAAGTGAAGTTACTTTCACTTCCGAAGCTCAGACCGGCAGAGGACTTAGCCATATTGACGGAGCAGCATGCTCCGTGGGGCGATCGTGGGGTCCCGAAATAGAAATTTCGGTGCTGGCTATTGCCTCAATGTCGAGGCAATAGACCAGCACTGTTAAAGCGGTTTTCGCGATCGTTGATCGTGAAAACAGCTTCATTCAATGCAGGACGTGCCAGGCACGTCCTTTGTCGTTAAGGGAGTTTCTCCCAGGACGTGCCTGGCACGTCCTTTGTCGTCAAGGGGTTAATAAAGCAAGTTTATCAAAAATGCTAACTAAACAATTATCTTAAAAATATACATGTTATATGCTAAGCCAAGCAACTAGCAAATGGGTTTATCAGAGTGAAGTATAAACTACAGTATAAAATATATTTAAAAAAATTGATACAGTAAGTTTATACTTATTCCCCAGGTTATCTTTGTAGCTATATCACTGGGTGGATCAACCTCTGGATTAATCGGTTCCTGATGGTTCTGTTGGAATTGGGTCTAATACACAACATTGTTCAGCTGGATTTGGGCCTGCATGCTGGGTGAATGGTGGTCTCATCTTCCCTCTTCCTCAATCATTGCCAGAGTGTCTAGCTACTTGAATAACCTTAGCAACATTTAAAAGCCCCTCCTAGAGTCACACCTTCCAGCCCCAAAACTTAACTAGTTACTGTGGAGGACACAAACACATCCTTTGTTTGAAAGTAACCCTTCCACTGCTGGTAACTGTCATTTTAAGAAAAGGGAATGCTTGAATATAAAAAGTGATTTATATGGTGGTAAAGAACAAAATATCAAATTACAAAATGGCCGGAGGTGGCCAATTCTTTGGATCTGCCACTTTCTTGGTTAACTCGGTGATGGGACTGATGATCTGTTAAAAGTTTTGAATAAACCGTCTATAATAGTTTGCGAAGCCAATGAATATCTGTATCCCTTTAAGATCCAAAGGAATGGACCACTGAGTGATGGCAGCCAACTTACCGGAATCCATTTCAAGATTGCCTTCAGAGATATTGTACCCCAAGAAGGCTATACGTGATTTTTTACGAATTCACATTTCTCGGCCTTGGCGTACAGTGAATGTTCTCTAAGATGCAACAAGACGGCTTTAACATGCTTCGGGTGTTCCTCTAGGTTCTTGGAATAGATGAAGATATCATCAAGGCACACCATAATGTGAGACAGTAACATGTCCCTATAGACATCATTGACGAAGTTCTGAAACACAGCGTTTCAGAGCCCAAATGGCATCACAAGATACTCATAATGTCCGTATTGCGTGTTAAAGTCTGTCTTCCATTCATCCCCAGAACAGACACGTATTAAATTGTAGGCTCCCCGTAGATTCAGCTTGGTGAACACCTTGGCTTCTTTGATCTGGTCACATAGCTCCAAGATCAGGGGAAGGGGGTATTTGTTCTTAACGGTGACTTTATTGAGACCCCTGTAATCGATGCAAGGTCTCAAGGAGCCTTCCTTTTTGCTCACAAAGAAGAACCCAGCCCCAGCGGGGGAGGCAGAAGGACGGATAAAACTTGCAAAGACTTTCCTCGATATATTGGGCCAAGGCACGGTTCTCTGGCTCATGACGTTGGCCGACTTATGGACCGGTAGACATGAGGACTGGAACTTGGAGCCCCAGGCAGCGATTTCACCTTCCTCCCTCGGTTATGCGACCGAAGCCAGGGGAGCCCCAATATCGTGGGCATCTGTCCCTCTCCTGTTCTTGCTCCTGACGTCTCTCTTGACCTCTGGCACCAAGTTTAAGACAAAGGGCGATCAGCTCCTCAAGGTCATTAGGTAGATCCCAATAAGACAAAGCATCCTTAAGACGATCACTCACAATGACACACACACACTATTACACTGTTTTTACCTTACCTGGTGCAGGCATCTCTAGCTTTGAGCTCCATGTGAAGGAAGGACTGAGCTAATCAGGAGAGGCTTCAAAGTGCTGATCCTGCCAGGGTGCCACCTGGGACAGTTGCCACAGTCTGGAATGGTCAGCCCTGTAGATGCACAAAGCTTGCCAGTAGTATATAGTGGCACAAACCAGGGCTTTGTTCATTTAAGAGGGAATTTCAAACTTAAGGTCAAAGCAGCCGAGTTGGAAAAATTGTTCTAACTTGGCCACTTTGACCTTATGTTTGAAATGCCCTTGTCAGTTTCCTCCTTCATGAATAATACTGTGGATATCCTGCTCCAACCATTTAAATGGGTCGTGAAGTCTTGTTTGTGGTAGTAGAGGGAGGAGGTATTTAGATCCTGTAGGTTTAATAACATGGCTTTGTATGGTGCGTTTGGAAGGAGCAGATGGGGCTGTGTTGGAATCAAAGCTGTACAGTATGTATTTACGGTATGTATTCCTGGGCACCTCTAGTTAGACTATTTAGAAAATGTGTTTAGTTTAGTTACTGGTGTAATCCTACCACTGACAGTTGGTTTAAACAGTGCTTTTGCAAAAGGGAAAATTAAAAGGGAGCAGAATGAAATGGAATAATTGACTCTCTATTATAACATGTATATGCGTAC
Source organism: Pelodytes ibericus (assembly GCA_036172795.1). Taxonomy (NCBI): domain Eukaryota; kingdom Metazoa; phylum Chordata; class Amphibia; order Anura; family Pelodytidae; genus Pelodytes; species Pelodytes ibericus. Next base: position 42,527,353 of record CM069863.1, read on the forward strand.
ATATGCAGATGTGCTTTACAACGTGGGTGATGCTTAAATCATAAATGAAAGTCAGGGGCGGCTCTCTAATTTAGGGAAGTTAGGAGGTCGCCTAAGGCCTCGTGACTGCCTAACTTACCTAATTGCCTTTGATGTGACAGGGGAACTTAACGCTGCCGTTAAGCCCCCTGTCATACTAACCTCAGTTCCATAGACGTCGGCACTTTAGGGGGTGGAATACCACCTTCACTACGATTTATTTGTGTTCTCTTTGCTTGCAATCACGACATCACTGTAAGTTTCCAAAGAGGACTGCACTTCTCTGCCCCCACTGTCACAGTGCATCCGGCGCACTTAGAAAGAGACCACTTTAAAACATTGATATCTTCTCCTTCTGGCTGAGTGTGTCTGAGTGTATGTGCTGGCTGAGTGTGTCTGTGAGTGTGCGCTGGCTGAGTGCGTCTATGTGAGTGAGAGTGCTCTGGCTGAGTGGGGAACTCGGTCTGGTGAGCTGGACACAGCCCCCGTCGTCCTGGAACTCAGCATGGGCTTCGCCGGCCTGTCCGGTCCCCTGAAGGTCATGGAGCTTTTTAAAAAAAATATTTATATTGGTGTAAATTTATGTACCATCTGTCAGTGCTTGTCTTGGGCACGTTTTGGGCTGTGGGTGCACTAGCTCGCTCATGTAATTGCTTTTTTTTTTTTGACGGCCACCCGGCGTGGGGCCCTGCAGTGCATTCCGGGGGTCAGCAGGGGCACTCCTCTGATATGAGAAACCAAAGCAACACCGGCTCTAGTCACAATAACAATAGTGCAGGAGGTGGGTGGGTGCTCCACAGTGCTGATTAGGCACAACAATTAAGCATTAAGTAGAACAAAGTGTGCACTCCAACTCGACTCCTCTGACATGGCCCTGTCCCTCCCTGCATGCTGGGGGACTGCTGGGAGAAAGTTGAAAACCGGCCTCCAGGGGGGCGCCAAAGGGGGGTAGTGCACTCCGGCAGCCCGCGGGGAACTCCTCTGGCATGCTGGGAGAAAGTTGAAATCCGACGACCGGGGGGTGCCGCAGGGGGGGTAGTGCACTCCGGGGGTATGCGGGGTACTCCTCTGATATGGCCTCCCTGTCCCTCCCTGCAGTGGCGTATCTTGGTTTTGTGCTGCCCTAGACAGACAAAATGTGGGCATCCCCCCCCCTACCCACGATGCACGACATGACCCATAACCCACGTTGCACACCAAGGACATGCACCATAATTCCATTTACATGTCCCCATAACCCCATTACATACACATTACATGCCCCCATCACATGCCTCCATCACTCCATCACAGAGGCGCTTTAACACCCTAGTTGGTCCTGAGCACAGTCTTTAGCAGTGGACCTCACTCTACCCAATTTTTCTAAAGTCACTTTGTAAAAAACTGTATGTAAATGTAAACTTTTTAATATTATATGCAACTATTTTCATATCACATTCAACTATTTGTATATGTAATAAAAATGTTATTGAAAAGTTATATTTCTTGTTTTATTCCCTTTTTTTGCACCCAAAGGACTTCACACAGCACCATACAGTACCCACAGCACTTGTCATGCACCTATATTGCACCCACAGCCCTTAGCTTGCACTCAAATTTCACCCACATAATTTGGCATGCTACAGTGTCACAGAAAATACCACAGTGTCACTTTGACCCACAGAACTACCCCTGCAGATCAAGCCACAGTGTCACTTTCCCCCATAGTACATGTTATTTTGCCCCACAGAACATGCCACAACATCACTTTGCCAATTAAAATAAGCCACTGTCAGGTACCAATTAACATGCCACAGTCACTTTGTCACTGACATATGCAAGAGTCAGTTTAAATATTAAATATGCCACAGCTCGCCCATTAATATGCCAGTGTTGTTTTGCCATTAATATTCCCCAGCCAATTTGCCCAATAATATGCCAGTATTATTTGCCATTCATATTCCCCAACCAATTTGCCCAATAATAAGCTGGTATTGTTTGTGTTTGCCATTAATATTCCCCAGCCAATTTGCCCAATAATATGCCTGTATTATTTGCCATTTAATATGCCCCTGCCAATTTGCCCAATAATATGCCAGTATTATTTGGCATTATATTCCCCAGCCAATGTGCTCAATAATATGCCAGTATTATTTGCCATTTAACATGCCCCAGCCACTTTGCCCAATAATATGCCAGTATTATTTGGCATTAATATTCACCAGCCAATTTGCCCAATAATATGCCAGTATTATTTGCCATTAATAAGGCCCTACCAATTTGCCCAATAATATGCCAGTATTATTTGCTATTAATAAGCCCCAGCACCCAGACAATTTTTAGGACTTACCTTTTTCCCTGGTGGCTAGTGGCAGTCAGCGTGGTCTCCTCCATGCTGCCTGTTCTGCTCCCCGGCGGTTGTGCAGAGAGGTCACGTGACCCGACGCGCGTCTGACGTCAGAGCGCCGGTCACGTGACCTGTCAGCACTTCTCTGTCACACTGTACGGGAGCCGAACAGGCAGCACGGAGGTTTCTCTGTGCTGCCTGTTCGGTTCCCCTTGCAGCCTGCTGGCAGGCAGAGCGTTGGTGAGGAGGGGATCTTCTGATCTCCTCTCACCTCCGTCTCTGCCGGCAAGTGCGGTTTCTTTTTTTTTAATGGGGCGGCTTTTAAAAAAAAAAAATGAAATTCATTTTGTGCTGCCCCTAAAGGCATACAAGGCAAGTGCCGCCCTAGGCACTTGCCTTGTTTGCCTCGCGTTAAATACATCGTTGCCTCCCTGCACGCTGGGGGACTGCTTGGAGAAAGTTGAAATACGGCCACCAGAGGCCGCCGCAGCAGTGGTAATTACTCATGGGGCCTTGGTCCGGCGAGCAGAACCAAACCGCCTTCATCCTGGAACTCTACCTGGGCCTCGCTGTGCCCTGTGTTCCGCTGTGGGGGACTTGGTCCGGCCAGCGTGACAAAGCCGCCGCCGCCGTCCTGGAACTCTGCCTGAGCGTGACGAAGCCTGGGCCTCGTCTGGCTGTCCGGTCCCCTGAAGGCTATGGAGCTTTTCTCTCAAGCTGCCAGAGACCCAGTCCCATCTCTGGAAGTCCCGATGAGGTTGAACTCGCTCCCCGAGGCTGGCCGTCGCTTCCAGGTGGTTGGACGCTTTTCCCGCGCGGGGTGATCTGGGCAGCACTCATGCGCAGAATATCATGAGACACAGATTTTGGAATCTGCCAGTAGTGCGTGCTGGAAGTCTGTGCCCAGGAAAGAGTTCCAGAGCAACGGGGCTGAGGTCTCCCGGATCCGCGGCGCCCCCGGTGGCTAAATTGGGATCTCTGTGGCACGGGTCCCCACTGCCTTTGCAGGGGGCTGGGACCACCCGGCGGTGCCCCCCGATGGAAGAAAGTGGAATTTATTTATTTTTTGGGGAAACTTAAAAGAAAAATGTAAAAAATCTGGTACCCCACGTACCTTTCCTCAGGTGGTCCCTGGTGTCCCTCTGAGACAGGCAAAGGTGGCCTCCTCCCCGGCCGCCGTAGCAGTCCTTGGGTCCCCGAACCCAGGAACGGCAGACGAGGCCTTCCCTCCTCCACACCCCGGCAGCCCTGAGTATGCGAGGCCCGGCAGGTGTAGAGGCTAGCAGACGCGCGCTTGGAGGTTTCCAAGGGCGCGCCTCTGACCGCCACCCCCCTCGACCTCCCCGCCACGGTGCGCTTTCGGTTTTTTTGGCCAGTACCGCAAAGGGGGAAATCAGGGTTCTATTCCAGAGAGGGAGCCTGAGAAATGGCTACCACATCCAAGGAAGGCAGCAGGCGCGCAAATTACCCACTCCCAACTCGGGGAGGTAGTGACGAAAAATAACAATACAGGACTCTTTCGAGGCTCTGTAAGTGGAATGAGTACACTTTAAATCCTTTAATGAGGATCAATTGGAGGGCAAGTCTGGTGCCAGCAACCGCGGTAATTCCAGCTCCAATAGCATATATTAAAGTTGCGGCAGTTAAAAAGCTTGTAGTTGGATCTTGGGATCGAATTGGCATCTGCTCCGAACCAAAGCGAAAGCCAAGAATGTTTTCATTAATCAAGAACAAAAGTCGGAGGTTCGAAGACGATCAGATACCATCATAGTTCTGATCATAAACGATGCCGACAAGCGATCCGGCGGCGTTATTCCCATGACCCGCCAAGCAGCTTCCAGGAATCCAAAGTCTTTGGGTTCTGGGGGAAGTATGTTTGCAAAGCTGAAGCAGAGACCGCCTCTGTCTGAATGCACCACCCAGCCGCACCCCCGGTGGCTCTCCTGCCCCAGGTAAGCTGAGCCCCCTTAAGTTGCACAGGCCTCCGAGCCGCGAGAGGGGCAGGGACAGTCGGGGGGGCCGCCCCTGGACCAGACCTGACTCCCGGAGGAAGCACTGAAGCGGGAACGAGGGAACCCCGCAGCCGCGCGCAGCCTCCCGGGAAGGGCCCGTGGTGAAGGCGCCACCCACCTGTCTCCCCTCCCGCCCGCTATGGGGTGGATGAGGCACCGCTTCCCTCATGGCCGATCCGGGTACCGCTCGCCTGGCTCTGCACTTTTCCACCTTTGCCTCCTGTGCCAATAGAGGCACGAGAGGGAAGTCCCGCCTCCCCCCAGAACGTAGCTGGCCGCTCAAAGGAGCTCTCCCGAAGGTGGATCACTCGGTTCGTGCATCGATGAAGAACTTACTCTTGTCTGAGATTACATTCTCGCACATGTGTCTAAGCCCTCACCCCAGTGTCCAAGCCCTCGCGCACCTTAGACGCTAACAATCTCCAATCCCGGTTGATTTGTGGCGACGTGAGCCAGCGATCGCGCAGGCAGATCTGTACCAGCAGCCTGTCTTGTGAAGTGGTCGTGTACCTTTTCAACCCTCGACGTTTCCTCTGCTCCATATTGCCCGTCTATGCCTGCCTCTTTTGCCAGCGACTCGCCATGGACCAGTGTCTTTGAATCCTGGAAGCAATCTGCCGGGATGACAGACCTTCGCTGTGTAGTGCGAACAATACAGCCTTGACTTCCGGAGTCAGTTGCATCTTAAGGCCGGAATCTGACCGGGGGCCTGCTCGGTGATGAGCTGGAATAAAGAACTGGGTGAGGGTTAGTCCAGTGCCCACCACACACACACACACTCACAAAACTGTTATCGTTAAAAAATATATTTTATTACTTGTAAAAGGGTACAGTACTTTAATTACTGGCGTGATAATTATGTCCACTACTGTATAAAAAGTACAGAGAAGATTACAAAAATTTAAGTTTATATAATCGGAGATGAAGGTGAAGCAATCAGTGAACCTCTCCAAATGCGGGTGAAGGACAAAAATAGGCACAATTCTACATTTATCGAAGTTTATATAGGGTCAATAGAGGCAGGTTAACTGAGGGCACGTACATAGGCCAGGGTATGGAAAAAGCACTGTATCCCTGCTAGAGTTAATACTTGTAGCAGGAGCTGCTTAATTATCCCAGCATAGCCCTATTTTAGCATGCTGTGATCAGTGTTGTATTTACCGCGGATGCCTAGGGCGGCAAATTTTGGGGGGCGCCCCAGTACTGAAAAAAAATAAGTAAAAAAAAACAAAAACGCGGCCCTTTAAAAAAAAAAAAAAGACCGCGCTTGCAGGGAGAGACGGAGGTGAGAGGGGATCGGAAGATCCCCCCTCACCATCGCTCTGCCTGCCAGGCTGCACGGGGAGCCAAACAGGCAGCACAGAGAAACCTCCGTGCTGCCTGTTCGGCTCCCCGTGCAGTGTGCCGACACGGAAGTGCCGACAGTCACGTGACGGCCGCGCTGACGTCATACGTGCGCCCGGTCACGTGTCCTGTCGGCACAATCGCCGGGAAGCCGAACAGGCAGCATGGAGGGACCATGCTGCCTGCCACCAGGGAAAGGTAAGTGCTGATGGGAGACTGTGTGTGTGTGTGTGACTGAGTGTGATGGGAGTCAGAGTGTTTGTGATGGGAGACAGTGTGTGTGACTGAGGTTGATGGGAGTCAGAGTGTGTGTGATGGGAGACAGTGTGTGTGACTGAGTGTGATGGGAGTCAGAGTGTGTGTGATGGGAGACAGTGTGTGTGACTGAGTGTGATGGGAGTCAGAGTGTGTGTGATGGGAGACAGTGTGTGTGATGGGAGACAGTGTGTGTGACTGACTGTGATGGGAGTCAGAGTGTGTGTGATGGGAGACAGTGTGTGTGATGGGAGTCAGAGTGTGTGTGATGGGAGACAGTGTGTGTGACTGAGTGTGATGGGAGTCAGAGTGTGTGTGATGGGAGACAGTGTGTGTGACTGAGTGTGATGAGAGTCAGAGTGTGTGTGTGATGGGAGACCGTGTGTGTGACTGAGTGTGATGGGAGTTGGAGTGTGTGTGATGGGAGTAGGAGTGTGTGACTGAGTGTGATGGGAGTGTGAGCTTGATGTGAGTCTGAATGATGGGGCATGTCTTAGGTGTGTAACGTGGGTGTGCAGCTTGGGTAGGGGTGTGCCCGGATTTTGTCTGCCAAGGGCAGCACAAAATCAAGATACACCACTGGCTGTGATCACAGACACATAGAGAGTGTGTGGGTGTGAAAGTGAACCAGAGTGGTAAGGAAAACTTAGCACTGTTTAAACCTTTGTTTTGTGACTGGGAACTGGCTTAGCTGGCCTGTAAAGTTATAGAGGAAATATATCTGTTTAGTTAGCCTCCTAAGAAGAAGTAGTTTTTTTTGTTTGTTTGATTGTTTGGTTCATGTTCTAAGGCAAAAAAAGTTTTGTGACTCAACACCTTAAAAAGCATTGAAGTGCCTGTGTCTGCAGTAAACCTATCACAATAGTTATAAAGATTTCAAATAGAAAAATTATACATTTATTTCATTTTTTTCTTCATGGGAAATTTAGGGGGAGAAAAGTAAAGGGAAAAAAACACATCAACAGCAAAACAAGACCTTCAGTAATCCTGTGTTTTAATAAAAATGTATGATGTCATATTCGGCATTTATGCCCTTTGGTCTCTTGGTCTCCAATGTGAAGATCGGTGCCCTGCCATATGAATAGCAAGTTGTTAATGTACCACCCGTACCAGGTGATACATTGACAAAATGCATTCACATGGCTAAAAATATACGCCTCCTCCTATGCAGTCATGTAGAGATTCGCATACGAGAATGCAAAACGCGCCCTCCCATAGTTGTACCACTGGATTGAACAAACAAAAAATTGTTCATTAAAAATGGCTGCCTCATTAAAAATGGCTGCCTCATTAAAAATGGTGTACTAGTTGTCTGCTGATTGGCACTCGGTGTTCAGTCGTCCTGTGCGGGCCAGCCCCATGTCGCCCCTCCTACCAGTGACAAGGTAAGGTTATCAAATAATAAAATGTTTTGGTTGTACTTCATCTGCCCCCTCCATTCAATTTCGCTGCCCTCCTTTCATTATTGCTCCCATAGTACCCGATTTCACCCACATAACTTGTCACAGCAACATTTTGCACCCACGGCACTTGAAACAACACCCAGCTTGCACCACAGTTCTTGTCACACAAGACTTGTCAGGCAACCAGATTGCATTTTTTTGCACACACTGGTCTTGACAGAGCACTCAGGACACGCCCCATCCAGCACCCAGATCCAGCACCCTGATTTTACAACCAGGACATGCCCCTACACCCAGTTTCATAATCAGGACCCTCATATGACTCGGCATTATGTGAGTTATAGTCCACAACTAACCTCTGGCACACATCTGCGGTTAACTACTGTTCACACGAGGCACAGCCAGACATACTACTTCCATGATGCTGGTTTAGAATCAATGGAAGTGCAGTCAAAAGTAGCTAAAGCTGCAGATATTGGCTGTGAACTACATGATGCTCAGCCAGCCCCGTTTCCACCATGACTAGGCATAATAGGGGTTGTAGTCCACAACTCACACCATATGCTGTTAACTACAGTTACCATGAGGCTCAGATACATACTGCTTCCATAATGCTGGCTGAGCTTCATGGGAACTGCAGTCAACAGTAGATCCTATGTTTTAATGCTCTTAAAAGACAGACAATTGGAAAAAATCAACAATTTAGTAACAAATTTTGTTTAGTAACATATACCTCTTTTTTATTATGTAAAAAAGATAAAACACATCTTTCATGCGACAAAACGTGGGTACGATAAAATGAGTACAAATAAATAAGACTTTTTCCAGTCTCATCTAAACTTCATTACTTCTCAATTTACATTTAACAAAGATAAGTTTACATTCACTTTCCATTTCATATATAATTCGAATAAAATAAAAACAAAAGGATGAAAAATACTGAAATCTGAATAAAAACTTCTACAGTGAAATGTGAAATAACTGCATCAAAATGTGCATGAAAATTATAAAACATTCTCACTTAATTGTTAGCTCATAAGCCTAGATTTTAAATATGGTATGTGCAACTGACATATCACAGGATATGCTTTTTCATTACCAATTAGCAGGTAAAAATAAAAAAATTAAAGTGTGTGACTGTGTGTAAGGCTGTCTAAGAGTGTGTGTGTAAGTGTATCTGTGTGTCTGTAAGTGTGGGTGTGTATGTATGTGTGTAAGTGTGACTGTGTAATAGTGTCTGTGTATGTATATGTGTAAGGGTAACTGTGTGTGTAAGAGTGTCTAAGAGTGTGCGTGTATTTCTGTGTAAGGGTGTGTGTGTAAGGGTGTGTATAACAGTATGTGGGTGTGTATTTCTGTGTGTGTGTGTGTGTGTGTGTGTAAGAGGTCAGGAGGGGACATGGAAAAGGGACATGGCAAGACACAAAGATATGGAGGTAGGAGATATAGGAGGACAGACAGACATTGGGAAGGTATGAGAGACCGACGTGAGGGTATATGGAGAGAGAGAGAGAGAGAGAGAGAGAGAGAGAGACACACACACACAGAGGGGTATAGGAGGAGAGACAGACATGCAGAAAAAGAGACCACCATGGGGAACAGAAAGAGAGACCGACGTGAGGGTATAGAGAGCGAGAGACCGACGTGAGGGTATAGAGAGAGAGAGAGAGAGAGAGAGAGAGAGAGAGAGAGATAGAAAGACAGACGTGAGGGTATGTAGAGAGAGAGAGAGACTGACATGAGGGTATGGAGAGAGAGACCGACGTGAGGGTAAAGAGAGACAGAGAGACCGACGTGAGGGTATGGGGAGAGAGAGAGAGCGAGAGACCGACCGACGTGAGGGTATGGGGAGAGAGAGAGAGCGAGAGACCGACCGACGTGAGGGTATGGATAGAGAGAGACCGACGTGAGGGTATGGAGAGAGAGAGAGAGAGAGAGAGAGAGAGAGAGACCGACGTGAGGGTATGGAGAGAGGGAGAGAGAGACCAACGTGAGGGTATGGAGAGAGGGAGAGAGAGACCGACGTGAGGGTATAGAGAGCGAGAGAGAGACCGACGTGAGGGTATGGAGAGAGAGAGAGAGACCGACTTATGGGTGTGGAGAGAGAGAGAGACCGACGTGAGGGTATGGAGAGAGAGAGAGACCGACGTGAGGGTATGGAGAGAGAGAGAGACCGACGTGAGGGTATAGAGAGAAAGAGACCGACGTGAGGGTATAGAGAGAGAGACAGAGAGACACCGATGTGAGGGTATGGAGAGAGAGAGAGAGAGAGAGAGAGAGACCAACGTGAAGGTATGGAGAGAGAGAGAGAGAGACAGAGACACCGACGTGAGGGTATGATCCGAGCCAAGTGACGAATCGTCAAAGTGGGTTTTGATAGAACTCCCTTTCTTGATAGTTTTGATTTTCTCTTTCAGCAGCTGTAGAGAACTGTGTATGGAGTCGATCATGAAACCCAGAAACTCTATCCACTGTGCTGGGTTTAACATAGATTTGTCCCAATTGATGAGAAACCCAGACTTTGTAGGAGATCGATGGTCCATGTCATGTGAAGATGTAGTGACTCTATATTTTGTGACATGATGAGCATGTCGTCTAAGTAGATAATGAGTCTGACGCCTTTCCTGCATAGCTGTCCCACCACCAGACTTAGTAACTTGGTGAAGCACCAAGGAGCAGAGGAGAGACCAAACGGGAGGCATACAAACTTCCAAATCCTGTCGTGCCATATAAATTGGAGGTAATCTTGATGATCCTCCGACATCGGGACCGTTAGGTATGCATCCTGAAGATCCAGTTTCACCATCCAGTCCCTTAGACATAGAAGATCCGGAAGACATTGGATTCCTTCCATCTTGAAGTGCTGGTACCGCACAACTTCGTTCAATGGGCGAAGGTTGATGACCGGTCGAGAGCCTCCACCCTTCTTGGGTACCATGAATATGTCGCTGAGAAAACTGGAACTGCTCTTTTCAGCTGGTAGGACAGCCCTCTTTGAAATCAATGTCATGATTTCCAAATCTATGAGTTGACAATCTGCGTGTGACAGTACCAACTTTTTGGGGGGTACTTCTTGGTGAGGGCATGCTACAAAATCTATACAAAACCCTTTCACAGTCTGCAACACCCAAGGATCTGTCGTGATCCTGTACCAGTTGTCTATGAAATAAGCCAGCCTTCCCCATAATGCCAGCCTACAATAATGTGCTGGATTTGGGGAAGAGACACATGACTTACCATATGTTCGTCTGTGTTGCAAGGAATCGTGGACACCTCTGCTCTGCCATGGTCGTCCTCTCTGCGGGAAGAACTGGGGAGCCGGTGCCCTAACTTCTTGGTAGACCGGTCTTTGTTGCATGAGGCCCCTGGGGTTCCATGTGAGACCCCTGTTACCACAGCCACTAGATCTGCCGGCCTTTTGAAAAACTGTAGGCTGGTAAACTCTGCGCATAGTGCTTTGAGCCCTTTTACAGTCTGCAACACCCAAGGATCTGTCGTGATCCTGTACCAGTTGTCTATGAAATAAGCCAGCCTTCCCCATAATGCCAGCCTACCATAATGTGCTGGATTTGGGGAAGAGACACATGACTTACCATATGTTCGTCTGTGTTGCAAGGAATCGTGGACACCTCTGCTCTGCCATGGTCGTCCTCTCTGCGGGAAGAACTGGGGAGCCGGTGCCCTAACTTCTTGGTAGACCGGTCTTTGTTGCATGAGGCCCCTGGGGTTCCGTGTGAGACCCCTGTTACCACAGCCACTAGATCTGCCGGCCTTTTGAAAAACTGTAGGCTGGTAAACTCTGCGCATAGTGCTTTGAGCCTTATCCAACGCAGAAAAAGTTTGGACAAAAGACCCTAGGTCTTTGACGAATGTGTCCCATTGGCTTTAGGGCCCGGTTCTGAAGATGCCATGCTGATTAATTTAGGTTCTATTTTAAGCAGGATCGCCTTCCTGCGTTCACTAGCCAAAGCCGTGTTGGTATTTCCCACGAAACATATAGCCCTTTGGACCCAGCCTCTTAAGGTTTCCGGGTATATAATGGTACCCTGTGCTGAAGCTGATTCGGCCAATTCGAAAAATTTTGTTAGAGGCCCCATAATGTCTAAGACCCTGTCCTGACAATTGCGCAGTGAAGAATCCATCCCTTTACGGGCCTTCCAGTTAAAAATTGGGCCACCTTGGGATCAACGTCAGGGGTCTTACAGGCCGAATTAGGTACCGTGGGTCTGGGGCATTCGGCCCTCAATTTGTCCCTAGTGGGCCTATCCAAAGGTTTGCGCACACTCATAGCAATATACTCTGCCACATTAGCAGACGGCACCCACTCTGAAGATCTGGGATGGTGAAGCTGTTCCAGATCAAAGAGTGGGTTACCACTAGGGTCTAATACACAATCATCGGCCTGTATTTGGCCCGTCATAATTGGGGTATCCCCATTGGAATCATTGGGCGACATAAAGTCTGCTCCAGTCTTTTCTTGGTCAGAGCAAAGTGACCCACTCCTCTGAAATGGACCTCATCTTGCAGGCTCTAGCCCTTTTCCAAGTATGCATTGATTTCGCCTGATGCAGGGCTCTTTTGCACGGTAACGCGCCATCTTTGACATGACGTGACATGTCCGGTAATAAGGTTTTGAGGGCATTCTTCACCTTGGCAGTAGCCTTACGGCCCATCAACACTTTGTGGTATTTCCACGTGCTGTAGGGGATCTTGCGCAGCTCTTAAGGCTGAAGAAATAGAGGACGCCAAGTTGGTCGACATCAGACCCGAATGGGAAACCGATTTCGCCATCATTGCGTCCATTAAATCTTGCAACTCCTGGGACCCCAAAAAATCAACTGGGGAACCTTGAGATTGTGGTCCTACTCAGCGATATGAGGTCCCTGCCTTGTCCGATTCCTTGCTAGGCTGCATATTTTTTTAGATAAAATTGGCAAAATAACAATAATCCCAGCAACTGAAAATAGCAGGTTAACAGGGAGCAGTATTGTTAACAAAGGGTAAAAATGATATAAATACACTGATCAGATTCAGATAATCACTGAAATGACAGATAATATCAGCATAAAATAAATCCACTGAAAAGGATATAAAAGAGAGGATAATACTTCCCTGAAGTCCACAGCACCACTGAGCGCCAAAAACGAGGGGTGTGAACACTTCTGAGGCGGGAAAACAGAGGAAATATCTTAAAATGGAGCCAAATAAGAGCTCTGTGTATGAGAAATACACGGGCTCCAAGAAAATGGCAGCCGTGAGCGCTGCGCATGCGCAGAAGTCCTCAATTGCAAAACGAAAGGACTTCACCAAGAAGAAAATGGCCAGACTGGGAGTTGGTTTCTAAACCACTCACATCCACCATTTCAACTCCACAAGGTATCAAAAGGAGGGAATGGAGGGGGTATAATCGCCCCTAGGCAGAGGAAAAACAAAACAAAGTACCACAATAGGAAAATAAATAAAAAAAATAAAATAAATAACACAGAAACTAATTAATAATCCCCCTCTAGGAGAAAAAGTCTCCCATCACAGAAGGGGTTAACCACATAAAGTAATGCAGACAGAATAATGCATACAATATAAAATTACACAATCTTAAATAACAATAAAAGTTCACTTAGCTGAGGGAGCAGCAAAGAAAGAGGAGGAGCTACGTTTGGACATTGGGTTTTATAGTAGGGAGGGATGGGTTAATGTTATTGTGTTGTTTGATTGGTTACATTTTTCTTTCATTACATGTTATTTTAATTTGCTGTTGAGGGAATTAAAGGAAGAGTTAATGCATAATAGGAGCCTCAGTGTATTTATAAATTAGCTGCTTAATATGCCACTGATAATTAGCTGCTTAATATGCCACTGATTATTTGCTCGTTAATATGTCAAAAACAATCCCCCTTCCTCCCCCCCTCCCCAGTACTTAACTGCATGTTGCTCGACGGCCGTCTCCTGCGCTGCGTGCAGGAAATAGAGCAGCCGGAAATGACGGCAGGCTGGATGTGGACTGCTGGCTGCTGCCCGATCGTGACTGTCTCCATGTGAGACAGTCACATGGGCAGCGACCCACGGGGCAGCTGCCTTGGGCTCCTGGAAATGAATGGGCCCTGGGCAGCTGCCCTATTTTCCTGGGCTAAAAAAAAAAATTACAGTTTTTTTTTTTAAGGGATCTCCGGCTTGCACCTGTTCTTGTAAAATTTTAGTAATAGGTTCACACAACTGGTGCAAACTGGCTGAATCCAACCACTGGCTATACATTGTGCAAACCTAGTGAGCTTGCCCTGCATAGCAAACTTACCTGCTTTGTCCCTGCACAATGTATAGCAAAATTGGTGAGATTAAATGTTCATCTCACCTTTTAGTGAATAGAACTCCAAGAGTGTGCAATAAAAAAAGCACTTTGAGCCCCATTGGGAGAAAGGGGCTAAAAAAAATAATAGTTGTTGTTGTTGTTATTATTATATTAAAATTAATGTAACAAAGCTTGTGGGAGAGGAGGAACGAGGCCAACACATGATGAAAAAAAGAAGGAATGACAGTTGCTGACACTTGGAAATTCATTGGCATTCTCCATCTGTCATTTCCCTTTAAAACTCATAGAGGCTTATATATAATTTAAGGACACTACACTAATTTAAATATGTGGTTGTTATATTTGTGGATACCACAACTGTTCATTTAACAGCATATTAATTATGCCACCAGTATTTAGTGTTAATGTGGTAGAAATCTAAAAGCAAAAATGTGTAAATTAAAATATTGTTCAATACACAACAAACATATTGTTTTGCAAACATACAAGGAACAACATATTGTGACAATAATATCACTTTATATCTTATAGCACACAGTATAACTCAGCAATGGGAAAGTTTCTCATGTGAGATACATTAACATTTCATGTGGATAAAAGGAATAGATTCTGGCGCTTAAACTATAACAAAGCAGTACCGATCTATGTGTTACTCTGAAAACACACGTGAAAAAAACACAGAAGAAAAATAAATAAAATATATATATTCTGCTGTGTGGGGATTACTCAGCGCACCGATCACTCCTATTGTCTGGGTTTATTTTTCTTCTGTGTTTTTTTCACGTGTATTAACATTTCATGTAGACCATGATATTTTCCCTTTTAGCAAATCAAGTAAGGACATGCATACAACAACTTGCAACTGCAAAAGGAATAATGTCCTGGGCTATTTTTGTCAGTTGGACAAATATACACAGGCCCTTCACACAGTCATGTGGAACTCTCCAGACTCACAGTTTTCATAGACCTTAAAATAATAAAGTATCACAGATACACTGGTAATAAAAGTCCACCTTGTGGTTGAACCATTTAATACTCCAGTGACCAAAATTTAGGATGCTGCTTAGGAGCCGGCAAGTGCCTGAATGAAAATAGTACTTTAAAATTGTTGTCCTACTAAGGGGAATCTGTAGGGTTTCCCCCTAGTTCCCGATTAAGTAGCTAAGTTTGCCCTATGTTTGCAAGTAACAGACAGTATTCCCTTCACCTAGGACTAGATGGTGATGATCCATTACCTATTGTACTGAGCTTATGGAAGTGGACTACTTCACATGTTGTGTTGCAGACATCCTCCTAACTTCTGGTGCCTGTTATCTGTTATTGCATCTTGGTGGTACAGGAAAAACTTGATTTAAAGAGCTATTCTAAGCACCGAAATTACAGGAATTGAATGGAAATTCAGATATTCGAATATCCCTTTTCAATTTTGTGCTACATGAATAAACCCTAAACAGCAACATTGGAGGTTATGCATTCCTGTCAGAGCAGCACCTCCCAGTCAGTCTTGATAGAGTAGGACCTGCCAATCCTGTTTTAGAGTTATCATCCAGTTTTGTGTTTGTGAATGAACCAGCCCTCCATGTGCATCATGAAGTCATGGCAGTTAGTGCCAGCACATTCATGGGGCAACTGCCCCAGAAGACTCCCTGGCAGGGGCGTCTAATGCAAAGTCCCAGGTGAGAGCTTTGATAGAAGGAGGTCTCAGCCAATCTGATGAGACCTCTCAACTCTGCTGATTGGCTGAGAGTTCAGAAGCCTCTGCTGATTTGCTCTGTCCCTTCACATGAAGTTGTAAGCAAGAGATGCCTGCACCAGTTAAGGTAAAAACTGACAGTGTGTGTGTGTGTGTGTGTGTCAGTGTGAGTGAGAATTTGTGTGTGTCAGTATGAGGGAGTGAGTGTGTCTCTGTGTGGTTAACGCCTCAGATACTGCCTATATCGGTCTAGCCACCAAGGGGTTAACTGCTCTGGCACTGCCTATATCTGTATAGCCACCCGGCGGTTAACTCCTCTGACACTGCCTATATCTATCCAGAGATCCCAGGGGTTAACTCTTCTGACACTGCCTATATATATCTGGATTATGTTATAGGTCACTGGTCACATATTATGATTTAGGGAATTGCACAGCCTATCATAATAATGTTTTACAATTACTTTCTTTTCACCTTATGGGTGAGCTCTTTGAAATAAATATTTTATTATATAAGAAGTGCTTTAGTAGGCAAATAAAAATAAAATATTATAAACTAAGTAATTTTAAACAAACATTATTATGAAAATAGGCAGTTGTCACAACCTGGGATAACAGACCAGGGAGGAGCCTTGTTGCAGGGCAGAATGTGGGGTCAGTATGCACCCCACGATGCATAACTATGGACTAGACTGGCAGCTCTCAGAGCAGGACACGGGCCTGTGATAATGTCACAATTATGTAGAGCCGGAACCTCTGTGCAGAGTAGGTACAGGGTATTGCCTCGGGTGTTAGCAAGAGAACAGAATTTGTCTGTCTGAAGGAAATCCACCTTATAGTTGAGCCTCAGGCTTATTTCCCCCAGGTATTTTGCACTCTGCAATTACCAACACACTGAAACGAAACCCCAGGAAAAGCACGATCACAGGAACGAGAATATACAATCAAAGGCAACGGTACAACAGGAATGGGCAAATAGAATAGTCAGGCAAGCAGTTGTCAAGGCCGACAGCAAGAAACAAAGTCAGAGGCAGAAAATGGGTCAGGACGGGCGGCAAACAGGAGAGGTCAAGACTGGCAGGATTCAGCAACAGGAGATCAAAATGTATACACAGAAAAACGCTAGTAAAAGGCTCAAGGCACTTTCACAGACAGCAACCAAAGCAATGCAAAGGCACTGATTGCCATAAGCTGCTGGCTTAAATAGGGCTGAGGATAATGAGGCAGTGAACAATAGGAGGAGAATGGGCACCCTAGAATAGCAGCCACTAGAGGCTGAAGACGAAACAGCCACAAACCCAGAATAACCATGACAGCTGTGCAATTCCCCAAAACAAATATTGTACATTAAGTTTAAATGCTCAAACATTTAAAGCACACATTTTAATCAAAGCCAGCCAACACTCAGGCCAATACAGTATTTCATATAATTGTGCATATAGACAAACGCTGTTGCATTAAATTATCACTTACTGATAAGTTTCATTTCAATTTGACTTATTATGACTGTGGGCTTTTTTCTTTTGGGGGGGGGGGGGAGATGTTGGGGGAGTCAGCATTTCATCTTCGTCCCAGGCAGCACAATATCTTGGGCCATAACATACCGGCCAGGTGGCAACCCTAGATGGCAGTCTTTAGCAATGGGACATTTCAGAGGGGGCCAGATCAGTTGCCCAAGTAATAGTTCAAACATACAGCAGTTATCTCATACACAGTGCTGCCTGCCCTTCTTACAGCCATTACTTCATCATGCTATAGAAAAAAAAAAGTCTCCTGCCCTGTGTTAGTCTGGAAAGTATGTGTGTGTGTGTATATATATAGACACATATTTGTTCCACATGCTGCAGACAGAACATGCAAAGTGCAGCCCGGCAGTATGTAGGATGCATATACGCACAGACAGAATCCAATTAATTAATCATGGTAGGTGTTATGAGAGCTCCACTCCGATTAATTAATTGAATTCTGTCTGTGTGTATATCCATCCTACATACTGCCAGGATTCACTTTGCATGCCCTTTTCTGCAGCATGTGAAACACATATGTGTCCATGGAAACATGGCCAATGTTGGTAACTATGATAGATACATATTCTCACACCTACAGCAGTTCATTTGCTATTCTTACACAGTGTATTGAAGAGACCACACAACAGAGAAACAGTTTATTGAGTGTTTGTAGTGGGAATCTAAGTGAAGGTGTCTGTACACGTTTATTGCAAGCTGTATAGCTGGAGTGGGTTAGTGTTTGAGCCCTTTGAAGGTGTTTGATAATTTGTCAACAGGCCCCTGGCTTCTGGAAATTAAAATATACCGTATTTGCTCGAATATAAGACAAGGTTTTTTTCAGAGCAAAATATTCGAGGTCGTCTTATAATCTGACCTCAAATCGATCCAGCGGTGGACCTGGATCCCCCTCGCTAACAGCCAGTGGATGCGATGCGCACAGACATCCTCCGCTGCCCGGCACGACCACCGGGACTTCTATGATGAAGCCGGGTCCTTCCGGCTTCATCATAACAGTCCAAGTTGAAGTGCCGCAGCGGAGGATGTCTGCGTGTATCGTGCAGACATCCACTGGCTGTTAGCGAGGGGGATCCAGGTGATCCAGCTGCACCCGCTAGGAACCAGGGATATTTGGGCAGCCGAGGGATGTCTGCACGATACGCGCAGACATCCTCCGCACGATACGCGCAGACATCCTCCGCTGCTGCCCGGCACTTCCACTGGGACTTTTATGATGAAGCCGGAAAGGACCCGGCTTCATCATAGAAGTCCCGCCGGTCGTGCCGGGCAGCGGAGGATGTCGCGCAGACATCCACTGGCTGTTAGCGAGGGGGATCCAGGTCCCTGCTGGATCGATTTGAAGTCAGATTATAAGACGACCTCGAATATAACCTTGTCTTATATTCGAGCAAATACGGTATATTTTAATTTCCAGAAGCTTATATTTGAGGTCATCTTATAATCTGACCTCAAATTGATCCAGCGATGCGCACAGACATCCTCCGCTGCTGCCAGGCACGACCGCCGGGACTTCTATGATGAAGCCGGATCCTTCCGGCTTCATCATAAAAGTCCCAGTGGACGTGCCGGGCAGCAGCGGAAGATGTCTGCGCGTATCGTCCGGCTACCCCCTCTAGGCATCAGGGATATTTGGGCAGCCAAGGGATGTCTGCACGATACGTGCAGACATCCTCCATGCTGCCTGACACTTCTGTCTATTATGATGGACCGGCTGTCCGTCATAATAGACGGAAGTGTCGGGCAGCATGGAGGATGTCTGCACGTATCATGCAGACATCCCCGGCAGCCCCCACTATCCACCATGGAGAGAGAGAAAAGGGGAAGGAGGGGGGGAGAAGGAGACAAGGGGAGGGAGGGGGTGATAGAGAGACAAGGGGGGGAGAAGGAGACAAAGGGAGGGGGTAGAAGGAGACAGGGGGAGGGAGGGGGGTGATAGAGAGACAATGGGAGGGGGAGAGAGAGACGAATGGGGGGAGACAACGTGGTAGGGGGAGAGACAGAGACAACACTAAGGGGGGGGAGAGAGAGACAATGCTGGGGGAAGAGAGAGGCAGCATTGGCACATAAAAGGAAATAAAAACAAGAAATGCATTTTTTTTTTTATATCATAATTTTTTATTAAATATTAAAAAGCAATTTACATGTGAATACATACAAGTTAAACTTTTTTCCTATAGGGTAGTCTTATATTCAGGCTTTAAGTTTTTTTCCTAAAGGAATATTCAAGGTTTGGGGGGTCGTCTTATAATCAGGGTTGTCTTATAGCAAATACGGTACTCAGCACAGAAAGTGTGCATTGGCCAAATCACTAGTGGTTTGATTATCATTCTTTTCTCAGCATTACCATCTGGCTTCACAAGTGATCATCTTAAACAGTGTAAACACAAATATGAGAATAATGCAACCATTCACCTTAATGTGTATTAAGCAATACATCCTGATAACAATATAAACTCACTGACTACAACTTTCTCATACTCTTACATTTAACCCCCCTTCGCAGCTAGTCAAATAGAGTAAAAAAACAAAAATGCAAAATTATACATTGTCACTCTTATAATTCCCACCACCTTGAGAGTATTAATTACATAAAAACAGACAAAGCATAATAAAATGACAGTGTATGAAGATGGAGAGAAAAGAAAAATAAATCAATGCTACCATTACAGTCAGACATTACAATGTATGCACAGTTTGGCAGCATGCAATCTATAAAAAAAAAACTGACAATTGTGTGTTGTCATTCAAAGAAAACTAAAAAAAAATCAGCTTGAGGTTATTTTTGTTGGTAACCAAAATAATAAAAAAAAAAAAATATTGTTGTAAACCAACAACAGGTTATGCTCACATCTCTCCAGTGTGATAAAAATATAAGCCTCACATTGGCAACAAATCACCTATCACCATCTATGAATTTATAATGATTAATCCAGCACCAAAAATAAAAAAAACATAGCTGGCAGTGCAGGCGTGTTAATCAAATAAAAACAAAAATAATTTGGAATTTGGCACCGGACTGTGTGTAATGAATTTAGAGGCCTTTCAGTAATATGAAAAATAAAAATACATACTACGGTCCGCCATAAACTGGACCTTAACAATTCCTGAAAGAAAATATTTTTTTAAATGTTAGGTCTTCTCACAGGTCTATTTCCTTTTCCTCCTCAGTTGGTATCATCTCCACATATTTCTAAAAAGCCTCTAGCTGTTTATCCTGGGTCATGAGCATATGATATGGAATCCATGGTTCTGTGGGGGGTTTATAGTTGATATTATCTCTATTCTGAGAATCCCACCTAATATTAATTTGTCTCTTTTCATTTCCCAGTGTCCAGCTATTCCTACTCCTAGTTTCAGACTGATGCATTTTCTAAGAATTACAATTTCTTGCCATGTGCTCACACTTACCACATGCAAAACACTTAATACCTTCTGTTTGTTGGTTAAATGATTTGTTTTGCTGGTGACTGTTTATTGCAGACACGTTCTCTGTATTCATTTTGCACTAATTTTTTATAATTGCCTCTACTTTCTTTAACATATTTAAAATGTTTGAAAATGGATTCTGTGGAGACACAGATAATCCAATAAGTTCCTGAATAGAAGGCTTTGCTTTTCTCAGGACCCTTTTATATGCAGAATCATCCTGACTTGTTTGTTGTTCAGCTGGCTGTGGTGTATTTTGGTTTTGTGCTGCCCTAGGCAGACACATTTTGGGCACCCCCCCTACCCACGATGCACACCCATGACATGACCCATAACCCACGTTGCACACCAAGGACATGCCCCATCACCCCATTTACATGCCTCTATCACCCCATTACATACACATTGCCAATATTATTTGCCCTTAATATTCCCCCGGCTAATTTGCCCAATAAAATGCCAGTATCATTTGCCATTAATATGCCCCAGTCAATTTGCCCAATAATATGCAAGTATTATTTGCCATTAATAAGTCACAGCCAATTTCCCCAATAATATGCCAGTATGCCATTTAATCAGCCCCTGCCAATTTGCCCAATATTATGCCAGTATAATTTGCCATTAATATTCCCCAGCCAATTTGCCCAATAATATGCCAGTGTTATTCTGCCATTTACCGGTAATATGCCCCAGCCAATTTGCCCAATATTAAGCCAGTATTATTTGCCATTTAATATGCCCCTGACAATTTGCCCAGTAATATGCCCCTGCTAATTTGCCCAATATCTCAGTGTTATTTGTCATTTAATATGCCCCAGCCAATTTGCCCCCCATCTCCCCAGCACTTACCTTTTTCCCTGGTGGCTAGTGGAAGGCAGCATGGTCTCCTCCATGCTGCCTGTTCGGCTCCCAAGCGGTTGTGCCGACAGGTCACGTGACCCGGCGCGCGTATGACGTCAGCGCGCCGGTCACGTGACTGTCGGCACTTCCATTTCACGGGGAGCCAAACAGGCAGCACGGAGGTTTCTCTGTGCTGCCGGTTCGGCTCCCCGTGCAGCCTGCAGGCAGGCAGAGAAGGTGAGGGGGGATCTTCCGAACCCCTCTCACCTCCGTCTCTGCCTGCAAGCGCGGTCTTTTTTTTTTTTTTTTTTGTGCTGGGAGGGCGCTGCCGCCCCCCAAAATTTGCCACCCTAGGCATCCGCCTAGGATGCCTCGCAGTAAATACAGCACTGTCAGCTGGGAGTGTTAACTTGTAAAGCATGAACAACCTATCACTGTATTCTTGTATAGACTGTCCATTTCTTTGAAAACAGTTTGAAAATTAAGCATGAAGGTTTGTCTCCTACATGCCTAGGGCTTTTAATCAGAGGTAGCTCTAGACTTTGTGAGGCCTTAGGGAAACTCGAACACGAGGCCCTCAAGGATACTCATAATTAAAAAAAGTGTGTCACACAAAAAAATTGACAGTGCATTAAAGTGCTACACAAGGTGCAAAGTGGTATGATACATATCCAAATATCACAAGCAAATTATTGCTGAATGGTATAATAAATAATGTACGCTTCGGAAATATGACTCACGTTCCAAATTGTGGTCATAAAATAAAGTGCTGTTCTTTTATCTTCTTTCTTGATCTTTTGCCTAGTAACCTGCACTCCCAAGGTCCACCAGTCATAGAGATAGGAATGTCCAAGTATACAGATGATGGAAATGGAGAATCCCAAACAGTATTTTTTGAGAAACAATCGCGTCCTTTACTGTGCAGTTTTGCGCATAATGTGCATATGCACAGTAACCACTCTCTCCGGTAGAGCTCAGCAGGACGCGACTGTTTCTCAAAAAATACTGTTTGGGATTCTCCATTTCCATCATCTGTATACTCATCTGTATACTCGGACATTCCTATCTCAATGACTGGTGGACCTTGGGAGTGCAGGTTACTAGGCAAAAGATTAATTAGATGAATTATTTTATTTTATTGAAAATTCTCCTCATGGCATCTTAATTAACTTCTTACCACGAACCAGATATTAGTTATAACATTTTAATGCACAGATAAACAGGACACATACAAAGTACTGGCCAGTAAATATGTGAATAACTCGAAAGCTAATCCCTTATGACACAATAATTGTAAAGAAGGCAGTTATGAAAAAAATATACAATACATCACATGATCCAAATAAAAATATGGTCTCAGCCATGTCACTATGAGTGAGTGTGTGCATGTCAGTGTGAGTGAGTGTGTGTGTGTATGTCAGTGTGAGTGAGTGTGTGTATGTCAGTGTGAGTGAGTGTGTGTATGTCAGTGTGAGTGAGTGTGTGCATGTCAGTGTGAGTGTGTGCATGTCAGTGTGAGCGAGAGTGTTTGCATGTCAGTGTGAGCGAGAGTGTGTGCATGTCAGTGTGAGCGAGAGTGTGTGCATGAGTGTGAGCGAGAGTGTGTGCATGAGTGTGAGCGAGAGTGTGTGTATGTCAGTGTGAGTGTGTTGTGTGTGTATGTCAGTGTGAGTGTGTGTATGTATGTAACTGGCTGTGTGTGTGTGTATGTATGTAACTGGCTGTGTGTGTGTGATTGTGTATATGTATGTAACTGGCTGTGTATGTGTTGTGTGTATATGTATGTAACTGGCTGTGTGTGTGTTGTGTGTGTATTTATGTAACTGGCTGTGTGTGTTGTGTGTGTGTGTATGTATGTATGTAACTGGCTCTGTGTGTGTTGTGTGTGTGTGTATGTATGTATGTAACTGGCTGTGTGTGTTGTGTGTGTGTGTGTGTATGTATGTAACTGGCTGTGTGTGTGTGTGTGTGTGTGTGTGTGTGTGTGTGTGTGTGTGTGTGTGTGTGTATGTATGTATGTAACTGGATGTGTGTGTGTGTGTGTGTGTGTGTGTGTGTATGTATGTAACTGGTTGTGTATGTGTTGTGTATGTATGTAACTGGCTGTGTATGTGTTGTGTATGTATATATGTAACTGGCGGTGTATGTGTTGTGTGTGTGTATGTATGTATGTAACTGGCTGTGCGTGTGTGTTTATGTATATGTATGTAACTTGCTGTGAGTGTTGTGTGTATGTATGTATGTAACTGGCTGTGTGTGTGTTGTGTGTGTGTATGTAATTGGCTGTGTGTGTGTTGTGTGTGTGTGTATGTATGTTACTGGCTGTGTATGTGTTGTGTGTGTTTATGTATGTAACTGGCTGTGGATGTGTTGTGTGTGTATGTATGTAACTGGCTGTGTATGTGTTATGTGTTGTGTGTGTATGTATGTAACTGGCTGTGTATGTGTTGTATGTGAATATGTATGTAACTAACTGTGTATGTGACGTGTGGGACACATTAAGGAATTATTTTTTTCTTTTAAAAAAAAAAAAAAACTTGCTGACAGGTGTGTGTGTGTGTGTGTGTGTGTGTGTGTGTGTGTGTGTGTGTGTGTGTGTGTGTGTAACTGGCTGTGTATGTGACTGACTGGATGTCTGTGAGGTGTGTGATTCTGTATGTGAGGTGCGTGCATGTAAATGTCTCTGTGTATGTATGCTTTTGTGATGTGCCATTGTCTGGCTCCTACATTTTTTTGCTGGCTCCTAAAACGAAATAAAATTTGTCAAGCCCTGATATAAACATAAATCCTTCCTATGCTGTTAAGCAGTCCTGTAATAAAACATGTCACACATACACATAACACACATATGTGTGACATTATTTATTACAGGACTGCTAAATAGGATAGTAATGATTTATGATATGTATTTAGTTTTTTTTTAGAGCAAAGGTCGTTTTATAATCTGACCTCAAATCGAGGTCAGACTTTAAGACTGGGATCCAGGTTCCCCACAGAGCTGCCCCCACTAGCCACCAGGGAGCAAAAAATAGGTGAGGGGGATGGAGGGTGAGGGGGGGGAGAAAGACAAGGGGAGGGGGGCAGAGAAAGATGAGGGGGCAGAGAAAGATAAGGGGAGGGAGGGGGAGAGAAAGACAAGGGGGGAGAGAGAGAGAAAAGTTTGGGGGGAGGGATACAATGCAGGGGGGGTGGAGAGACAGGCAGCATTGGCACAATAAATACAAGAAATGCATTTGTTTAATATCATTTTTATTGAATATTTAAAAGTAATTTACATGTTAATATATACAAGTTAAACTTTTTTCCTATAGGGTAGTCTTATATTCAGGCTTCTAGTTTTTTTCCTAAAGGAATATCCAAAGTTTGGGAGGTCGTCTAATAATCAGGGTCGTATAATATTCAAGCAAAAACGGTATATAGCATAAATCATCCCAACCCTCCCTTCTCTCCACAAAACCCAGAGCTTACCTGAGTGGAAATAGACCTTCTCTTTATCTTCCACAAGGTGACAGCCGGTAATGATATCTTCAGAGCTGCTTCACTGTCCCAAGTAGAGCTTCCTTCACATCCCTGCAGTCACACACAGTGATGATGCTGTGTAAAATCCCTGCACTGATAGGATGCTGAGTGATGTGTCAGCAAATCAGTTCAGGGCTTTCACACACAGTAATGATGCTGTCTAAAAGCCCTGCACTGATTGGCTGACACATCACTCAGCATCCTATCAGTGTAGGGCTTTCACACACTTAGGGTTGCCACCTGGTCGGTATTTTACCGGCAGGACGGTAAAAATTTGGCATCAGGCCAATGTTAAGTCTATGGAGACAGTACCAAGGCCGGTATTTTTTTGAAGAAAAGGTGGCAACCCTACACACACTGTCCGTGTGCTTCTGCGTGATGTCAGGGGGCGGAGCTATCACGGAGCTGCAGAGACTCGGGGCTTTGCTCAGCATATTCGGGGCTTCAGCCCCCTTAGCCCTCCCCTAGCTACGCCTCTGCCTTGTATGTTTTTCCTGTAATACATCGACATCTATGTCTTTCGCCTAAACCCTGTGACTGCGTGATTTTTTTGTCCCCAGTGGTGGGGTACACGAGTTTGGATTTATATATATATATATATATATATATATATATATATATATATATATATGAAAAAACCATGAGTAAATGAGCTGATTTCTGGAAGCAGACTAAAACTGATTATAACTGTGAAGAGCTATCGGTTAGCTGTGGATGGACATGCCCCTGTAAATATAATATACATAATCCTTCTGGAGATTCCAGAGATTGTATACAAGCTGATCCTGAGACTAAATACTAAATGTTCCATACTTTATCCCACCCAGACACTGGGTTTAATTGTTGAGGAATGACACAGCTGGGAGATCCACAAAAGAAAATATAAGCATAACAGCAGATTACTTGGAACTGACAGTACCTATGTAGGAATCCTGAGAGACGAATTACCGTCTTTTTCAGCATTAATACAGTGTTGCAACCTTAAGATACCAAATCCCCCTTGATGTGAGTCCTGGATATTTAGGACCCGCAAAGGGAATGTTAGTAAAAACTGACTAAACCTGAAAATAACCGTGAGAAATTATCTGTTGTTTGTTTCTCCTTTGCACGGACTTGCTTCTATAAATTCAAAGCATATAATCGCTCTGTCTGGGGATTCTGGAGATTGCATAAAAGTTAACATAAAAACGGATTACCAAACATCCCATAATTTATCTCCTTCAAAAAACTTGGTTTATTGTTGCACCGTATAGTTGGGAGATTTGCAAAAAACAAATGAGTATATGAATAGACTACCTGGAACTGACAGAATAAGGGGCATATTCTGGAGAGATTATTTATTTCTTTTTCAGCTTTAACACATTGTTGCAGCCTTGATACATCTAATATCCCTGGTTGTGAGCCCGGAATACCCGTATTTACTACATTAATAGGCCAACCAGTAAGGATCCAGAAAAGATATGGGCAGTTAAAGCAGTTCCAAATTAAAGGGAATTGTTTTCCCCCTCAATAAAGTCACAAGAAGTACCACTTAAATAAGGCTATTGGAGCCGCCCACCTGTTAAAAAAGAAGAAGAAAAAAAAACATGCAACGGAATAAACGCAACATATTCTTTTTTGAACTTTTAACCCCTTAGTGACAAGACATTTTCACCTTGACTTTCCCTTGGTGACAATGGCTGTTTTGACATTTCTAGGGTGTTTGTGTTTAGCTGTAATTTTTTTCTTTCTCACATACAGTACCCACACAAATTATATGTTGTTTTTATCGTCATAAGAAGGGCTTTCATTAGATACCATTATGTTCATCATATCTTATAATTTACTACAAAAAAAATCATAAAATATGATGAAAAATTTTAAAAAAACCCACTTTTTCTAACTTTGACCTAAAATATAATTTACACAAATAAAATCATTAAAAAAGACCCCATCTAAATAGTTTCTAAATGTTGTCCCGAGTTCAAAAATATGCATGTTTACATATTTTTCGGTATTTTTTTGCGAGTTATGGGGCAAAAACATAAAATAGTGTTTTTTGTTTTTTTCCTATATTGATCTTTTGACCCCAACCCGAACCCAAAATTTAACCCTAACACTAAATTTAACCCCAACTCTAATCCTTATTATATCCCTTAATATTTTTTAACTTTAATTTAATTTTAACCCTATCCCTTATGCTAAAAAATATTTAATTTTAACCCTATAGGCTAATATAGCTAAATAACCTGTTTTTATTTAATTAAATATGTATTTTAATTATTTTCCATTGCAATGCTACTAAACTACCACTAGGGGCAGTCAAGTAGCATATTCAGAGCGACGGAAGTGAAGTTACTTTCACTTCCGAAGCTCAGACCGGGAGAGGACCTAGCCATATTGACGGAGCAGCATGCTCCGTCAATATGGCTCCCCACGATAGCTCCGTGGGGCGATCGTGGGGGTCCCAAAATAGAAATATCAGTGCTGGCTATTGCCTCGATGTCGAGGCAATAGACCAGCACTGTTAAAGCGGTTTTCGTGATCGTTGATCGCGAAAACTGCTTCATTCACTGCAGGACGTGCCAGGCACGTCCTTTGTCATTAAGGGAGATTCTCCCAGGACGTGCCTGGCACGTCCTTTGTCGGCAAGGGGTTAAATTTGAATTCCATTCGCAGCCGATTCCCCGAGGCCAAAGAAACACACAATACAATTCTGTGATCACAGTAGTACTTAATAGTAGAATTCCAAGAGCGAACAGTGTAACTTGAAAGATTCAGAACACTTATTAAAACTTGTTTCACCAAGATGGGTCCAAAGAAACAAAAGGAAAGGATCCCGGAAAAAGAAAAGCTTACTGTACCTGAAAAAGAAAGGACCCCACCAAAATTAATACTTATTATTCTCCCAAAGCCCATGAGAATGTGCAGGCAAAACAGAGTAAATCACTACCTATAGATGGCGTGGGGCCAAGGAGTCAGGGGGCTACACAAACCTCTATATTCTCCGAAGAAGATTTTCCACATATAGATGCCGGACCACCACTGATAACTCAATCAACACTGTCGCTAATGTTGGACAAGCTCTATGGAAAATTAAAAAAAGATATGTCACACAATACTGGAGAATTAAGAGCAGAAATAGTAGTCCTCTCTGATAAATTGATCCAACAATCGGAAAAGCTGATAAAAATATAGGAAGACAATAAAAATCTTCATGCCACTAATATCAAACTGGAAGGGAAAATTAAGACCCTAGAAAATAAAATCACGGATATTGAAGATAGAGCCAGATGGAAAAACATTTGGATTCGTGGGATCCCAGAAACAATTCAAAAAGACTCATTAAAAAAGATTTCCTTGAAAATATGTTTACATCATTTATTACACCAAAAGATCTAGGAGACTATCCTTTTGAGAGGTTACACAGGTTAACCAAAGCAAAAGTAATAGATCCCTCTCTGCCTTGAGACGGAATAGTGCAGTTCACTCACTTCCACTTGAAAGATCAGATTATGCAAGTACTAAGGGGAACAACGCAGAAGGAAGATGCATATGAGAATATATTTTTTTTTTCCAAATCTATCATTAGCAACTCACTTAGCAAGGAAAACCTATGCAGAATCAACATACATACTTTGATCAAAAGATATAAAATACAGATGGACATTTCCAACTGCCTTGATAGTCAGATATAAAGTTACCTCCTATCTCATTAAAGACTCTGACGATTTGAAAGAGAAACTGACCCTATGGGATTTACACTAATTCCCTTGAACTTTATGCTCAAAATTGACTTTTAGGCCTACATGGCCAGGGATACCAAGAACAATACTGACCACATTGTTAAGAGTTATCATATACCATTTTTTTTATTGTTCTAAAGGGCAAAGAGAGGAGAACCTGAGTCGACCCTTTTTGATTAAATGAACCGGAAATAAAACGGGGCGGGGAAAAGATTAGAAAGGAGAGAGAGAAGGTGAAGAAGGAAAAGGGGAAGTGGAGGAAAGAAGAAGAAAAAAAAAGTGTATATATATATATATATATATATATATATATGTATGCACATATGTATATGTATGTATACATATATACAAGAGAGAATTTTGAAGAAAAGGGAAATTTAGGTACAAACTATTAAATAAAATGCAATAATACAGAATATACAGGACACATTAAGATAGGTAGTTACTTTCCTTATATAATAGATGTACATAAACTTATATGGATAGAACGGTTATTCCAATAGAAAGTTTATTGGATTTTCCGAGACATATTAAAACACAGAAATCACTGAAAAACCCGACACGAAATATAAAAGGGGGAAAATAGAGATTAAATTTCACATAAATAGTTAAAACTATTATAACACAGGAGACCATTCATTTTTAAAAAGGAGAAAAAACTTCACTATATTTAATCATCACAAAGGATTAATTAATAGAGAGAATTAAAAGGGAAGGTGCAGAAAGGGGTAAGGACAGTAAGGTAACAGTAAAGATGTAACTATAATATATCCTCTCTTGCCATTGGAATAGTTTATACAGTTAATAACATGGTTATAAAGGAAAGAGTGAAGGAATCAGAGGGAGGTTGGAGGGAAAGAGTCACCTATCACGTGTTTTTTTTCTTTCTTCTTTTTGATACTTGTTGGGTCGGATCTGCATAAAGGACATAAGATTGTAAATAGTGTGAAAAGAGGGGTACTGAGTGGCAGTGGTAGCAGGCGACTCTTGGCTCTAACATATCTAGGAAGGGGCTTTTTCAAGATGGAGGATCAGACAGATTCGTAGGCCTCATATTAGTAAATAAAGGGTAGAGGGACAGGTGGGATAAAGCAGGAGGGGAAAGAAAAGGGGAAAAGATAATGGGCAATGTAAAGGAACCCATATATAATAAATGAGCCCCGTGCAGCTTACTCCCGAATAAACAGCCGAAATATGATGCAAAGTGAATATAAAATCCCAGTTCCCCAAACATGAGCCGCGACTTCATGAAGGGGTAAAATCAGTGTGTTTATTCAGCTTTCAAATCATTATTTTTATATTCTGCCAGAACTCCACCCCACATCCAGAGAGATAAATGGATTACAGTATAATCCCACCCCAGCTTCCCCCAGCACACCAAATACAGTATCAAGCTCCCAATGAAAACAAACATTAGCATTATAATTACATTGAAATAGCCCTAACTGATAACCTTCCTGACCCCAATCAAGATCCCCTCCCTTGAACTCAAACTAATTACCTTTAATCCATAACTTGCCAGGATGTCTCAGGCTATAGCCCATTGTCCTATTGTCTCTGGGATACATCCTGAGACACCCTGGAGCCATCTCAAAACCAGCAGGCCATTAGTAATGAACAAACTCACAAATGGAGCTAACTTGGTATATAAAACAAGTGGAATTAAACAAAACTCTTCTTTTCGCCACAGGCAACTAATAGCCTTCTAACTGACATTGTCTTGCCATCTCCCATATCACCCTCAGACTTATTGAATTTGTTATTCTTAACCAACACTCTGTAAAATTCAATGAGATAAAGACCCCAATATATTCCAAATAGTAGGTAGCTGAGCTACCTACTCCTGCGGCAACAGCAGGAACAGGCATATAGACTTGCAATATATTGTTAGATTCTGTATTCCGTGCGGTAGATTCCCCCCACCCCAAGGATAGTATAGGGGGGCGGGGCGATTTCAATGTTGGTATGTAAGTGTGTATGATATGGTGTTGTGTACAGGTGGGGGAATCCAGTGGGAAGGGAGTAGGGGGAACGGGAAATCTGTGAAATAAATGGCCATTAATTTAGTATCCATTAACACCAAGGGCCTGAATTCAACATATAAAAGAGGCTGCCTCTACAAATTACTGAGGGATGATAATATAGATATTGGTTTCAAGAAACCCATTGGATTGACTCTGTAGACAGACCTTGGAGATTTGTAAAGTACCCAATAATAAGTCAAACAAACAGGCGGGGGGGGGGGGAAGAGAAGGGGGGTAGCAATAATTATATCCAGTGCAATTAAATTCAAGCAGATTTTCTGTGAAACTGATACAAATGGGAGGTTTATAATACTGGTTGCTAAAATAAATGATGTACTGTATACTCTAGTGAACCTATATGCCCCGAATCAAAAACCTCAGAAATTTATAGAGAAAATAATTACAATGATTGACAAACTTTCTGCGGGTCGCTTAATTAGAGAGAGTGATTTTAATTGTATAATAGACAGGAAATTAGATAGAAATAACAACAATGTGAGAGATCAGAAGAAGTTCCACACACCTACGATTATGCAAAGAGTGTTGAATACAAACCAACTGTATGATATTTGGAGAGTCAACCATCCAGGTGAGTGGGACTAATCCTTTTTCTCACACATACATCAAACATACACTAGGATAGATTATTTCCTAACCAGATCTAATACTCTAGATTTAATACTACAATCAAAAATAGGAGTAATATCATGGTCAGACCATGCTCCAATATATTTATCAATTAAAAACAATTAGGAATATTTAACTAGAGACAGATGGAGACTTAATGAAAACCTGCTAAAATCTAGCGAAAATGTAGAAAATATTATGGTGTACTAAACTAAACTAACTAAACTAACTAAAATGTTTTGTCCGAGGACTGATAATTAAACTAGGAACTGCTATGAAAAAGAAAAGAGGAGACTCAATGAATAAACTATATATTAAACTAGCCAGTCTTGAGAGACACCATAAGGAGACCTTGGACATCTCCGTATTAGCCCAAATAAAGATAATAAGAGGACTGATTAATGAAAGAGTGTATGAAAACACAAAAAAGGCTATTATGTTCTTAAGACAGAAATGGTATTATGGGGCGAACCATCCAGGGAAACTCCTGACCAAAAAACTTAATGCTAAACAAAACAGGGAAACAAAAAAAAAAATAGTCAAAAATAAACATCTCTTATCCCCAATTGATATAAGTAATGCATTTAAAGAGTATTACGGGGCGCTATACAATCTAGAAGAAATAAAAAATTCACCATCTGAAATTTTGGCTTTTTTGGAAGAATGAAATCTCAAAAGATCAACTGAGTACCCTTAATCACGCAATTACCATCAAGGAAGCTAACGAGAACATAAACTCCCTAAAGGGGGGAAAATCCCCTGGACCAGATGGGTTCTCGGCCATATTTTATCACAAATTTGAAGATCAATTGGCCCTAATCCTTCTTAGATTGTTCACACAATTAACCAACAAAGAGAACATACCAACAGAATTACTGCAGGGTTCAATCTCCCTTATTGTTAAAAACAATAAAGATCCAACATTAACAGCAAACTACAGGCCAATTTCACTTACAAATTTAGATGTAAAAATGTATTCAAAAATTTTAGCCGAGAGACTAAAGATGATTATCCCAGACCTAATCCACAAAGATTAATGTGGATTTGTGAGGGGTAGAGGAACCAGCGATACCACCAGATGAATATTGAATATAATACATCATATAAACATACAGAAGATACCGTCTACCCTGATGGCCTTCAATGCCGAAAAGCTTTTGATTGGGTAAGTTGGAAATATCTAGAGGTGGTTTTGGGGGCCTTCGGCGTCAAGGGCCGATTCAGTAGTAATGGTCCTTTACTCCCAACCAACGGCTAGGGTCACGGGACATCTTTTGCAATCAGAATGATTCAAAATAAAAAACGTGACTAGGCAAGGATGTCCTTTGTATCCGATGCTATTATATTAGCTAAGATACCTACTCAGGAACATTTCACTAAGGGTGGATCCTGTGATATTAACCATACAGAAATTAGTAGCCAAATATATTTGGCAAAATAAGAAACCAAGAATCTCGCTTGCGTTACTACAACGGGATACAGAATCAGGCGATATATCCTTCCCCAGTATTCAGTATCTGCATAATGGTAGCATGATAAGTCATGCACTAGCCTGGAATAAATGCTTATTAAAAGCTCCTGCGTGGTTAGGGTTGCCACCTGGCCAGTAATTTACCGGCACGGCCAGTATTTAGGGTCTTGGGGCCGGTATATCTAATATACCGGCAATGCACGGCCTGGTGTTTTCCTCCCCAATTCCCCTTCCCCAGTACTTACCTCCTTGCTGCTGTCTCCCGGTGCAGGTCCGTGGCTGTGAGGGAAGAGTTGTGCGCTCCCCTCCAGCCGCGCGGATCAATAAAGTTTGTTTAAAAAAAAGTTTTAACAAACTTTATTCATCCGCGCGGCTGGAGAGGGAGCGCACAACGCTTCCCTCACAGCCACGGACCTGCACTGGGAGACAGCTCAAGGAGGTAATAGCAGAGCACCAGGAGACAACAGCAAGGAGATCAGTACTGGGGAAGGGGGGAGGAGGGTGGCTATATCCTGGCATATTGAGGGGCAATAAACTGGCATATTAAATGGTAATATCCTGGCATATTGAGGGGCAATAAACTGGCATATTAAATGGCAATATCCTAGCATATTGAGGGGCAATAAACTGGCATATTAAATGGCAATATCCTAGCATATTGAGGGGCAATAAACTGGCATAATAAATTCAATATCCTGGCAGATTAAATGGCAATATCCTGGCATATTGAGAGGCAATATCCTGTCATATTAAATGGCAATATCCTGGCATATTAAGTGGCAATATCCTGGCATATTGAGGGGCAATATCCTGGCATATTAAATGGCAATATCCTGGCATATTGAGGGGCAATAAACTGGCATATTGTGATAGACAGCTTGTCTGTGTGTGTGATAGACAGTGTGTGCGTGTGAGACAGTGTGTGCGAGAAAGCTTGTTTGTGAGTGTGAGAGACAGCGTGTGTGTATATGATATACAAATATATATATATATTTTTTTATATATATATATATATATACACACACATGCTTCTCACTGGCATGATATACAAATAATATATATCATTTCAGTGGTAATCCGCCCCCTGTGTGGCTCCACCCCTCATGGCCCCTCCCTCTTGTAGTTCCGCCCACACATGGCCGGTATTTTTTTGAGGAAAAGGTGGCAACCCTATGCATGGTTAGAGATTGAGAAAGTGGATACTGGGCTTAAGGAACCACAAAATGTTTTTTGGAGTCAAAAATTTAACTTAAAAGCCTCATTTCAGAAACC
The DNA here is from genome assembly GCA_036172795.1 of Pelodytes ibericus. Classification (NCBI taxonomy): domain Eukaryota; kingdom Metazoa; phylum Chordata; class Amphibia; order Anura; family Pelodytidae; genus Pelodytes; species Pelodytes ibericus. The sequence goes on from CM069863.1 coordinate 42,561,140, forward strand.
CAATAGTCAATGATTTATGTGCCACAATTACAAATTTGAGGAAAAATATCCTAGGCAATTATAACCAAATTTATTTGGACACCCCCATGGCAACAGTGGCATTTGATATAGGAAATATCATCTTGTTAAAGTGGAAATCACATCATATTAATTCTGTAGCAGATATAGCTCCACGGGGGGTACTGCTCCTCTTTAAAATATTACAGTCAAAATGCGATCTTCCTGCAAAGGAAATCTTCAATTACCTGAGAGTGAAAAGTTTACGGATTTTAAGGATTACTTTAGAAAGGGGACCACTGGAGGAGCTGTTAGCAAGGCACCTAAAAACAAAAGTTAATTTGGAAGTCTCATTTTTTATTACATTTATTAAAGAGGGCGACCCCCTGGATAAGGTGGGAGCAGGACCGCGGGACTTCTCTCTCGCATGAAGATTAGAAAAAACGCAATAAAACTTTTGAAAAAGTCTATCCACTGTATAAACTACAATATAAAATCAATATGAGGTGGTATATAGTTCCAATTAGAATGCATAAAATCAATAAAGACTTACCTTCCACATGCTGGAGGTGTGACAGAGAAATAGGTACATTGGCTCATGTCTGGTGGGATTGTCTAGACCTAAAACCCACAATAGTTAACCTTCAAAGTTTACCGAATGATCTGTTAGACCCAACTTTTAATTTAAAACCAGAAACATGTCTGTTTAATATACAACTACCAGGGAATAACAGTCATAAGAGTCTTGCAGCTCACATATTGATAGCAGCAAAAATATGTGTTGCAAGAAAATGGAAAAATAAAGGTGGTATACAATGGTCAGAGATTATGCAACAAATTGATTTTCAATACAAAATGTAAGCAGCCTTTTTCCGTAGTGTGGAGCAGATTGAATCATATAAAAAAACATGGGCCCCTTGGATACTATATAGGAGCAAAGAACAACATTGACTCCCCACTCCTTCTCCTCCCCATTTCTGCCCCCAGCTCAGGACAGGTATGAATGGAATGTATGTGTGTGAGGGAAGGGTGCCTGTAGGTTTTCAGATCTTCCTGATTAAATTAGGTACTTCTACTTCGTATAAACTTGGATACTTAAATCATATCTTTAATGTTTTATAATAGCTTTGAACGGGCATGGTCAGTAGATTTACCGCTGTGACAAATTAATTTAATTGTAGCTACTGGAAGTTTAGGAGATCTCTCGCATTAACCTGTTTCCCTAACAATTGTTGTATTAGTCATATTTATGTATATTGAACCTGTATGGGTTTTTTTTAATAAAAATAAAAAAACTAATAAACAATAGGCATACATGGTTAAACAGGCAAGATCTGAGCTAACCATAGCACAACAGACAATAAGGCATCAGAGACAGAGAGAATAGATGGAACTTTATCTGTCAGTGCAAAGTCAAAAAATAAATCAGAGATAATTCATCCCAATATTACTTAAGTGATTTTAACAGTTGACCAGGCAAATTTATCCTGAATTACTTCAATATCCCTGCTACTTGATGACAGTGATGATAATCAGATGTAATATAGTGAACAGGTATCAAAAGCTTTTGCACCCCCTTTATGTTTCTGTAATAGCCTCCTTCAAATTGTCTGCAGATGCATTCATTGTATAGAGCAGGGGTCCTCAAACTACGGCCCGCGGGCCACATGCGGCCCGCCGAGGACATTTATGTGGCCCGCGGGGGGTGCTGCCGGCACCCACCCCGTTTACTTTTTTTTTTCTTTCTGGCAGCCGCAAAGGATGCGGCTGCAGGAAGAAAAAAAAATAAAAAAAAAAAAAAAAAATCACCGCGACCGGATGTGACGTTACGTCACATCCGGATCCGGAAACTGTTTCCCTCCTCCACAGGAGGACACCGCGCGAGACGTCCGGGGACACAGCAGCTGGAGGTAAGTGATGGGGAAGCGGGGGAGGAGGGAGGGATAACGAGCACTATTCCTGGCCTCTGACTGGCATAATATTCCTGGGCATCTTAATGGCAAAATATTCCTGGGCTTCTGAATGGCATCATATTCCTGGGCTTCTGAATGGCATCATATTCCTGGGCTTCTGAATGGCAAAATATTCCTGGGCATCTGACTGGGATATTATTCCTGGGCATCTGACTGGCATAATATTCCTGGGAATCTGACTGGCATCATATTCCTGGGCATCTGACTGGCATCATATTCCTGGGCATCTGACTGGCATAATATTCCTGGGCATCTGAATGGCATAATATTCCTGGGCATCTGACTGGCACACTATTCCTGGGCATCTGACTGGCATATTATTCCTGGGCATCTGACTGGCATAATATTCCTGGGCATCTGACTGGCATAATATTCCTGGGCATCTGAATGGCATCATATTCCTGGGCATCTGAATGGCATCATATTCCTGGGCATCTGAATGGCATCATATTCCTGGGCATCTGAATGGCATAATATTCCTGGCCATCTGACTGGCATAATATTCCTGGCCATCTGACTGGCATCATATTCCTGGCCATCTGAATGGCATCATATTCCTGGGCATCTGAATGGCATCATATTCCTGGGCATCTGAATGGCATAATATTCCTGGCCATCTGACTGGCATCATATTACTGGGCATCTGACTGGCATCATATTCCTGGGCATCTGACTAGCATCATATTCCTGGGCATCTGACTGGCAAAATATTCCTGGGCATCTGACTGGCAAAATATTCCTGGGCATCTGACTGGCATCATATTCCTGGGCATCTGACTGGCATCATATTCCTGGGCATCTGACTGGCATCATATTCCTGGGCATCTGAATGGCATAATATTCCTGGCCATCTGAATGGCATAATATTCCTGGCCATCTGACTGGCATCATATTCCTGGGAATCTGACTGGCATAATATTCCTGGGCTCTGACTGGCACACTATTCCCATTGAAATACTATTAAGTTTGTTGATTTAACTTTACTTTAAATATTGTATTTGTTCTCGTTTTGTTCAAAGTAAGATATATGCAGTGTGCATAGGAATTTCTTCATATTTTTTATTTTTACTATAGTCCGGCCCTTCAACGGTCTGAGGGACAGTGAACTGGCCCCCTGTTTAAAAAGTTTGAGGACCCCTGGTATAGAGGAAGGGAGTGGCATTTGCAGACATTACATGCAGTTCATGGGGGGGGGGGGGGCGCGCAAATCAAGATATTTTGATTGTCACCAAAGAAGCAAGATTATCTTACTGTCTCAAGAAACAGACTATGTTCCAACACTGATTGCACAGCACTGTCATAATTTTTTTTGAGACATAGGCACAGGCTGATCCTACACAGACTGAAGGCACCATGATACAAAGTTGGTGCAGTAAATAACTCGCGTTATTTACTGCACCAGGACATTTAGTTAGACTACAAAGCAAGGCACCGTGTAACAGTTATATGTAGCTGAAGTGCCAACCCTATTAAGTGCATTCACAGGAAACACATATTTCATAATAAATTATTTTCTTTAGGAATCTCCAATATATGAAATAAGTCATAGTGCTGCCTGTGCAGCATAATATATAGACCTACTAGCAGGGAAAGGTGGATGGGCTGGTGAATGTAGTGCTCCCAATAGACATACCCTGCAATCCGTCGCAACCCTCATTCACTTACCTTGAGTAGGAGGGATCAGCCCAAATTCGTCCGTTCCAGCCTTGTGAAAAATTTAGCTCTGCACACACTGCATGCTCAGGAACAAGTAGGCTGCATGTGACTTCCATTTTTGACAAATGATAAGTCCCAGATAATCCATCTTAGTTTTAACAGAAATTGGTGCCATTTTTACAGGAATGTTATTCTCACAATTACTATGACCATTTGCAGAAACATCTCTACATTTCAATGCATTCATTTGAGACATGCAGTCTGAATGATCAGCTTCTTTCTGGCTGCTGGAAGCTTTCTACAAGCTGCTCATTATATCTGTGCAATTCCTCATTTTCCTGACACATTTTCTGACTACCTACACACAAAGCAGCAGCATTTTGCGCAAACCGTTTGAACGATTCCACATCATTCTTTAAATTCAAAACTTCTGCATCTGACTTCCCTTTTTGTTTATTTAAAGATGTGTAACTCTCCGCAATCCAGCAGGCAGCAAAAATCAAAGCAGTTTTACCAATATATTTGAACAATTTATTTTCAATAATTGCCACGGAATTAATTCTCCTTCCATACATTTAATTATTGCTTAAGGATTAGAGACCTTAGTAATATTTTTCAACAAACCTTACATTATTATCAAAGCAGAATTCACTTAAATGCACACAATACCTGAACAGTATCCCTGGTCAATACAAAAATTATACACTAAAAATCTACTCACTCATCAAACTAAATCCCTCCTACTTTGACTCTACCAATATGTGAGAAATTCTTACATCACCTTTCTACAAGGTTATTTTTTTAGGGTATGTGTGACGAATGAAGCACACAGAGAAGTGTATATAAAAAGGTATATTGTTATTAAATTGAGATACTGTTATAGGTTATAACAGGAAATTACATGGTGTACACATTACACATAACTGGTTCATAATCAACAGGTAACAGAAAAAGGTATACTTATACAATCATCAAAAGCATATATCGATGTATTAAATATAAAATAACAAGGCACCCTATATTGCTTACACACTAGACCTATGAAGGTGTGCTGTGATATCTGGCACAAAGTCATTGGCAGCAAATCATTTAAATCTTGTAAGTTGTGAGGTGGGGCCTCCATGCATCAGACTTGAATAGAGAAATGGGAATTTGGAGGCCAAGTCAACAGATTCAACACCTTGAACTCGTGTTTCTCAAACCATTCTTGAACCAGTTTTGCATTGTGACAGCGGACATTATCCTGTTTAATGAGGCCAATGCCAGATAATACAATTTCCATGAAAGAGAGTAAATGGTCTGCAATAATGCTTAGGTAGGTGGTTTGTGTTAAAGTAACATCCACATGAATGGCAGGACCCAAGGTTTCCAAGCAGAACTTTGCCAAAACCATCACATTTCCTCCACTGGCTTAATGTAATGGCTGATCAGTGTATATCTGAATCAGTGTGTGGGGGGGTACTGTTAAATGTGCAGTTTTTGACTAAAGGATAGAGGTTGGATATACATGTGAACTAATAAGGCATTTAATAATTGCCTTCATGGGTATATTTTATATGGTATATGCATGTGTGTGTGTGTGTGTGTGTGTGTGTGTATAAAAATCAGCAATACTGAGGTCAGCTTCCATACAGTGATAAAGAAAACACAAAAGGTGTTTAGATGCCTTTACCCCCTTCACTCTTTCGAAAAAACCAACAAGTTTTGTTTTATGAGAAATGGTTTAAAACAGATGTCAGTCAAATAATCCACTCAATTTATTTTCAAAGAACTCTGTAGTGCAGGGGTCCCCAAACCCTGGGCCATGGACCGGTGCTCTGTTCAGTGTTCTGCGCTCCCCTCCAGCTGGATAATGAGGTAGTCAGTATGTGAGATAGAGAATATTCTAAGCCAGATACAAACATAGCAATGGTATTTGTAGACCAGACCATGGATAGAAACAAAACAGAGAGCCACTCAATACAAATTATACACTATAAGCTAATGTCATCAAGACAGTGAGGATAAGCAGACAATGAAAAAGGTACATGAGGTGAGAGTGCAGGACAAGGACTAAATGCGGGACTGATTTAGGAGAATTTTACCTGTCAGTGATGGCTGACCAGCTGTTCTGGATCTAAAAAAGTGGGGTGGATGAGAAAACAAATCCAAGTGCTACAATCTAACAAATATTGTGATGGGTGAAATAGGTGGTTGTGTCCACTTGGGACCGGCAGCTGAAACTTATGTGACAACAACTTCTAGGGCTGTTCAATAGGTGAGAAAACAAGTGGTAGTTACAGCGCACAGTTCCTGAACACTTAAAACGAATTTGATATAAAACAAGCTGTGTGAATATCATTGGTTGCAAATATTGCAAAAAGAATCAATGACAATGATTGATATATATAAATTCAACCATGTGTGATCATACGTGATATGATAAATATAATTGCATATATACAAGTGCAAAAATAAAGGCAATATACTTGCTGTAGGTATTCACAATTGTAAACCTCAAAACAGGTCCTCATTCAGACGCGGGTGTTTTTTGTTTGACGATTTGCACTTTCATTAATCAGGGTTTATTCTGAGACTTCATGTTCTGCTTCCCACGTGGAAAAATACACTTTCTCTACTGCACCCAGCAGGGTCCTTTTCAGCTGATCTGGATGTTGGCTTTCAAAATCTTTCTCAACCAGCATGCTGTGGGTTAGGGTAAATAATACCAATACGAGGGCTTGGGATATTCGGCCCCAACATCAGGACATTTAAAAGGGGAGGTAGGTTGTTTTTATTTAGAGGGATGAGGTTTGGAGTCCCAACACAATGTGTACTTGTTGAGCCTTGGTAACTGTATATGCGACAGCAGTTTTGTTGTCATAGGCACTACAGTTATTGCATTGACAGCAAAGCTTGATACATAATGACATGGGATCTGTAGTGGCAACTGGAGTTGAGTGTATGACTGTTCTTCACCGGGCTTTCACTGCGACAGTTACAATGCTGACAGTTCAGTCGTTTCGGTGCTACACTGTCAACACATATTTAGAAAAAATTGGGCAGACTAGATGGACCGAATGGTTCTTATCTGCCGACACATTCTATGTTTCAATGCAACACTAATACATAAACCTGAACATCTAACCAAAATACTAACCTTAGTGCTAACCCTAAAGAAAGTAAAGTGGCTAAATACTGGCATTTTGAGTAGCAAAATACTGACATACTGTGTGGCAAAATACTGGCATATTGAGTGGCTAACTACTGGCCTTTTGAGTGGCAAAATACTGTCATATTGACCAACTGCTCCCAACCCCATACCCCCCACCAAAACAACACCCCCCATTTTTTTTGAAGAAAAGGTGGCAACCCTAATTGCTGGACAGTGCTATATTTTGTGCCTTGGTGGTGCCTGGGATTTCTCTGCTTGGAGAAACCTATTTGTCGATATAAAAATGGTTTTCTGCCAAGGTTAAGTCTAAGAAGGAAATAACTGGCCAGTATTTTTTTTGAGGAAAAGTGGCAACATAAATGGTATAGATAAGTAATTGATAATATAGAACTGTAAGCATATACAAGTAATAAATATGCATATTGTGAATAAAGCACACACAGAGCTTTTTATATTTTTAAGATTCAGCCCTTGGTCTCCATAAGGACCCTTTAGTATAATATTACATCCTGACTTCTGTTTATAAAGGACACTAGGATTCTTGGAATGCCTTTATTTATCTTTTAAAACATTTTATTGTTCTACAAAAGTCTCAATAATACTGCAGTTAAAAGCCTTAAAAACTGACCTACTGATATTGAAATCTACTTTTTTAAAGAAATTCTTTGTTTTGATTAGACCATTCTCAACTAAAATTTCTATATCTAAAAATTGGACCGTGTCCTTACTAAAATAGGTCAATACAATATTTTGGTCATTATTATAGAGGTGAGTTTAAAACAGTTTGAGTTCACTTTCTTCACCTCTCCAAACAAATATTATATCGGCTATATATCTACATTATAGCACCAGGTTCGCATCCCAAACATGTCTTTTAAATATGATTTGTTTTTTGAACCACTGGTTGTAGCAGGATAGAGAGGTATTCTGAAAGATTACTAAATAGGGAATCTATTCCCGAATCTATGGGGCTTCCTGGTGGGTTTGTCACATCTTTATGAATTTTGAGACAAAAATATATTACTGTCAGTTTTGGATGTGGAATATTGATATATTTGTATTCATTCTCTGTTAATTTTCCCAGGTATTTTCCCTTATCTGTTGTCATTACTCAGTTGTAGTTATTGGTGGGATTTGATTTCAAAATACTGTAAGTTTTTCCATCTTCAATTGTCTGTATGCTTCTGTAATATATTTGTCTCTAGACAAGATGACTACCCCTCCTCCTTTTATATAAATCAGTTTTTATTGAAAAACATTTTTCAACAAGAAAGGAGAGGGTACAGAAAAAAAGAGAAGCAGGGGGGTGAGGAAAGGAGCATAGTTAAACCGTCTATACATGCCTGACGCAGCAGGCTTTCACATTACATATGAAAACCTTTACATACACAGTCACCTATTTTTATTTACATTTTATAACAAACTCAGGTTTCTCAGTAAAAGCATGGATTAGCCTGTATGTGCTCTGGTAATGAATAGCTATGAAATATGTTGCGACTTTCTAAGTAGATTGACAACACAATATTATAATATAATTTTTCTGATGTAGTCGTCTGCCATAATATAACGTAAGGATGGATTATATTGCGGTTATCCTTTGCCTGAACGTTCAGCTTGAGAAATCTAGTTATCTGTATGATAATTGTATTCAATTTTGAGAGACTAAGTAGAGACACCACCTCATATATATTGCTTACGGAATATCCAATTATTTTAAATCAGATTTTATTTATATCAAAACTTTTTATCTTCCTTTTCTTTCTTCCCTTTTCTCTCCCCTCTCCCCCTTCCCCTAGCTTTCCAAGAGCATTTCACTTTTATAGCCAGGTACAATATATATACAATTCACATTGCTCTTCTCCCCCCCCCCAATACATTAATATGACAAATACAAAACACGTACATCTGTGTCCAATTTCATAATAACTGGGTGTCACACTGAAAGAATGGTCAATACACAGAGAGAGAAAGAAAAAGGAAAAAAACACAATAATAAGTACATAAATAAATACGTATACAAAACTGTGACATGCACCACCGCACAACCTAGGACCAAACTCTATCCTAGTTTTACTTCGAATTCCTTGGGAGAAATAGTGGTATTTTATTGTTCCATTTTATATTGGTATGTAATTTGTTTCTTTATCTGTGTCCATGATGGTTGTTTATTTTGATTCCAATTATATGCAATGATCATCTTGGTAGCCATCATGATGTGAGCCATCATGATAAGGAGGTATTATTTCTTTTGTTTTTTTCTGACTTTATTTCCAAGATTGTTTCCACTATCCCTAACACTTTTTCCCATAATTTTATAATTAATGGGCACTCCCACCTTATATGGATATAATCCCCTACACTTTGAAAACATCTCCAGCATATCGCTGAGTTACCATTATGGATTTTATGCATAATTTTTGGGACCCTGTGCCATCTATGGTTAATTTTTATTTGTAGTTCTACAATATTTAGACATTCAATTGATCTCTTAACGTCTGTAATTATGGAGTGCCATTGTTTCTCCTCATATGCCTTGTCCATGTCTATCTCCCATGAAATCTATGCCTCGTTTTTATCATTTTTATTTGTTCTCAATAAGTTATGTAATTTAGGCATGATCTTACTTTTTGTTTTTTGATCAAAGATCCTGTCGATTTCACTTTCAATCGAATCCGCTCTTCTAGTAAGTATCCTATTTCTTAGATAATGTTTTAATCTTAAGTAGTTAAAAAAATTCCCTTGATGGTAGGTCTAGCTCTACTTTTAATTGTGCAAAGCATTTTATTTTATCTCCCTCCATTAAATATACAATTTTTGTTTTCTTATTCCATTTTTTAAAGATATTTCCTCTATATTATATTCCAAAATTTGAATCGATTCCACTCCTGCAATTTTTTGTAAAATCTTGTGTCTTTTTCTAAATCCGTTACAGTATTTTAATAACTCCTGTAAAAATATTGGTGATTCCTGCTTAATGATATTCCTATCAATTCCCTTTATTAACCAGAGTATTATTGATAAATCTTTAACTCCTATTAGATCTGCTTCAATTTGGTACCATGGTTTAGTTGATTCAGAGCTGTCCTGCCGTTTATGTATGTGATACAATCTGCTGGCTTCATAGTGTTTTATCACATCTGGGATACCTACCCTTCTTTCCCGTGAATGTTTTATTAATTGAGTTTTACTAATTCTGGGTTTCTTCCCATTCCAAATGTAAAGCCTCTTCTGGACCATCTGAGCTTAAATTTCAGGATTTTTAATGGTAGCATCCTAAACAGGTATACCATAATTGCCAACTTTTGAAAAAAAATTCCAGAGACACTGTGCAGCTCAGCTTACAATTACTTACTTTAATACTGACCACACCTACTGTTCAAAGCTCCACCCACTCAACATAATTAGCATAATGTAACTCCACCTTATTGTCACAGTTAAGATTATATCACCAAGTTCCCACCAGCATTACCAGCATCCTTGGTATACAACAGATACATTCACAGCACAACATCTACATCAGGCAGGTGCATTACATGAAATATAGTCAGAGAGCTGTGTGTACACCCTAAAACATACTTTAGTATAAAACTACCACTTCTGCTGCATGGCCATTCCATGTATCCACTACCCTCTCAGTAAAGTAATACTTTCATAATCCCTGACATTATCTTATATCTAGGATAGCCTTATACCTATCCCAGGCATGCTTAAACTCCTTCACTGTATTAACCTATACCAATTCTACTGGAAGATTATTCCATGCATCCACGACCCTCTCAGTAAAGTATTACTTTCATTAGTCCCTGGCCTTATTTTATATCTAGGATAGCCTTATACCTATCCAAATGATACATTAAATGCACATTTAAATGCATGCTTAAACTCCTTCACTGTATTAAACTCTACCACTTCTGCTGGAAGACTATTCCATGCATCCACAAGTATTACTTTCATTAGTCCCTGGCCTTATTTTATATCTAGGATAGCCTTATACTTATCCAAATGATGCATTAAATGCACATTTAAATGCATGCTTAAACTCCTTCACTGTATTAAACTCTACCACTTCTACTGGAAGACTATTCCCTGCATCCACTACCCTCTCAGTAAAGTAATACTTTCATTAGTCCCTGGCTTTGTCTTATATCTAGGGCAGCTTTATGCCTATCCCATGCATGCTTAAACTCATTTACTGTATTAACCTCTACCATTTCTACTAGAAGACTATTCCATGCATCCACTACCCTCTCAGTAAATTAATACTTTATTTAGTGCCTGTCCTTATCTTATATCTAGGATAGTCTTATGCTTCTCCCATGCATTCTCCCATGCATGCTTAAAGTCCTTCACTGTGTTTACCACTACTGCTGGAAGGTTATTCCATGCATCCACTACCCTCTCAATAAAGTAATACTAAGTTTCTGACCTCCACTGTATTAACCTCTACCATTTCTGCTGGAAGGCTATTCCATGCATCCACTACCTTCTCAGAAAGTAATACCTCCATTAATCCCTGGCTTGATCTTATATCTAAAATAGCCTTATGCTTATACTCCTTTACTGTATTAACCTCTACCACTTCTACTGGAAGACTATTCCATGCACCCACCACCCTCTCAGCAAACAAATATTAAGTCTCTGACCACAAAAAAAACTGTAAAATGTTAAATAATTCCAGCTAGTTACACCAGGGCTTGACAAACGTAACTGATTTTTAGGAGCCAGACAACAGCACATACACACAATCACATGCAGTCATATACAGTCAAATACAGTCAGTCACATAGACACACACTCATACATACAGTCTGTCACATAGACACACACTCATACATACAGTCTGTCACATAGACACACACTCATAGAATCAGTCACATAGAGACACACTCATAGAATCAGTCACATAGAGACACACTCATAGAATCAGTCACATAGACACACACACTCATACATAGTCTGTCACATACACTTATACATACATACAGTCTGTCACACACACTCATACATATAGACTGTCACATGCATACAGTCTGTCACATGCACTCATACATATACACATACAAGTGAGCGTTTTTTTTAATCTTAAAAACAAAACAAAAAAAATGTAGATCAATATGTCCCCCTTCCCTGCTGCTATATCTCATTGCATTTGTGTTCCAGGTTTGTCTGTGCCTCTTTGTGAGTCTTATCATGCCCATCACCATCTGTGAGTCTTATCATGTCCATCACCATCTGTGAGTCTTATCATTCGCATCATCATTTGTGAGTCTTATCATGCCCATCATCATCTGTGAGTCTTATCATGCCCATCATCATCTGTGAGTCTTATCATGCTCATCATCATGTGTGAGTCTCATCATGCCCATCATCATTTGTGAGTCTTATCATGCCCATCATATGTGAGTCTCATCATGCCCATCATCATTTGTGAGTCTTATCATGCCCATCACCATCTGTGAGTCTTATCATTCGCATCATCATGTGAGTCTTATCATGCCCATCATCATCTGTGAGTCTTATCATGCTCATCATCATGTGAGTCTTATCATGCCCATCATCATCTGTGAGTCTTATCATGCTCATCATCATTTGTGAGTCTTATCATGCCCATCATCTGTGAGTCTCATCATGCCCATCATCATTTGTGAGTCTTATCATGCCCATCACCAGCTGTGAGTCTTATCATGCACATCACCATCTGTGAGTCTTATCATGCCCATCACCATCTGTGAGTCTTATCATGCCCATCATCATCTGTGAGTCTTATCATGCCCATCATCATCTGTGAGTCTTATCATGCTCATCATCATTTGTGAGTCTTATCATGCTCATCATCATTTGTGAGTCTTAGCATGCCCATCACCATCTGTGAGTCTTATCATGCCCATCATCATCTGTGAGTCTTATCATGCCCATCATCATCTGTGAGTCTCATGATGCCCATCATCATCTGTGAGTCTTATCATGCCCACCACCATCTGTGAGTCTTATCATGCACATCACCATCTGTGAGCCTTATCATGCCCATCACCATCTGTGAGTCTTATCATGCACATCACCATCTGTGAATATTATCATGCCCATCATCATCTGTGAGTCTTATCATGCCCATCACCATCTGTGAGTCTTATCATGCACATCACCATCTGTGAATATTATCATGCCCATCATCATCTGTGAGTCTTATCATGCCCATCACCATCTGTGAGTCTTATCATGCACATCACCATCTGTGAATATTATCATGCCCATCATCTTCTGTGAGTCTTATCATGCCCATCATCTGTGAGTCTTATCATGCCCATCATCTGTGAGTCTTATCATGCCCATCATCATCTGCGAGTCTTATCATGCCCATCATGTGTGAGTTTTATCATGCCCATCATCTTCTGTGAGTCTTATTATGCCCATCATGTCACCATCCACCCGGCTTCCCCAGTACTCACCTCCGTGTCCCCATCGCGCCCTCCGTGCTGCAATGCTGCAAGCTTCCCTCCTGCACGGAGGAGGTAAGTACATTAGCCGGATATGATTAGCTGTCATATCCGGCTGAAGAAGATTAGATAAAAAAAAACGACTGGTCCCTCTTATACTGCGATCGCGAGACAGTCCCGGGAAACTGGGCTGTCTCGCGATCACGGCGGGTCACCGGATTACGTGACTTAATCCGTTTCACGTGACCCGCCGCGATCACGAGACAGCCCAGTTTCCCGGGACTGTTCCGCGATTGCAAAATACGCGGGATATTTGCATAGTTGCTGGGACTGATCTGATAATATTTATTTTACCTAACCATGAGATTTCGTTAAACTGCCAGGTTTTATTTAGTTTAAGTTGTGTATTCTGAAAACAATGTTTCAAAATTTTAATCCATCAGGTTCTGAATGTTCGTCGAAATGTGTATTCCCAGATGTACAAACCCTTTTTCAGTCCACTCCATGGAGTGTGCTTCCATTATTTTCTTTTTCTCTTTCTTATCTACATTTACCATGACTGCTCTTGTTTTTATAAGATTTAGTTTGCAGTTTGATACTCTTGAGTAGCTATCCACTTCCTGCAGAAAGGCCGCTATAGAAGTAGCTGGATTAGTCATAGTGATGACTACATCATCTGCATAAAGGCAAAGCTTGTATTTGGAATTACCAATTTTTACCCCTATTATATTCTCATTCTGTCTTATTTTTGCTGCAAATGGCTCGAGTGTAAGTATATACAGTAGTGGGGCCAATGGACATCCCTGGCGAGTTCCATTTCCCACCCTGAACCATGCTGACTCTATACCCTGCCCCACAGTCCTAGTTGTAGGGGCAGAATAGAGAGCCATTATTGCTGAATAGATAGGTCCTACAAAACCAAATCTCTCCAACACTTGGGCCATAAAACCCCAGCTGACCCTGTCAAAAGCCTTCTCGGCATCAAGTGAGAGGGTCAGCTGGGGCTCCCATGTTCTGTTCACATCTTCCAGTATACTTAATAGCCTTCTAATGTTATTACTAGATAGGCGCCCCTGCACAAATCCTATCTTGTCTTTATGTACCAAGGATGGAATCACCTTTTTAACACGATTTGCTAGTACCCTCCTCCTTTATCTGCTGGCTTGATGATGATACTTTCATCGTTTTGAATATCCTTTTTTAGACATGTTGTATATATATATGTTTTTGTTGGTACTATTTTTTTCAGATCTGTCAAAACTGATTTTTCAAATAGAGCTAAGGCTCCAGATCTAAAAAAGGATCTTTTTCTCAGTTGTGTTTATATAAATCCAGATTGTGGGGTTTCTGATAAAACTTGTGGTTTTATAGTATAGTATCTTTTTAGAGTGGCATTTCTTACAAATTTTTTTTATCTACATGTGCTGCAAATAAATTGAATTTATTCGTAGGAGCAAATGTTTCACTGCTCTAGTTCCCCTAAATTTCTTCTTTGATTGTGGTATATGGTGTGTGTTAGTTGATATTGCCTGTCTAAAAAAGGAGAAATATCTCCCAATTCAGACAGAATGTGAGATTGATTTGTATTTGTATCCTTTGTTTGAGTGCTATATTGATTTACTCTTTGTGATCTAGTTTTAGAATAGTATGAGTGGGAATGTGCATTTGTTTGTAGTGGGAGTGCATTTGTTTGTAGTGGTCTTCTATTTTATCCATATGAATGATAGAATTTTCTCATTTTTTAACAAATGTTTTATTGTGAGGTGATTTATATTGGTGCAGTTGTCTTTGTGATCTCATATAAGGCTATTGATTCCTCTTATTGTACGGTGTAAAGTGTGTGTTATTGTTACATGACTTCCTATAATTAGCTGGATCTCGGAAAGTATTTAGTCTGTAGTCGTCTTTAACTCTGATATTTATTAATTTTGATCTCTTGGATTTCTTTCTCTACATTTAACATGTTTTGGACAATCTTTTGTGAGAAATCTGGTCTATCTGTGAGACTGTTTTCAGTTTGTATTATATTTTTAATATCTGATTTCTCTATCAAGATGTTCTAGAGGATTACTCCTTTATTGGGGTAATTAGGGTTGCCACTTGGCCGGTATTTTACCTGCAGGCCGGTAAAAAATTGGCTTCAGGCCAATGATAAGTCTATGGAGACAGTACCAAGGCCGGTATTTTTCTGAAGAAAAGGTGGCAACCCTAGTGATAATTAGTCTCATAAGCTGTCTGGTACATGTTTCTAAGAGTTCATTCCATTATGTTATGAATGTAAAATCTTCCATATCAAAAGTTGTTTGGTTCTTTCAAAATTTTTAACCCTCAGGGGGTAATGTTATCATTCATATATTTGTTTAATGTAGCAATTACCTATTTTATTTTGAGTTCTTTAGTCAGTAACTTTTCTAAATTATATTGCTATTCTTCGATATCAGATGACATAAGTATACTGTTAATATTAGTTGTTTGGAAAACATTTTCTATATCTATATTCTATATGTGATATTTGTTTCTGTAGTCAAAAATTGACATGATTTATCATACTTCCCCCAAAATAGCAGCCTCACCCCTAGTGGGATAGTGATAGAGGTGCAAATGGAAGAGTGTGGTGGGATGATGGGGCGCTTAGTTGATGTGATGCACAAGCTGCGACAGTCTGAACTATAACAAAGTACAATGTGGCCCTCCTACTGAAAAGTGTAGAAGCCCTGGTGAAGAGGATTGCAGCAGAGGAGAAAACCATAGTACAGGGAAACAAATCACCAAATCAAACTATTTTCTTTGTTGTTGTTCTTTTGCTCTGCAGTGGGGGATATAAATCATCAACACAAAAGGCAAAGCAGACATTTTTTGCACTAGAAAGCTATCTGGGTCTTAATAGCACCAAACCTGTGTCCAGTCTGGAAGGAAGGTAAAATACTTTGAGAGTCCTGATACCACAATCTGCAGTCAGACTGGGATTAACTGTTACATGAGGGTACTCACTTAACTAAGATTTTCTTAATGAAAATCGGAACTCCAAGTGTCAGATCACTTCGAAGACTCGTATAGTCCTTGAATTTGAGCTACTAGTCTTGCACTGAAGTGCTCTCAATTTGGCCAAAAATCATCCATTGTGGCCAATTTTGTGCCAAAATTTCTTATATGGGGAAGATAGATGTCGAGAGGACTTTGGATATTTTCCCAATGGCCAAAGTCCTCCCAAAATACAAATAATAATAATGGCCCTCATGGGAGGGGCAGGGCAAGTAGCCCCTCTCCCCCTCCCAATAATAACAGTGGACCAGGGGCTGGCCAAATGCCCCCAGACCACAAAATAAAAGTGTGTCTACATTTCCTATATGAAGAAATAAACCCTTCCTGGGCTATGGAAACTGCCTAAATGCCTCCAAACCGGATATAAATTAAATACTGCCCCCCATCTTCCCCGGGTCTAGGTGCTTTTTAAATTAACTAAAATAAATTCCTACCTACGTCCCCACCTTCCCCAGGTATACCTTAAAACCCCAGACATCTGTAATAGTAACCCACCAAGCAAAAACAAAAAAAAAGTGCATCCTTATGTAGAATTAAATACCTGCCTGGTAGGTCGGAGATTTCATGCTGAATGGAGATCTGATTGGCTGACCATTTTTTTCAACCAATCAGAAGCAACCTAACCAAGCCCTACCGTTGGCTGGGCTGCAGGGAGGGAGGTGCATTTTGGCAGCCTCTGAACCCTTGGGAGGTATTGAATTTTTATTTTGTAATCCGGGGACATATGGCCAGCCGCTGGACCAAGATTATTACTGGGGGGGAGGGGCCTGGGCTATTTTCCCTGGCCCCCCATGTATTATACAGGGGTCTGGGAGCCAAATAGGCAGGGGATTTCAGAACATAGAGGGGGCACATATTTTATTATTTCAGTTTATTTTTATACTATTTTATTGCAAGTCTTCAATATTTAACTGGAGAATTGAAATGTCCAAAATTTGGGGGATTCCAGCCAATATTTAGTAGGGCAAATCCATATGATTCACAGGAGCGAAATCACCAAACGAAATGTGGCCAAAAAACTGCAAATATTTGTGACTTTGTGGCTGCAATTGGCTATATTGAGTAGGTGTGTATGCTCTATGTGTGCTAGGCGTGCAGTGCGCTGTATATTTACGGGGTAAAGCATACTAATTTTCGTATCCTTTTCATGCTGGTCGAATTGGCGTGAATTCGGCAACAGAGTGAGTGACTTTGCTGCTGCCGTCGGCCCCTCAGATGTATTTCGTGCAGGAGTGCTGCCAGTCACTCAGGGGCACGAAATGCCCGATATTGAGTAGGGGAATGCCGACAATTTCCAAAATTAGTCTACTTTGACCGATCTGGCTCCATTTTGGGCCAGATCAGTTTATATTAAGTAGACCTGACCTGGGCATCTTACCGCCCACGGGCCACATCCGGCCCTTTGAGCATCCCTGTCCGGCCCGCGTGAGGCAGGGCCGATCCTGGGCGGGTGCACGGGGTGCACCGCGCCCAGGCACAAGGGAGGAGAGGCGCTGTAGCAGGGAGCTCTCTCCCTGCCATCCTCCTCCTTGTTAATTCAAGCACAGCGCGACGGGTGTAATCTCAGCCCCAGTCGCGTTCTGTGATTGGCTGCTTCAGGGAGGAGGACGTTCTCTAGGGTATCTGCCAAGACACCATAGAGAACGTCCTCCTCCCTGTAGCCAATCACAGAATGCGACGGGGGCGGAGCTTTCCCCCGTTGTGCTGTGCTTGGATTAACAAGGAGGATTAGGTAATAACAGTTTTTTGGGGGGTTAAAATAAAAAAAGAAAGGAAGTGTCTGTGGAAGTGTGTGTGAATGTGTATAAGTGTGTATGTGTGTGTCAATGTGTATAACTATGTGTGTGTTACTGTCTGTGTAAGTGTATGTACATGAGTGTCTGTGCAAGTGTATCCTGTGTGTAAAGGTGGCTGTGTGTGTATTTATGTATGTGTGACAGTGTGTATAAGGGTGTCTGTGTAAATGTATGTCTGTGAGGGTGACTAAGTGTGTAACTGTGTTTGTGTGACTGTGTGCATTTATGTATGACTGTTTGTATTTATGTATGTGTGTATAAGGGTGTCTGTGTAAATGTATGTCTGTGAGGGTGACTAAGTGTGTAACTGTGTTTGTGTGACTGTGTGTATTTATGTATGACTGTGTGTATTTATGTATGTGTGACAGTGTGTATAAGGGTGTTTGTGTAAATGTATGTCTGTGAGGGTGACTAAGTGTGTAACTGTGTTTGTGTGACTGTGTGTGTTTATGTATGACTGTGTGTACAAGAGACCAGCATGGGGAACAGAAAGATAGAGATGGAAAAAGATATAAGGGATGAGGGGAAGAGACAGACATGGGGTATGAGTGGCGAGAGAGAGACAGACATGGGGTATGAGTGGCGAGAGAGAGACAGACATGGGGTATGAGTGGCGAGAGAGAGACAGACATGGAGCATGAATGGAAAGAGAGAGAGACAGACATGAGGGTACGGGAGAGAGAGAGACAGACATGAGGGTACGGGAGAGACAGATATTGAGCAAAATTTAATTGAAATATTGTCGATGTGGCCCTCCAGCAGTGCTCGGGTTGCTCATGCGGCCCCCGGTAAAAATGTATTGCCGACCCCTAAAGTAGACCCTACTATTTTGACAAGTGAATTTACAAATGAATTAGAAATATCAGGCATTAGAAGCAGAATTGGAAAACTCTCCTACTTGCCTATCTTTGAAGCTCTGCTATTAAAGGGACAGTCTAGTCTCCAAACTCACTTTGGTGCAAAATGAAGATTACTGCTAGTGCACAGGCTTTTTTCCAGTGTGATTTGAGGCAGGCAGTCTGCATAAATCAAATTTTTAATATTTGACTCTCCCCCAGTGATTACTCAATGTTTAGTGCAGGTGTGGCAGCACTGATTATATAGACACTAAGCATAAAAAGTTTTGTTTCATTTAGTCCCTTCCTATGCTTCTGGAATAGACTGCATTGTGTGTACACAGCAGGATCTCTTAACAATGCAACACATTGTCTGATATCACAAGAAAGATATAAAATACCATTAATTTAAATTAAATTATTCTTACTGGTTCCTGCAGCAAAAAAAGAAAGAAAAAAAAATTGACCTTTACTCATCTACTGTGGGCAGTTCTGGTTACTTGCAAACTACTGTCATTTCACAAATGAAACTAGCTATAAGTATTCTAAATTTAAGGCAATGCAAATTATAAAATATGCATTTTAAAGTACTTTGAAAGCACATTAATATGCATTAACTTTTGGCAGATGCATTTTGGGCACCAGACAGGACCTTTAATATCTGATTTTTGCAGTTCCCTGCAATTCTCTTGCCAGTTAATTCTTAGTGAATATCTTCCTTAGTCTGTGACAGTCTTTGCTTTTGTACATTACCAAACATCTATTTCTATACAAAGTTACAATAACCAGGTTTAAGGCACTTGAGCGACTGGCCGTGTCTAATAAACAGAGAACAGCATAGGGTGCATGGAATGGCTCTACTGATGAAACAAAGAATTCACGATAAACACCACAGTCCCTTTTCAAATCTCCTTTTACAGTACTGTAACCAGTACGGACATTGGTGACATTTCTGCAGTGTTTGTGGTTAGCGTAATTTTTTTTCTTTCTACTTTATCATATCCACACAAATGATATACTGTTTTTATTGGCATAAGAAGGGCTTTCCATTGATACCAATATTTTTATCATATATAAATTAATATATAAAAAATAACAAAATATGGTGAAAAAAAGGTTGTTCTGACTTTTATTTGAAAAATCATGCCCATGTTTTATGTTATTTTGCTTTTTTGTTCAAGTTATAAGGCAAAAAGTACAAGTAATGTAATGCTGTTTGAATTTTTTTTATTTTTTTTTTTTAAAATAAGCAATAGTGACCTTGTAACACTTATATTGTTCATGAATCCCTGATTCACCCCCCACATGTAAACATTTTTCAAAACTAAACATCTCAGTGTATTTAACTTGGGGTCTTTTGATACTTTTCATGTACCCATTTTACCACCAAAATTTCCAAAACAAAATGTGATTTTTTTTCACACTGATGAAATTCAGGTATAAACATACTGAAAATGGAAAGGTGTACTGCCAAACAACACCTCAATGTATATTCCGCACCATCTCAGGGATACCACCCATGCATAGGTTTGTTAGATTGTTTGGGGGTTAAAAAACCACGTTTAGGATTTCCAACTTGGAATTTTGACATGTAGTCAGCCTGCTCCCATGTTCCATTTTTGAACCATATATTTTCGAAAACTAGACACCCTAGGGTATTTTAATACTTTACATGTACCAATTCTACCACCAGCCTATGTCAAAACTTTGGTTAGTATTTTTTTTTTTTTTTTTTTGAGTTTTGGTTCCACATACACTGTACTTCAGGCATGAATTCACAGATTCTGGTATTTGTCACTGCCAAACACCCCAATATGTGTTCTCCTGAGTAGAGATGTCGCGGACATAAAATTTTCCGTTTGCGATCGGCGAACGCGAACTTCCGCAAATGTTCGCGAACGGGCGACCGGGCGAACCGCCATAGACTTCAATAGGCAGGCAAATTTTAAAACCCACAGGGACTCTTTCTGGCCACAATAGTGATGGAAAAGTTGTTTCAAGGGGACTAACACCTGGACTGTGGCATGCCGGAGGGGGATCCATGGCAAAACTCCCATGGAAAATTACATAGTTGATGCAGAGTCTGGTTTTAATCCATAAAGGGCATAAATCACCTAACATTCCTAAATTGTTTGGAATAACGTGCTTTAAAACATCAGGTATGATGTTGTATCGATCAGGTATTGTAAGGGTTACGCCTGCTTCACAGTGACAGACCAAACTCCCCGTTTAACGCACCGCAAACAACCGCAAACAGTCCATTTGCACAACCGCAAACTCCCCATTTACACAAGGTTGGATACCAAGCTAGCCATGTCCCGTTCCTTGTCCTCACTGATGTCATTGAAGGTCTCTTCCTCCACCCAGCCACGTACAACACCAAGGGTCCCCGAAAGGTGACAACAAGCCCCCTGGGACGCCTGCTGTGTTTGGTCTTCCACCTCCTCAAAGCCACCTTCCTCCTCTGACTCCTCTTCTTCAGACTCCTCTCTCTGCGTTGCCTCTCTCTGCGTTATTATAAGGTGTGTTAAGTAGTACTATTCCTATCAGTTTAATCCCTGTTACGCGTGTATATGGCATCGATTTTAGGAAACCGGGAGATGGAAAAAGATGCTTGGTTGGTCCTCCTACTTCAAATTTGGGGCACTGCGCGTGTAATCTAATGTGCCACCAGATAGGAGTGGTGTGTTAAGTAGTACTATTCTTATCAGTTTAATCCCTGTTACGTCCCCCTCATCAGGCCTTTTTTAGTCGAATGTATCGCCCACTGTCAGTCCCTTCGGGATCCATCCCTCATTCATCTTAAGAAAGGTGAGGTAATGTAGACTTTTTTGACCTAGGCGACTTCTCTTCTCAGTGACAATACCTCCTGCTGCACTGAAGGTCCTTTCTGACAGGACACTTGAAGCGGGGCAGGCCAGAAGTTCTATCGCAAATTGGGATAGCTCAGGCCACAGGTCAAGCCTGCACACCCAGTAGTCAAGGGGTTCATGGCTCCTCAGAGTGTCGATATCTGCAGTTAAGGCGAGGTAGTCTGCTACCTGTCGGTCGAGTCGTTCTCTGAGGGTGGACCCCGAAGGGCTGTGGCGATGTGTAGGACTTAAAAAGCTCCACATGTCCTCCATCAACAACACGTCTGTAAAGCGTCCTGTCCTTGCCGGCGTGGTCGTGGGAGGAGGAGGATTACTTTCACCTCTTCCCCTGTTAGATTCCCGTTGTGCTGTGACATCACCCTTATACGCTGTGTAAAGCATACTTTTTAATTTATTTTGGAGCTGCTGCATCCTTTCCGACTTGCGGTAATTCGGTAACATTTCAGGCACTTTCTGCTTATACCGGGGGTCTAGTAGCGTGGACACCCAGTACAGGTCGTTCTCCTTCAGCCTTTTTATACGAGGGTCCCTCAACAGGCACAACAGCATGCTACTCATGTCCCGTTCCTTGTCCTCAGTTATCTCACTGAAGGTATGTTCTTCCCCCCAGCCACGTACAACACCACGGGTACCAGATAGGTGACAACGAGCACCCTGGGATGCCTGTTGCGGTTGGTCTTCCTCCTCCTCCTCAAAGCCACATTCCTCCTCCAGCGTTGCCGCAGGTCCAGCAAGCGATGCTGATAAGGCTGTTTCTGGTGGTGATGGTGACCACAACTCTTCCTCTTCCTCTTCACGCTCATCTACTGCCTGATCCAGCACTCTTCGCAGGGCACGCTCCAGGAAGAAAACAATTGGTATGATGTCGCTGATGGTGCCTTCGGTGCGACTGACTAGGTTTGTCCCCTCCTCAAAAGGACGCATGAGCCTACAGGCATTGCGCATGAGCGTCCAGTAACGTGGCAAAAAAATTCCCAGCTCCGCAGAAGCTGTCCTAGCACCCCGGTCATACAAATAGTCGGCTTTTTCTTGTTGGAGCAGGCGGTCGAACATTAGGAGTGTTGAATTCCAACGTGTCGGGCTGTCGCAAATCAAGCGCCTCACTGGCATGTTGTTTCGCCGCTGGATATCTGAAAAGTGCGCCATGGCCGTGAAGCAACGTCTGAAATGGCCACACACCTTCCTGGCCTGCTTCAGGACATCCTGTAAGCCTGGGTACTTATGCACAAAGCGTTGTACGATCAGATTACACACATGTGCCATGCACGGCATGTGTCAACTTGCCCAAATTCAATGCCGCCAACAAATTTCTTCCATTGTCACAAACCACTTTGCCGATCTCCAGTTGGTGCGGAGTTAGCCACTGATCCACCTGTGCGTTCAGGGCGGACAGGAGTGCAGGTCCGGTGTGACTCTCTGCTTTCAGGCAAGAAAACCCCAAGACGGCGCGACACTGCCGTATCCGGGATGTGGAATACTACCTGGGGAGCTGGGGGGGGTGCCGTTGATGTGGAGCAAGACGCAGCAGCAGAAGAGGACTCAGCCGAGGAGGTTATGGAAGTGGATGGAGTAGGAGGAGTAGAGGAGGTGGCAGCAGGCCTGCCTACAAGTCGTGGAGGTGTCACCAACTCCTCTGCAGAGCCACGCATTCCATGCTTGGCAGCCGTCAGCAGGTTTACCCAATGCGCAGTGTAGGTGATATACCTGCCCTGACCATGCTTTGCAGACCAGGTATCAGTGGTCAGATAGACCTTTGCCCCAACACTGTGTGCCAGACATGCCATTACTTCCTTTTGCACAATCGAGTACAGGTTGGGGATTGCCTGTTGTGCAAAGAAATTTTGGGCCGGGTACCTTCCACTGCGGTGTCCCAATAGCTACAAATTTTTTGAACGCCTCAGATTCCACCAGCTTGTATGGTAAAAGCTGGCGGGCTAAGAGTTCAGACAAGCCAGCTGTCAGATGCCGGGCAAGGGGGTAACTTTGTGACATTGGCTTCTTACACTCAAACATGTCCTTGACAGACACCTGACTGTGGGCAGATGAGCAGGAACTGCTCAAGGCGAGAGACGGAGTGGCGGATGGTTGAGAGGGGGCAAGGAGGACAGCAGTGGTTGACGTGGCTGAAGATGCTGGACCAGGAGGAGGATGGCGGCTTTGAGTTTGTGTGCTGCTTTTACTCATGTTTGTGATAGGCGTTTGTGATGTGCGATCATGTGCCTTCGCAAAGCAGTTGTACCTAGGTGGGTGTTGGACTTCCTACGACTCAGTTTCTTTTGGCACAGGTTGCAAATGGCATCGCTGTTGTCAGAGGCAGACACACACAAAAAATGCCACACTGCTGAGCTCTGCAATGACGGCATTCTGGTGGTGGCAGCAGCATGCGTGGATTGGCGTGCTGTCTGGCTGACCCCGGGTGCCGATGCATGCTGTCTGTCTGTGCCACTAGCTCCTTGCGACGACCTCCCCCTGCTTCCAACTCGTCTCCTCCTCCTCTCTGTCTCCCCATCTGAACTTTCCCCCTGTTCTTCTTCTCTTCTAGCGGGCACCGCTTCACTTGTATCTGACAACTCAGCAAAGGAAGCAGCAGCGGGTACAACATCATCATCATCATCACACCGTACGTCCATGTGTGTAATGCTGCCTGACTGAGACATATCCCTGTTATCTACATCCTCTGGCAATAATGGTTGCGCATCACTCATTTCTTCCAACTGATGTGTAAATAACTCCTCTGACAGATCAAGTGAAGCGGCTGTGGTGCTAGTGTTGGTGGTGGCGGCAGGCGGGCGAGTGGTAACTTGAGAGGTGCCCGAAGCTAAGCTGGAGGAGGATGGTGCGTCAAGGTTCCGAGCGGAAGCTGTAGAAGGTTGGGAGTCCAGTGTTAGCCAGTCAACTATGTCCTCAGAACTTTTCGAGTTCAGGGTATGTGGCCTCTGAACACTGGGCATTATTCTAGGACCAAAGGGAATCACAGCACCACGACGGCCCCTGCGGGGTGGCCTGCCTCTGCCTGTCATTTTTTTTTCGATTAGTGGTACTATGCGTGCAAGCTACTGTGACAACAGATATGAGTGGCACTGTGCACTGGCAGAAGTTGGCAGAGTAGACGCTGTAGGCCTGACACACACGCTTGCAGACAACTAACTGCTATTCAATCTATTACAGTCAAAATTGTATTTTTTTTTTTAAATGTACACTACTGTTACACCAGATATGAGTTGCACTGGTGTGACACTGTGCCCTGGCAGGCCCTGAAACGCACACGCGTGAAAGAAACTGACTGCTATTATTTCACAGTCAAAAAAGTTTTGTTTTTTTTAAATGCAAGCTATTGTGACACCAGATATGAGTGGTGGCACTGGGCAAGTGGGCACAGTATACGCTGTGAGCCTGACACGCACGCTGGCAGGCAGGCAACTGCAATTAGATTACACAGAGAAAAAAAAAAAAAAAAAAGCAGACTGATGTTCTAGCCCTAAAAAGGGCTTTTTGGGGTGCTGTCCATACAGCAGAGATCAGATGAGTCCTTCAGGACTGTAGTGGACACTGAATACACTAGCCTAGCTATTGATTTCCCTATTAAATCAGCAGCAGCTACACTGTCCCTCCTCTCACTAAGAATGCAGCTTCCGAATGAATCTAAAATGGATGCTGTCCAGGAGGTGGGAGGGTCTGGGAGGGAGGGTCTGCTGCTGATTGGCTGGAATGTGTCTGCTGACTGTGATGTACAGGGTCAAAGTTTACTCAATGATAACGAATAGGGGACGGACCGAACATAGCAATTGTTCGCCCGCTGCGGCGAACGCGAACACACTATGTTCGCCGGGAACTATTCACCGGTGAACTATTCGGGACATCTCTACTCGAGTACAGGGATATTATACATGTATAGGTTTGCTGGGTTGTTTTGGGGGTAAAAAGCCACATTTGGGAGGTGCGCATCTCAGTGTTCCTACTTGGAATTTTGACATGTAGTCAAACTGCACCCATGTCCTATTTGGGATATCTTTGAAGCCGGCCAATGTAAATTATCCCCACCAAACCCCACCCACTACTTCTTGTTGCAAGGGCTCAGCAGCCACTGATACATCACTAGCTGATGTATCAGAAAGCTGACGGGGATCTAAATCGGACCCTGAGTCAGCGGCCTTAGAATCAACGATTGTCTTTTTGATGAAACACGTAAGGTGGTTCCATTGTGTGTGGGCCTCCATGTGACCAGTTTGTTTTAATTCTACTATTCAAATAAAAGTTACGTTTTAAGGATCCGACATCTCCTGTATGATTCCTGCAAATTTGGACTTTCTGTTTCAATTGTGCCTCAGAGTCAATGGCAAAGAAGGTGTTAATAGCTTAATCCCTAAAAAATGCAGACGGCAAAAAATGTGTTCCTGGTCAAGATCACTGCTTATTCATTGGTTAATACACAGGGAATGGCTTTTATAAAACCTCACAATTTTATCAAATGTTATTTTTACTGATCTGTCTCTCTCCCTCACAAAAATGTAAGTGAGGAGAGGGAGGCAGATCCATATTGGTCAGATCAATGTTCACAAATATTGATCTGATCAGGCAAATGGTGATGCTCATCTGAGCAATCAACAAACCATCTTTGCAAATAATTTGCTGTTACTGATTGCTATACATGCGTTCATACAGCTTCCAAAAAATGTAAAAATAATTATTTTACACATAACCCCCTAGCGGGTGTAATCAACCCCTAGCTGGTGTAAAAAAAAAAAAAAAATGTGCAGATAACTGAAATTTTCTTTGGCATCAATATCATTGAGTAAGCAGTGATCTATGGCAAGGAAGGGGTTAATGGTGCTTAGAAGAGCCTTTGTAGTACTGTAATAAATTACAGTACAAAAAAAAATGCACAAACAGCAAAAAACGTGCTGATGTGTAAGGTCACTGTTTACGCATGATCAATTGCAAGGAAGGGGTTAAACAGAGGGAATGACTTAAAAAGTCATTGGGTCTCAATTTTTTATTGTTTTTTTTGTAACATATTAATTTAGGTTGAAAAAAGACACAAGTCCATCAAGTTCAACCCTTCTACCTATCATCCCAGCTTTTGATCCAAAAGAATGCAAAAACCTCTAAGGGAGCTATTTCAAATTTTGCTTTCTAGGGGGAAAGATTCCTTCTTGATTCCAAGGGGCAATCAGATTTCTCCTTGGATCAATAAGCTCTATTATTAATGCTTATTCTATTATTAATAGCCCTGTATGTTCTGCTTTAAACAAAAAAAATAAAAACATCCAGACCATTTTAAAATGCATCTATTGTGATTAATAGCACTACCTCTCTTGGCAGTGAGTTCCATAACTTTATTGTCCTTACCGTAAAGAATCCCTTCCTTTGCGGTCTATGAAATCTTTGCTCTTCCAGTCTCAGGGGGTGACCTCTTGTTCCTTGTACATTTCTGTTAATGAACAGGTCACTGGAGATTTCTTTATATTGGCTCTGCACAAATTTATATAATGTTATCATATCCCCTCTGAGTAGGGTTGCCACCTGGCCGGTATTTTAACGGCAGGCCGGTAAAAAATTGCCAACAGGCCAATGTTAAGTCTATGGAGACAGTACCAAGGCCTGTATTTTTTTAAAGAAAAGGTGGCAACCCTACCTCTGAGACGCCTTTTTCTAACGTATGTAAGTGCAATTTTTTAAGTCTCTCTTCATAACTTATACCCTTCAATCCCCTTATTAATTTTGTAGCTCTCCATTGCACTTTTTCTAGTTCCTTAATATCCTTTTTAAGGACTGGTGCCCAGAATTGTACTGCATATTCAAGGTGAGGTCTTACCATTGATTTGTAAAGAGGCAAGATGATATCCTCTTCCCGTGAATCTATACCTCGTTTAAAACATGCCAATATCTTATTGGCCCTTGCAGCTGCTGACTGGCATTGGGCACTGTTGCCACGTTTGTTATCTACAATTATTCCTAAATCCTTTTCATTAGTAGTTTTTCCCCAGGGAAATTACATTTAAAGTATATGTTGCTTTCCCATAATGCATAACTTTACATTTGTCTATACTGAACCTCATTTTCCACTTTACTGCCCAGTCCCCCACTCAAAACATCAAGATTAGTGTTTATTACGCTACCAAATGTTGTGTCATCAGCAAACACGTAGACATGGCTGTCAGCACAACGTGGGAGATCATTAATAAACAACTTAAAAATAAGATGGATCCCTGAGGTACTCTGCTCAATACCCTGTCCAATTTGAGGATTTTCCATTTAGAACAACCCTTTGTGTTCTATCTTTTAGCCAATTTTCAATCCAAATACATACATTTGCCCCCAAACTTATTTCTCTCAATTTGTAGAGTAACCTTTTGTGTGGAACTGTATAAAATGCTTTAGCAAAATCCAAATAGATCACATCAACTGCCACACCTAGATCTATATTTTTACTGACTTCTTCATAGAATGTTATTAAGTTTGTTTGACTAGACCTGTCTTTCACAAAACCATGTTGACTTTTACTAATTATATTCTGATTCAAGATGTATTTTTGAGTGTATACCTTTTAGCAATCCTTCAAATAATTTCCCCACTACAGATGTCAAGCTCACTGGCCTATAATTACCCGGCAAAGATTTTGATCCCTTTTTAAATATTGGAATGGCATCCGCCTTTCGCCAGTCTGTTGGCACTATACCTGAACTGAAAGAATCCCTGAAAAATATGATTTTTATTATTTTCTTTTTTTTTTTTATAGTAAAACAAACAAAATATCAGGCATGGAGAAAAGGGAAGGATATACACAAGAAGGGGGGGAATGGGGGGAGTAGGGGCAGGGGTATACAGCTAAATCCCTTCACAGCGGGTGATACACATCAAAAAACCTTTCAATCTTCAGGTACAGACATATAATATGCTAACAGGAGGATCCTCAATAAGTGGGTGGGCGAATACACCTATACAATACATTCAAACTCAATATGCAAGGTGAACAACAGATATCAGTGTACAATGTACATTGAAGTGAACTTGAACCATAATATAAAGGCCCTGTAGTAAGGTTTGGGTCAGTGGGTCTACTATATACAATAACCAATAGAACCAGATGGTCCTGTATCTGGTGTGTTGGGCCTCTGAATGCATTGCTAACTCTTCCAAGGTGCATATCCTTTCCACCTGTAGTACCCACTCTCGGAAAAAGGGGGTGTGTGGGATCTTTCCAGTGTAGCGGAATTAAAGATTTGGCTGCATTTATTTGATGCCGGACCACAGATTTTTTATAACTAGATACAGTTTGTGTGGCAAGGTGCAAGTGAAACGGACCTGGAAGGAATTGTGGGGAGTTGTCAGTAAACTGACCTAAGAGTGTGTGAATCTGTGTCCAAAATGGAACGATTTTTGGACAATCCCACCAAATTTGTATCCTCGACCCTGGAGCGGCACCACATCCCCAGCACAGGTCAGACTGATCCAGGCAAGCTCTGTGTAAATAAGTCAGAGTTTGATACCAACATGTGAGCAGTTTATAAGAGGTTGCCTGTGCTTTCATGCTCCCATGAAACTCAGTGGGGTGTCTGGAGAAGCAGTTTGTAGAGCAAAGAAATGCAGTGAGTGGGCAACTGTGTTTTGTTACAAAGAAATTCAAAACAAGTACAGTCTCTACTTAGGGTGTGTTTTCTGGGAGCATATTGAAACAGCTCCTGAATTGGTGGTTATGGAAACGGTCAAGATTCGTGTGGCGCCGGTCTTCAAAAATTGTCTCTAATGGTTTAAGGTTAGCGTCTTGCATAAAATTGGAGATGGGATCATGGTTAGTCGGTAAGGTTGTCAAATATATGCCAGATCCCTGGCCAGGGGAGAAATCAGGGTTGTTTCTCAAAGGCCATAGAGGTGACGGGAAAGTGGCAGGTTAAATTTAGTATGTATGGAGTGAAATGTCCGTATAGTCGCTGTCATCAGCGGGTGATCTTTAAGGGCTTTTGTGGAGTGGGTAGGATGTAGCCATATCAGCAACGTACTCTCATTATCAATCCATAGTTTATGCGACGGGTTGTAAGCCCATTCCATAACCCTCAACTGATGGCAGGCTTGATAGGAGCTGCGCGTGTCAGGTAACCCTGTGCCCCCATTGATCTTAGGTCTGATCAGGGTGGTGTATTTGATTCTGGGTTTATTTTTGGCCCACACAAACTTTAAAAATAGCGATTTCAGTAAAGCAAAAAAAGGGAAGTGGGATCCCAATTGGAACTGTCTGAAAAAGATAAAACAACCGTGGCATAACATTAATTTTAAGTGTGTTAATTCTCCCAAACCAGGAGACCAACAGTGTAGATCTTTTTGCAACTGACTCAAAAAAGGGGGGAAATTTAGGTGATATAGATCCGAGATGTTTTTAGTGAGCCATATCCCCAGGTACTTCAGTTTGTCTCTGCACCATTTAAAAGGGAAACTTTTTAATTGTTCAGCAGAATTGACTTTAATGTGAAATTCAGTATCTCAGATTTAGAGTAATTTATTTTTATGTTATCGAGATCTCCATATATTTTAAATTCGTTCATAATGTGTGGTAGAGATATTCTAGGATTCGTGACGGGTAAGAGTTGGTCATCCGTATAACCCAATATCTTATGATGTGTGTCACTTATACGCAATCCAGTGATATCGTGGTTTTGTCTAATGGCTTCTAGGAACAGCTCCAGGGCTAGGATAAAAAGCAGGGGCGATAGCGGGCAACCTTGTCTAGTCCCATTGGTGATCTTAAAAGGCTCTGTTAATACTCCATTTACCCTCACTTTCGTTGACAGAGCCGAATACAGTGACAATCAATTTCATGATGTTCGCTCCGAACCCCATACTCCGACATAAACTTCCAATCCAACTTGTCGAAGGCCTTTTCGCGTCTGTCTACCGGAGGATGCCTTCCGTGTGAGACTGTGTAGCATAATGCACCAGGTCTAAGGCTCTAATGGTGTTGTCTCTGGATTCCCTACCCTGGACAAAACCCGCCTAATCTGGCTGTATAAGCGCAGGTAGGAACCTCTGTATTCGAGTTGGAATAATTTTGGAGAATAATTTGAGGTCCTCATTAAGCAGTGATATTTAATGAAAGCTGCCACAGAGCTCCAAATCTCTCCCTTCTTTGGGAATTAAAGAAATGTTAGCCATGAGGGTATGTGGGTGAATGTTTTCACCATCTAGTATGGCGGAGAAGGAGGAAACCAATTTGGGTCCCAATGTATTAAAAAAAGGTCTTATAATAAAGAAGTGGCAGCCCATCGGGGCCAGTTTAAATCATTTCAGAGCTGCTGCCATTCAAGGAGGGCGATAGGAGATTCGATGGAATCTGCCTCATCTGGAGTCAATTTTTGTGGGATATGTTTGTCTAGGTAGTCAGAAATTCTAGCGGCCTTTGCCCTCAAGGTTGTTGAAGAAGCTTTTGAAGCTAAATTATTTAGTTGGGAATAATAGTATGTGAATTCCGCCATGATGGCAGTAGGAAGCCTGTGTTGTGTCCCTGATGGGCTTTGTATTTTGGGTATGTAGTGATGGCGACGGTACTGACGTAGAGCCCGTGCCAAATATTTCCCAGGTTTGTCACCGTGTTCATAGTATAATAGTTTGGTGAATGATCTATGTGTCAGGACGTTTAGGATAGTGGATAGCTCCTGCCGCAGGGCCACTCGCTGTTGAAAAACGATCGGATGTGTCCTTTTGTGTGTGTTCGAGTTCAGCGATGTCAGTGTAAAGCTTTTTCAGTCTGAGAGAATTGTCCCTTTTCCGCCTGAGTCAACACGTATAAAATGTCCTCGGACCACACACTTATGTGCTTCCCACACTGTCAGTGTAGGAAGATGCAGGATAAAATCATCGTCAAAATAATTTGTCAGTAAGGTTGTGGTTTCAGTCACAAAAGCTGGGTCTGACAAAAGTGCTTCATTCACCTGCCAAGTCGATCTAGTCGGGCGTGTTAGAATGGAAGCGAGCGTCAATATCACTGGTGCATGGTCTGACCAAGTGATAGAGTCATATTGCACGTCATGCAATTTAGGGAGATGGTAGTAGGGCATGAAAAAATAGTCAATGCGGGTGTATAAGTCTCTAGGGGTAGAATAAAAACTTAAATCTTTGTCGCGCCGGTGGGGGGCTCTCCAGCAGTCAGCTAATTGGGCATCATTGAACAGAGATTTAATTTTGAGAGTGACATGTGGTGGAGTGCAAGAAAGACCAGATGAGGTGTCAAGTATGGGTCCTAATGCGATATTGAAATCTCCTCCAAGTATTAATATTCCTTTCTTAAAGTCCCGAAGCCTAGTCAAAAGAGAAGAGAAGCTGCTATGTTGACGAGTATTGGGTAGATGTATGTTTACAAAGGTGTATAACGCATCTAAAATAGTACCTTTCACAAAAACAGATCTACTATTCTGGTCTGTCAACTGTGCTAATTCTATTAACCGGGTGTGTTTGTCAAAACGTTTTGCCGTTCCCTTCAATTTAGACTTGGGATTATCACTAAAAAAAAAAACAACCCAATGGGTAATCCGTATTGAGGAGGTTAGGTCGGTGCGATGTCTTAAAATGAGTTTCCTGGAGATAGGCCACTGAGGCTTTATGAAATGTAAATGTTAACATTATATGAAACCAGTGTAAGATTCCGTTGTGTGTGCAGGGAATTGTGAGGTTGTCTGGGCATATTTACCGAGGGCATAAGTGCTTTAGGATACTGTCCTGACGAGGGGAAAAGTTTTAGCTGGTGGTAAGGAGGGGTGTAGGGAAGGGAGGAGGTATGGGGGAGAGACTATGGGGATGGAACAAGTGGGAGGATCTCAATCACAGACTGAGGTATAAGGGATCACCTGCGGCGTCTATTGACCTGTAGATCAGGTCCCTGTCCCAATAGCAACACTTGGGGGGGGGGGGGGAGGGCTGATCCTTGTCAATATGGCAGAACGCCTGTAGTGGGGGGAAAAGTGACAGCTGGGCCAAGATGGTTGTCAACTTGAAATCAGTTAAACCAAAATCAGTGAGAAATACAACAAAAACACAAACCGAATATCGCATGGAAAGAGAATGCATCCTTGCCCATGTCTAAATCTGTTAACAGCATTACAGTATACCTTTTCAGGAATATAGAGGATTTCTAATTGGAACATGAAAAGCAGAGATCTGAGGCCTATGAGACAATAAAACTTAAGAGAAAACCCTATTGCAATCGTTTTTGTCCTCCCCCGTATCCACCCTCTTGAGCATATACCACTATAGGTTATGTACAATTTGCTCTTGGTCCCAGATCTCAGCCAGTGTGGATTCATGAAAATATACATGCGGGCTGGGTCAGTGGTGTTCTAAGTGGGCCAAATCGCAGGACATATACTCTGCAGATATTAAACAGAACAACAAAAACATCTGGAACCGAGCAGTCACGGGGCTACACTATGTATATTGGGCATACCTGCGGCTTTACATAACAAGTTACTGCTTGGATCAGAACCTGCAGCAAGGG
Source organism: Pelodytes ibericus (assembly GCA_036172795.1). Taxonomy (NCBI): domain Eukaryota; kingdom Metazoa; phylum Chordata; class Amphibia; order Anura; family Pelodytidae; genus Pelodytes; species Pelodytes ibericus. The sequence goes on from CM069863.1 coordinate 42,594,383, forward strand.
GGGTGGGGGGTGGGAGAACTAAACTCCAATTAGGAGATAACAAATAAGACGAAACAAAACATGGAGAGGCAATAAAGACAGCACAATCAATAGGGCAAAGTGTCCAGAAGATATGTCCCAGAACGGAACTACTCACAAAAGTCCTCATCTCCCTTACTCCTCTCTGGCCAATGGCTGTTCTGATCTACGATCTTCAGGGACCATTGGTCTCGGGGATCTACGGCGGGGGAGCTGATGTGGCCTCTGTGGAACGGCTGCAGGCAGTCAGGTTCCCCAGAATTGCACAAATCAGGGAGGCTCTAGTCAGAGATATGAGATTTGCAAGGCCAAAATCCACCAAGAAAGCTGGGATATCTTGGAAATAGCGTAGTGTACTTGTACAGTCTGCAGTCCAAGCCATGAGACCGAAGGTGTGTACCCACCGGTAGCCGATATTCATGTGTTGTAGCTCCAAGGTAAGTGGGCGAAGGGCCTGCCGCGCCTGCAGGGTGAGATCGGAGAGGTCATGATATAAGGCAATGGTTTGGCCTTCATACCTCCAGGTACCAGCGCCCCTCGCTTTCTTCATTAGTGTCTCTTTTAGATGGAAGTACGTGATCCGGCAGATAATATCTCTGGGTGGGGCAGATATCGGGCCTCGTGGTCTGAGGGCCCTATGTGCTGTATCCATCTCAATAGCAGTATCGGCAGGGCGAGCCAGGAGTGAGTTGAACAAGCGCGTTGCAACTTGAGACACGTTTTCCGCTGGGGGATTCAGTTGTTCAGGTAGGCCGCAGATTCTGATGTTATTCCTACACCCCCGATTATCCAAATCTTCAAGACGCCGCCAATAATCGGCTAGGTATAGCGAGTGTTGAGAGACAATTCGGGTGGCAGAGGTAAGTTTCTGAGTTTGCTGTGGAAGGGTAACTTCACATTTGTCTACCCTTTGAGACAGGGCGTTGTGATCAACCCGCAAATCTTCGATGGCTTCTTTGACCGTGGATTTCAGCTCCGTAATCAGTGTGCTGAAATCAGCATGCCATGGTGCAGAAGAGAAAAGATTTTTAATCGTGGCATCGTCTAAAAGGGCCAATGATTCACAGCGCGAAGTCCCTGGATCCTCTGGATCTTGAGAACTGGCGGGAGATAAGGCCTCATTGTCATCTGTCGCCTGCGACATGAGGTCCACTGAAAATATTCCCGCAGCGACGCCAAGATTGGCTTGCCCCGACCCCCACGTGTTGGGGGGTCTGCTCCCGTTCTTTTATTTTGTCCCATACTGCTGGAAATCGGTGGTTTACACTGCTTTTACAGGCAGGGGTGCAGAGCACCATTTTTAAGCCGCCATCTTAGTCCACAGCCACCCACACCCCCTGTTTTATTTTATTTGTATTATTTCATTTTATTATAACTTATTTTTATTATATTGATCTGTTTTTCTCCCACACAGAAAAAAATGTGAGGAGAGGGAGGCAGATCCAAACTGGTCAGATCAATATTTTACAAAAATCACCTCTGCCTGGCATTATACCTGGCAGTTACAGATTGCCTCTATGATGAGGCAATCGTGGAACACCCAGCAGAGCACAGGAACGTGCTACTTCCTGCTTCCTTTGCTCTTGCCCTTAGAAGGGCAGCGCCATCTTGGTCACACTTGCGTCACATTTCGAGGCTGGTCAGCATCACTTACAGAGCAATAGGAAGCTATTAAATTTGCTTCCTATGCTCATTTTAACCACTAAGTGTTTTAAAGGTTCTTCGCCACACAGGACAGACCTAGTCTGTCCTGTGTCGGCAAGGAGTTAAATATGTATGTGGTGTCTCCTGCTTATGACATCGCCTTGTGGCTTGATTTGCAAATTACACATTTCCCATGGAAAAAGTACTTAATTTGTATATCAAGCCACAAGCGATGTCATAAATAGGAGACACCACAGACTTTTTTTTTAAATGTTCTTTATTTTATTTATAAATTATTTTTATTTTTCATATCATAAAAAAAGAGACAGTACAAACACTCATACAACACAAAATGCAAAAACACATTGTGATATAGAAAACCATCATAAAAGACTCTAAAGTGAAGTACAGGGAAGAACAACTGTTTTGTAAAACTGCCTCTTATAAAGTGCATATCAATATCAGCAACAATAGGGACAGTCTTTCTCTCAGTTAATTACTATTGGGAGTCACAAATATTTGAGCTTAGATTCGCCCTTACCCCTTGTCCTTTTTCCTTCTTCACTCCTCATCCCTGCTTCCAATTTATATCTTAGGACACTACAACACTACAGCAATCATGTATTCAAATGTAACCTGATCAAGTGATCAAAAAATAGGAAAGAAAGAGAAAGAAAGAAAAAAGGAAGAAAGAGAGGGGAAAAAAGAAGGGATGTTCTATCAAATTCAGCGCGCAAGCCAAAGTTTCTAGATGCGGTGTCCAGGGTAGCCAAATTTCTCTGTATTTTTCCTGAAGCTCTTTTGTTCCGAAAAAGCCCTGCTCCATCCTGTATTGAAAATCTATTTGATTGTGGAATTCCATCCAGCGGATGGGCCCTGTTTTTTCCAGTTTCTAGCTATACATAACTTGATGGCCATTAATACTTGGCTTATAAAGCCATTTTAGGTTTGCGTCAAGGGATATTTGTGTTAAATAAATAAACTCTTGGATGGATGGGAGCAATTTTTTGAGGAGCTTGTTTGTGTATTCCTTCAATACAGTACACCAGTATGGTGGAGTAGAGCTCCACCATATGTGGTATATCATCCCAAACTTTTTTTTTTTATTTAATGCCTAAGCTAGCAATTTTGCTAACACAGTGTTTAGATCATTTATAAAAAAAAAAAACAATTCTCTACATTCGTAGTATGAGCAATCTTTAGATTGAGTCCCTTTAAATTGATCACCAGAGCATTAAAACTAAGAAAATGCTCATATTTTTCAGCTGGTAAAAATGAGTATTCTCAAGAATCACCAAGCCTTGCACAGTACAGTCCCAATTTTGGGACTCTAGCCTGTTGAGCTCTACATATTTCCCAAAAAAGAGGGAGAGAGGTAGAGCTCAGCAGGATTTGGGACATCAATCCCATGGTCCTGATTTCATACTCTTGTGTGGGGGGCATTAGCGCAGTCAGTTTGAGAACCTCACGGCATGAGCAGTAAAGCTGACACAACCTCACATCACCCTGATTCATTGGGAGGTATGGATCTGCAGTAGAAAATGTTCAGATTCAAACCAACAAGAAGTGATTCATTAGGTTACTGACACTCCGAACAGTAGGGAGATGGTACAAATGCATTTAAAGTGATCCTGCAGGCAAATTAAACTCAGATGTCTCTTGTTTTGCACTTTGTGTATGCGCCCCCATTATTGTAAAAAAATCTTGAATAATACTTATAAACATTGTCCAGGCTAGTATTCAAATACTGTCTGAGCAACAGACATGTGCATTCGTTTTCGGACTAAAATAGCATTTTCGTCCATTCGTCCGAATAACGAAAAATGATAAACTAACGAAATCCGAATTAATGAATGCTAAATAAACGAAAATCATTCGTCCATTCAGATTCTGCCCAAAAAGCATTTTCCAAATGTTAATGCATATTAAAGGACTGAAATAGTGCTTTAATATGCATATTTTGTAATTTCCATAACTTAAAGACTGATAAACTTACATTACAATTAATTAGCATTTCTTGAGGCTTTTGAAGCAGTCAGTCACTCCCACCTTCTCATTCCAAAAGCCTGACAATTTTTTCTCTCTTTCTCTGCTTCAGCCAATCAGATCCATTCCCATTGAAGTGAATGGGGATGAATACTGAGCATGTTCCCTGTCACTGAGATCTCCCAAACACCCCCATGCTCTCAGTGACGGCCATGCACGCTCCCGATGTGTGTGACATCATCAATGACATCACCAAGCTCCACCCACCCATTCAACACAGCCAATAAGGGATTTTGACTGACAAGCAGCAAGGAAGAACTGTTGATGGATTCTTCCTTGTTGCCAAGCAGCCAGCCTAGGACAGCTCTTCTGTTCCTTCCTGTGCTGACAAGCTTATAGCTATCTGTATGTATTCAGTGCTATTCACCTCCACCATTCTCTGCTTCTTTCTCTATCTGTCTCTCTCTCTCTATCTCTCTCCCTCTGTAATGATACTGACGTTACCCGGTTTGGAGTCCAGCAGCCAGATCAGCAAGGTCTTCTGCCAGAAGTAGCCACTCGTTACCCAGGTGGTTGAGCTCCTGAGCTTTGAGTGACAATCTGGTCTTTAGCAGAGCTGTGAGGCTGGAACAAAGATTATAAGCATAGTCAGGCAAGCCAAGGTCAGTGGGTAGGAGAAAGCAGAGTAGTGAGATGGTCCAAATCAGTAACAGGTAAGTAAAGATCAATATAAAGCTTGATATACTGCAGGCAGGAACCGCAAAAATCTGGCAAAGGTACATTCACAGGAAGAGGCTTTTATAGGCTGAGAGTGAGCACATGACTAGACACAGGTGAGGAGAGTTGATGATAATAACAAGGCTTTGTATATTCATTGTTACTAGAACATAGACTAAAAAGTAAACGACAGGCTGGCGAACTGGTAAAGAAGAGAGCTAGAAACATGGAAGTCAGAGTTCAAGTCTAGGCATGGTCAGTTCCTGACTGCCTCCTCTGTCTGTATCTCTTCCTCCTCTCTCTCTCTCAAAAAAAAAAAAGAGAAGGAATTGCTGTGTAAATGGTAACAGTGGTCTGTTGTGAAATGCTAAGGAGAAACACTATCCCTGTCTATACAGACTCAGTTATTATCTAATTCATGTTAACATTTGTATTATCATAATGCTGTAATTAAACCGAAATTTTCGTCTTACAGCAATTCACATGTACTCCATTCATAAATTTATCAATGAATTCCGTTGAAGTTAAACCGAAATAGATAGCTGAAGCTATTTTATTAATATTATTTTAATCACAATTTTGGGTTTACACCTACACCACTAAAATTTGACTTTCTATGTTTCTATTTGTTTGATTTCAACAAAATTATGTCCATAAGCAGCTATATCCTAATTTCCCAACCACCTGGAGCCAAATTTTAACAGCTCAATAGCATAAGGTAGGGGATGAATGAAATTCGTATTAATGAGACTCTTTGAACCGAATTCTCCAATAGGTGAATTATTTTCCATTCAACGAATGAATATAACAAAACGAAAATAATGAACGAATTTCCTCTGAAACGAATGCAGCAATGGACGAAATTAGCTTTGGACTAAATAAATAACATTTTCGTCCGAATGGATGAAAACGAAACTAAAATTTTTGTTTTGCCCATCTCTACTGAGCATGACTGAGTAGCACTTTATAACTGTTCCTGATCTTAATTTCATCCACTATATTCCTTCCTTCGGCTCTATTTTGCTTTTTAACTTACGGTCTGCCTCTCTATTTGTTTGTCTGTCACTTTAGTTCTTTGTATATTTTTATAGGTCAATGCCTGGTCATTAGCTCAGTGCCTCTCTTATTTGCTCTGTGTGGTTTCAAGTTCTGTTTCTGTATTGCTCATTGTTCAAACCTGCCATCAATTTCTAGGATCCCTTCTAGGATGCAGTGGTATGTGGCTGCTATTGCCTTCTCCCGCCTCCGAGGTTCAAGAATAGACATTAGTTTAGTATATTTTAAGCTATTTATATCTTAAGGACATTAATGGATATAAACCTGGCTTTATGAAGCAGATTGTGCATAGTGTTTACCACTGTGTACAAGCAGCAGCCATGACTGGAATTGAGGGGATAGTATCCTAAAAAGGTTATCTTTTCCAGCAAATATGGAACTGTTGGCAGATATGATTGTCTCCCTGTGTCTAGCCATGTGTCTATTTGTCTCTGTGTATCTATTTGGCAGTGTTTCTATTAACCCCTTAGTGACAAGACATTTTCACCTTGACTTTCCCTTGGTGACAATGGCTGTTTTGACATCTCTAGGGTGTTTGTGTTTAGCTGTAATTTTTTTCTTTCTCACATACAGTACCCACACAAATTATATGTTGTTTTTATCGTCATAAGAAGGGCTTTCATTAGATACCATTATGTTCATCATATCTTATAATTTACTACAAAAAAATCATAAAATATGATGAAAAATTTAAAAAAACACACTTTTTCTAATTTTGACCTAAAATATAATTTACACAAATAAAATCATTAAAAAAGACCCCGTCTAAATAGTTTCTAAATGTTCTCCCGAGTTCAAAAATATGCATGTTTCCATATTTTTCGGTATTTTTTTGCGAGTTATGGGGCAAAAACCAAAAATAGTGTTTTTTGGTTTTTTCGTATATTGATCTTTTGACCCCAACCCGAACCCAAAATTTAACCCTAACACTAAATTTAACCCCAACTCTAATACTTATTATATCCCTTAATATTTTTTAACTTTAATTTAATTTTAACCCTATCCCTTATGCTAAAAAATATTTAATTTTAACCCTATAGGCTAATATAGCTAAATAACCTATTTTTAATTAATTAAATATTTATTTTAAATATTTCCCATTGCAATGCTACCAAACTACCACTAGGGGTAGTCAAGTAGCATATTCAGAGCGACGGAAGTGAAGTTACTTTCACTTCCGAAGCTCAGACCGGCAGAGGACTTAGCCATATTGACGGAGCAGCATGCTCCGTCAATATGGCTCCCCACGATCGCTCCGTGGGGTGATCGTGGGGGTCCCAAAATAGAAATTTCGGTGCTGGCTATTGCCTCGATGTCGAGGCAATAGACCAGCACTGTTAAAGCGGTTTTCGCGATCGTTGATCGCGAAAACCGCTTCATTCAATGCAGGACGTGCCAGGCACGTCCTTTGTCGTTAAGGGAGTTTCTCCCAGGACGTGCCTGGCACGTCCTTTGTCGGCAAGGGGTTAAGCTATATCTGTGTCCCATACACCACATAAAGCAGCCACTAAACTTTTTTGTTTCACTTGTGATTCTGTCATAGAAGCACACATGAAATGTCCAATGGGCCTAGTATGAAGACAAAATGGCAAGTACCTTTTAATATGCATTCCATTTTATCCTCTGACTGGCGCACGTGCTGGTACAGTCGCTGACTGTTACTTACTGTTAGGGCACTGAGAAACCCTGCGACCTGTCTGCCTTTCCATGTCCTACGTCTCCATGTTTTCCTGCATTTGTACTGAATAAATCACAAAAAAAAATTTTCTACCATCATTTCATGGATGTTCCTTTTGTCGAAAACTGGTGAGTGCTCGAATCAACCTCTTTATCCTGTATTGGGCAATGTTAAAGTAAAAAGAAAAAAAAAATACTGTGCATGGGGCTAGCAGTTAAGTGATCATAAAATACATAATACAGGGCAAGTATTAGTATGGCATGATACTTCTTAAGGTGAGTATGTTAAGACTGCCTTTAAAAGGTCCCTCAAGCAATAGTATATTAACTCATGCACTGACATAGCTGATATAAATACTTTGTTCTATAAAATTCTAACTAAAATACTTTTAAACATGGGTGGGCATAATGGGGCCTACTATTGTACGTTTTCCCAGCGGCAACCATCCACCATGTAAGAATGTGGTGGCCTCAGAGTATATTGCTTTTATAAACTGGCATTGAAAGAGAAGCACAGCTGTAATGGAACAGGTAAAAATGTGCAAATAGCATAGCACTATGTACAGCACTTCACAGATACAAAGCTCTATTGTTGGTAGCAGACAGAATTGTGTAGACTAAAACCAGACATTATATGGTTTTAAAAAAATATCTTCCATTCAGCTGCATTGGATGAGTTTTCCAACTCTGCTACTTTGGCCTCGCTTTTTAATTTCCTGTGCCAATTCCCTGCAATTCTTTATTTATTGAGTAGACCCTTATGTTGCCCTTTGACAGCATGAAGGTGAGAAATAGCCATTTGTGAATATAGGCAATTCTTTATTTATTGAGTAGACCCTTATGTTGCCCTTTGACAGCATGAAGGTGAGAAATAGCCATTTGTGAATATAGGTGATGTGGTCTCATTTAAAGAGTGTTCTCTTGTTTTAGACTAAAATACAAATAGAAAATGGTAGCCTGTGATATTTGTTTCAAAAAAATGTTCTTTGCTGTTGCAGGCAGTCATAAAAATGGAAATGCATACTGAGGAAGAATCCTGTTGTTGTTTAGATGTTTGTGATGTTTGGCATACAAGGGTAGGTTCAATAGCTAGTGTTAATTTATTAGTGGGTATGTAAGGTTTCCCTCCAAATTAATTTGGCAGCATGTTGTCGAACACCAAGTTACACAATAAAATGTACAGAATAACAAGATTAACCCCTTCATGATGCATGGTGCTTGTGTCCCAAACGACACAAAAACGTCACGATTTGTTCCTGGCCACCGATCACCTTGTGATCGGTAGCCAGGAACACTATGGCAGAGACCTGATCAGGGTCTTAATAGACCCTGTGGGTCCCTTCCACAAAAAAAAAATAGCAAGACCTCCGGACTTGTCACGGAGGCTTCGGGTACGACGTGATTTAGAGAAATGTAGCCGGTGCTCGCTTTGAGCACCGGCTACATTTCCCCGTCAGACTGAGGCCACTCAGAGTCACCTCCTCTGACAGGTGGGATCCCACTGCAAGTGCCTGCAGCAGGATCCGAGAACAGCTCATCGCGGGAAGCCACGATGAGCTGTTTAATACAGGATGTACTATGCCGTCCTAACGACTTTTAGGTACTTAAAATCAGGACAGCATCGTACGTCCTAACATCACGAAGGGGTTAACATAAATATAAACACTTTTGGTGAATGTAGGCAGGGCCTTACTGGAGAGACAAACCCAGAAATTCTGCCACTTTCCATCTGTGAACAGGAACCAATGGTTATAATTCTAGAATAGATGCTGTTACATTTTACTGCTGTGTGGATGTGTCACATTACTGCAATTTATCCCTAATATATATTCACACACACATACATACATGTATACATTCATCTTCTTTTTAAAAAAAAGATTCCGGGACAGATTCTGTTTTATCCTAACAATCTCACAGTGGCTCCAGGAAGATCGCAATGAATGATAAACACAGAACAGAATAATAGATTGGTGTTTAAAAGTAGATAGAAGTGCAGACCTTTATTTATACATTTTATTAAACATGAGACCTAAAAAAAGAAGTTCTCAAGAGTAGCATTTAACTCCAGTTTCATTACATTTGTGAAGATATCCTTGTGAAGATTAACCCTCACTCAATCACCCAGACGAACAACATTCTACAAAAATATTTTTAAACATTTTCCTTTTTTTAAATGAAGATGCCCAGTGAGCAACATGAAAAACTGCAGTGTAACAATAAATTGCCTTAGGGTGCCGTAGCGACGGGGATGCCAGCCCTGGGGGGGGGGGGGGGAATGCCGGTAGAGGCACTGGCTGGGGAGATGATCTCCCCTCACCCGCTCTCTACACGGCCGCTGTCACACAGAGCCTATGCTGCTCGGCTCCCCGAAGCAGACACCGCTCTACTTCAAGGGGAGGGGTGGACCTCACATCCCGGTGAGATCCGCCCCCTCCCAGGTTTTGTCTGGGGGGGGAGGAGAGAGAGAACAGGGGAGGGGGAGAAAGAGAAAAGCGGAGGGGGGAGAAAGAGAACAAGGGAGGGACGGAGAAAGAGAACAAGGGAGGGACAGAGAAAGAGAACAGAGGAGGGGGAGAAAATAGATGGGGGAAGAACAGAGATGGGAGAGGGAGGATAGATAATGGATATGGGGAGTGTCATGGGATTGGGGGGGGAATTGGATTGGGGGGGGCACCAAAAAGCACTTTCGCCTGTGTATCAAAAAATCCTTCCACCGGCCCTGAGTGGAGCATGGTCAATTTTGTATGCATAATTATTATTATTGAAAGGGCAAGGAAAAAAGCATCCTTCACTTCCTGCCAAACATTTTAAAATTCTGAAGGGTCTACTCAATAAAGAGAATTAAGATAGAAATTTCTCAATAAAGAGAATTAAGATAGAAATTTCAAATGTAAGGGCAAAGCAGCCAGGCTGGTAAAATTGTCCCATTCAGCCTAAAGTTTGAAATTCTCATCTTAGTTCCCTGAAATTCCCTCCTTATTGACCCTTGAGTGTACAGCTGTACATTTCAAATAGCACATAGCCAGCATTGTCCCAATGAAATGGAGCTAAAGCAATTACACATTAACATAACCTTTTTAACAAAATATAATATGAATAAAACGCCACTGAAAACAAAAGAAATGGACATATAATGTATTCGGTTAAAAACTAAAAATAAAAATACATTAATTTAAAGGGACAGTCCCTCGGTGTCCAAACATATTTTTAGATAATTGCTGCATCATGTAAAAGCAGTAGAGGGCTTGCTTCCCTTGGTGGGGAGGGTGGGAAGGAGGTGATGATCCTTAGGGTGGATTGTGCGGGGTTGGGGCTTTGGTGAAAAAGAACTCCATGCAGAGTATGTGGGTATTTTTTTTCCTGCTGTAAATAAACTGGGGTAAGGAAAATAAGCTGTTGGTTGCTAAGAGCTAATAGGGCTCATTAGAATTTGAAGAGAATTTAAAGGGGGAAATGGTTTCAAAATGGTGACACCTGATGTAAATAAAACAAAAAGAAACACAGGGCTTTTTAACATTTTCAAGTGAAACCCCATATACTGCATCTGTATTTTATTATAACGAACACTATTACTACAAAGGAAACAGAAAACCAGTGCAATTTTCTATTTGGTTTGCACCAAGATATATCTGGACCATTAGCCATCATTTGGACAGTTCTTGTTCCAACAATGAATATAGGTAAATGTCTCACCCGTACCAATCGTGATATTCCGTCTTGTGGAAAAGTCCACAATTGCTTAAAAATAGCCTCCAACAAGCAAGACCAACACAAAATGGCAGACAATACCAATGATGAAGGCTGTTAAATGTTATATAAGAGTTATTTGGTGAGTGAACAAAGCAATTTCCACTTAATGTGCCAAAACAATAAGGCATCATTCATCTGGTAAATAAAAATTTTCATATAGAATCTGGAGAATAAACAGATATGACCTGCTGACTAGATCTGCTGACCTTTACTACAAAATACCATCTCTCTCAACATTTTAAATGGCAAAATAGGCATACTTTACTTTTAGTGCAATGGCTAGTGGATTTAATTATATTATTGGTTTATTGGTGATGTTATGACCAATAGATCACTTTTTATATAACTAACATAGTAAATTAGAACATGAAAAAATTATTAATTTATACAAAAATTAGAAGCACATACTGCAGTTTACACACACACACACAACTGAAAAGTGAATTAAGGGGGATTATAGGATTATATTATCTTCCACTGTACCTTCTGACAAGACATGACAGTGAATAATAGTTGAAAGAGATGCCTGTTATAGAAGATTAGATTTACCAACCAGCAGATATTTTATATTTGGCTTGAGGCGAATGCTAAGATTTCAGAGGCAATAGCAAGGCCGGTATTTTTTTTGAAGATAAGTTGGCAACCATACAGATGGTATGGAAGTCAGGTTGGAGAACTTACATTTTATAGTGGATATCACAAACCGAGAATTGTTGAAAATATATACGTTTTTAACGAAATGTTAGTTGAAAAGAATTCAAGATCAAGTTGAGTAATTCCAGTCAGATTTATAATATTATAGTTTTTTTTTCTAGCTGTTCAAATAGTCTTTCCATTAAAGTATACAGACTGTGAATATACAATGAAAACACATCCTCTGAGTAACTAGCCTGGCTTAACTTCTCTTCCTGGCTAGACCAAGACGCCACCTCTGTCACGATTAAACTGAAAGCATGGAAGCAATTTATCTTGAAATCTCCTAATCTCTCACATAAATCAGCAGAAGTAAACCTTCCATTCATAACTGTAGTAAGTCATTACTATTAATTCTGAGTCTCTGCATGTTACTATGCTGTGATAGGAAGGATGTGAATATGATCAACTATCATGAGAATCTGCAATGTCTTACAATTCGTTTATTATTTGGTGGTCTGTGTATCCTGCTCAGAACCTTTTAGTTTAATGGAAACTTAACTTGGCAAATTTTTCTCAGGTGGTGTCTATTTTATGCATCATCATATCTGATACTCATGCTAAACATCCGGGCTGAATCTCTTTTGTGTGTATTTAAATCCTATTTGTATGTTTATAAGTTGCCGGGTTTCTAGGCAGGTGCCAAAGTTGACATGCAACTGGCCCGGCATAAGCACCAGTTCTGCAGCACATGATGGAAAAGCTGGTTAGGAGAACTCTAGTGTGTTTATATTAGCCATCATTTGGTCAGTTCTTGTTCAAACAATGAATATAGGTAAATGTGTCACCCATACCAATCATGTGATATTCTATCTTGTGGAAAAGTCCACTTGCTTAAAAATAGCCTCCAACAAGCAAGACCAACACAAAATGGCAGATAATACCAATGATGTATTATCCATTATAGGTCCATGGTAAGACCTCACCCCGAGTATGTGATTTAATTCTGGTCGCTTTTTAAAAAAAAAAAACATTATGGAACTAGAGAAAGTGCAGAGGAGGGCTACAAAATTAGTAAGGAGAATGGAAAGTTTCAGTTATGAAAAAAGGCTGGAAAAGTTAAGTTTGTACGCGCCAGAGAAACGGCGGCTTTTGATGCCTAAATATGTGTTAGATGCCTTTAAGAGCAGTCTCCAAATGATGGAATCCCAAGGAAGGACCATCAGGACAAATTGCAGCATGTCGCCTGGCCCAATGGATAAAGGAATGCTGCAGAATCCACAAACACGGGGAAATTAGCTTAAACAACACATACATTCCCAGTTGCTGCCACAGGACACCCCAGACCCTCTATACCCATAGTAAAACTACCCAACCTTTACCACTCATATCAGTCTTAAACTTTCTTATAAATACCCTAACATATCTCCCTTCAAACCAAATCCCAAAAAGCCAAACCCCCCCACCTTCATCTTACTTGCCGGTGCAAATAAAAATGCCAGTACAAACGCTGTCTTGAACTACTGAACTTTAAAATCTGATGAACACAAGCCCACCAAAATCTTAAAAAACCCTAAAAGCAACTCAAAAGTTACTGGCCGTCTACTGTCAAAAACTCTTTAGTAATATCCCCAACCCGAACTCAAAAACTCAACCTGGAAAAAACACACTGAACCGCCGACCCAGAAACACCTCTTTCTCGAAGACTATCCAAATAAGGCAGCAACACCCTGTGTCAGGCCCTTGACTATAGCCTACAGCCACATGTCAGGCATGGGTCCAGGATGCTATTTGACCCCGAATGCTCGATGCAGGAGTTCAATGCGCTACACACAGACACAGGACCTGGTGCTGGGTAACTGCAATCCTTCAGTGGTTTAAGACCCCAAGTTCATGCAGCCACATTCCCAGGCCATGTGAAGCAGCTGTGGAATCCAGTGAAGCCTAGGGGACAACTGAAGTGATCCTGCAAACATCCTGGAGCAAGCATGGAGTACAACTAGAACAGGTTATCAGGATGTAGAAGGCTAAAGCAAAGAGATGAGCCAAGCAGAGCAAAGCAAGTAAAAAAAAACTGAGGAAGAGCAGAAATACAGAGCTGAAGGACAGAGCAAGGTGCAAAGGGAGAGCTAAACACATAAGTACATAACTAAGGATACATACAAAGATAAATATATAACACAGAACAACATACAGAAAACAGGGTAAGGGTTAAAGAAACACAAGGGATGAAGTGAGGAGCCGAGATCCTCAGACGATTCATTATGGAAATCAAACTGGACATGGGGTTAGGGTAGAGGAGCTGAGATCCTCAGGTGCTTCAGGGAGAGAGGATAAGGTAACAAATGATTATATATATATATATACCCACACAAACATGCAGGAACTGACCTAACACTCTGATATTAAACAGTGAGGATTTGGTTAATTAAGGCCATAACATGAAGCTTGTCAACCACATCAAGGTACCTCACAATTAGGCAAGTCCCTACACTAAAATTGAATAGCAAACTAATAACAATACACAGACATACAAACAGAGAAAATACCTGCAGAGCTGAAGAAAGCAAACAGAGGAAACGGATGTGGTTGCATTTATAGAGGAACTAAGCAAGAGGAAACAAGGAAAACCTGGAAAGGAGCAATAGAATAACAGAGCGCAAGAAAAACAGAAATGGATCAGAGCAGAGACTAAAGTAACTGGAACATGAGAGTTTAACAGTGTTCTGAGACAGGGCTGAGATAATAAAGGTTGAACTATAAACAGGTAGGGCTAGTAGTGCTCACAGGTAGGGGCTACTCTGGAACACGGCAGGATCCGGACTGTTTCAAATTACATTACATTAACATTTATTCATAAAAGTTATGTTGAGATGGTACTATGGAAGATTCTAAAAATGTGGCCAATATATCATATTGCTGTGCTTAAGATGCAATAGGGAGAAGGGAACCTACGATCACATGTGGTGGAAGTGTGAGAACATTGCCAAGATATTTGGAGAACTTTTTGGTATGATCTCTATTGTGCTGGATGTGATTATTACCCCCATGCATCAGAGAGCCCTGTTGCACCTAGATGTGGCACTTGTCCCTATTAAGAGTAGATTATGGGTGCCTCCTTGCCATGAAAATTGTTATGGCTAGAAGAGGGAAACAACAAGAAATTATCAACATTGAAATGGTTAAAAACCAAATTAATCTCCAGTGTGATCTGGAGATAGGTGTTTTTTTTTTGTACACTAGAGAGCAAAAGAGTTTTATTCAATCTTGCAAAAATGGCTACAAAACTATACCAAGGACAAAAAAGGGGATTTGTGGTATAGTATTTGAGATCATAAAAGTCTAAAGGGACAGGGGGTTTATGACTAGGAGTCATACGGCAGATAGAATGTGTTTTATGTGGATGTTGGGATGTTTTGTAGTATGTATGAAGATATCACTGCTGGGCGGTACCACAGGGATATATGGTAGTTAAATACAATTGGGGTGGAGCCCGTGGACACTTCTGCCTTCTGGGAGCGAAATATAGAGCTTCCGGAGGCGAGATATGGGTAGAGAGGGCACTATGGGAACACGGGCTATGGGTGCAGGGCTCTAGATTTTAGTGCTTCCTTTTAAACATTGTTGATCAATTTTGTACATGCTGTGTGATTGTGTTTTTTATATGGAGAATTATTATGTATGTGTCGTAAAATAATAAAAAAATTTATATATTTAAATAAATAAAAAAATAGCTCAGTGGGGACTTTGCGATCAAGAATAATTATGTTTTTCCCTTTACTCCCCTTTTAAATTATGCATCAAAGTGTCTGATGTTTAACTAGTGGCAATGCTGTATAGCATATTTCAACAGAGCATACTCTGCAATATGTTCCAATAAAATGACTTCAATCTTGAAAACAAAAAAACAATGGCAAGAACGAACATAGGCAATAAGCAAGAACAAAGTCGAAAGCAAAAGCAGGAGCAAGCATAGAAAATGAACAAGCAAGCAAAGCAAAAGGATACTGAAATCACTGTAACCGCTTGGATGAGTCTGCAAACTGGGTGAGGCCTTACACTGATTCTCACGACCATCGTGTCATGTAGGTCTTCTCTAACATACACCCTCCATGTCCCTGGAAGGACGTCACTAAATAATCACTTTGAGAATTCCATAAATACTCCAAAGCCAGATTGGATGTACATATATACTCCTCCTACACATAAATATACAGTTGTGTATACAGTAGAAGTGAAAAAGTTCTGTAAATGATTTTGCACTTGGCCCCACAAATCATAGAGCTAGCCATGGTATCAATAAAAGGTTCATGGGTGGAGAATAATTTTTCCTGTTCTGCACCCACTGGTTATTTCACTAGCAGGCCAGTAAAAAGGCAATGGCATGGCTTATTTTTAAATACAAATTTGGGAGAAAAAGTAGAAACCCTATCTGTGTGGTATATCATACGTATAGCTTTTGACGCCCATATTTTGAATCTTGGGTTATCTTATTTAAGAATATCTGAGTTATTTAGAAAAGTGAGCACAGTGAATGTTATGGAAATGCATAAAATGCAATTCTTGCCAGGCTTTGATCATATAAATTAATGGATTAACCCCTTACCGATAGATGAAATGCCAGACAAGTCACAAGAAAACCCACTGACATACCGGACATGTCATGCAGACCCGATCACGCTATGCCCATTAGCATACTGCGATAATGATATCAAACAGGTGCTAATGATTATCAAATTATTATGTATGTTGAAACACAATCATGAACAGAAACCGTCATGTAGTAGGAATCAAAATTCATAGACCATGGCAAAACTGAGCACAGCAACAAGACACAAGGATACTGCATCAGCAAGCTCTCTTCCAGCCAGAAATGTCAAGGCAGACAGGGTTTTCAGACGTGCTGCCCAATCTCTTATGGAGAAGCACAAAGAAATGGACAATGCTGTAACTGTAGATGCAGTGGTCAACTAAATAAACTTAGTGCAGCAGGTGAAAGAACCCCATGCTTACTTCTCTTCACATTTGGAAGATGTCCAGCAGTGCCATCAGCTTAGTATTGTCATAAAACAGTGGGTCCCTAGTACACTCATCTGCTGCCTGGAGACGTATGATCAGATGTAGTCTTGCGGCCAAAAAGACCAACATCTGACGTGAAAAAAGGCCAAGTGACTCAACTAGGCATCAAAACACTGGAACTAGGGTGCAAAAAATGACAGTAGGTGCTCTGGACAGATTATCCTAAATTTGAAATATTTGGCCGTAGCCAAAAAGGCTGTTTGCTCGCTGAAGGGCTGGAGAGTGGTACATAAATGAGTGTCTGCAGCAACAGTGAAGCACGGTGGAGGTTCCTTTCAAATTTGAAATCCTTCATGCAATACTATCAAGGAGGCATCTGTGCGGCCCCAAATTTATGCTGCAACATGACAAAGACACCAAACATACAACGAAAGTCAGTAAGAACCATCTTCTGCATAAAGAAGAAAAAGTCCTGGAACTATTGGGTTGCTACCCCTTGCCCCATCATCAAGTCTGTCTCGGATTACATAAAGAGAGAGAAGTTACTGAGGTTGGCTTAATCCACAGAAGAACAATGGTTAGTTCTCCAAGATATTTAGAGCAACCTACATGCTGAGTTTCTTTAATAAAACAAAAAACTATGCAAGTTTTCCCAGAAGAATGCCTGGTCTCGGGAAGGGCACTGCCAGATTGTTTTATTCCATACTGTTGTATGTTTTCATACTGTTTGCCGTCCTCTGCTGGTTTACCTTTTATTTGCACAAAGGGGGATTCCTACCTCCCAAGCTTCCTTGCAGCCTACATCTGTGTTCATCTAAGCATCGGGATGTCACAAGACACCTAACTCACATTCCTTATTGAAGGCCAGAGGCGCCTCTAGGGGGGGGGGCTACTGGGGCTGATGCCCCGAATATCATCCCCATAGCCCTGAATCCCCAAAAAAAGCAAGCATGGGTAATTGTAGAGGTTGCAGAGGTCGCGATTGCCACCTGGACCTGCCACTGTTGGTTGCCCGGGCGACCCCTGGTACCTCTTTCCTGTCCCCCTGCATTGTATTGATTTCATATCCGGCGCGGTGTTCAAGCCCTCACGCAGCCCTGTTTGTTTCTGGCTGCGTGTAGGCCAGAGGCGCCCTTCGTGGCGTGCGTCCATCGGGCACATGGAGCTGAGAGTAGCGCAAAGGGGTGCATGCTCTGCCCCCTCGCACTCTGATACAACGGGATTTCCAGCTGCAGGGATTGGAGGCAAATAAAAGGTAAAGGAGCAGGGAGTGCGAAGGTTCAGACACCACAACTGGTGAAAGAAAATAAATCTGTAAGGGTGTCTGGGTGTGTGTGTGTAAGGGTGTCTGAGACTGGGTCGGTGTATGTAAGGGTGTCTGGGTGTGTGTGTGTAAGGGTTTCGGTCTGTGTTAGGGTGTGTGTGTGTGTGTGTGTGTGTGTAAGGGTATCTGTGTGTGTGTCGGTGCATAAAAGTGTCTATGTGTGTGTGTCTGTGCATAAAAGTGTCTGTGTGTAAGGGTATATCTGTGTGTGTGTGTGTGTTTAAGGGTTTCTGTCTGTGTGTAAGTGTATCCATGTGTGTAAGGGTGTCTGTCTGTGTATTAGCACCTGTGTGTATGTGTATGTGTAGGGGTATTGTGCGTGTGTGTAAGAGTGTATGTGTGTGTATGAGACTGTCTGTCTGTGTGTAAGGATGTCTGTGTGTGTAAGGGTTTATGTGAATAACCGCGCATTTATCTGCCACTCAGTCCCTTTGCAAGCTGCACTGTGACACCCAGCGGTCAAAAAAAGCAGGGGGAAAGTCTTTCCCAGAAGAGTTCTGCAGCCAGCGGGCTCACACACCTTACCCCCTATAGGCTATACCTGCCATCCTTGTTCTTTGTGGCCTGAGCCTGGCTTATCCTTGCGGGACCACATGCAATGTTTTCCTGGAGTTTGTGAGCCCATACGGTTACTTTTAAAGTATTTTCCCTATTTGGATTTTTTTCCACTATTTTAGTGGTTTTTATTTCGGATGTATCTATATATTTTGACGCTATGTTGGTAATGAAATTTATATTTATGCCAGAGAACATATGTTTATGTCATTGTGTTTTTTGTATTTTTGTGTATATTTTTATTTATGTTTTTTTATTTATATGTATTAAATTATTTTATGCACATTTAAATCATTAGAAATTGTCTATATTTAATTTTAAGACAGCATGCTTGTGTGTGTCTGTTGGAGACGTGTTTGAGACATTGTGTGTGTGTGAGAGAGACAGCATTTGTGTGACACAGCGTGCTTGTTATGCGTGTCCGTGTAACACAACGTGCTTGTTATGCGTGTCTGTGTGAGACAGCATGCTTGTTATGCGTGTCTGTGTGAGACAGCATGCTTGTTATGCGTGTCTGTGTGAGACAGCATGCTTGTTATGCGTGTCTGTGTGAGACAGCATGCTTGTTATGCATGTCTGTGTGAGACAGCATGCTTGTTATGCGTGTCTGTGTGAGACAGCATGCTTGTTATGCGTGTCTGTGTGAGACAGCATGCTTTTTATGTGTGTCTGTGTGAGACAGCGTGCTTGTTATGTGTGTCTGTGTGAGACAGCAAGCTTGTTATGCGTGTCTGTGTGAGACAGCGTGAGTGCGTGTTTGAGAGAGACAGTATGTGAGACAGCGTGTGTCTGTCTGTGTCTGTGTAAGAAGAGGCCCATGTAATATAGCACTAATGTTACTGAACCCTTGGGAACATCCAGAGCTGGCAGAGGCATAAATAGAAACTGCTGAACCCTTATTACATACCCCAATCATTTAGATATGTATATTCGTATAAAGCCTTGCATATAATGCTACTGGTCATTGGCATCATATACATCACTTATGTTTTATTTCTCATTGCTTATATTATACCTATGATATTTATATATTTATTTCTCATTTAAATCATATATAAATGTGCATTTCTTGTTAATATTTTTTTTATTAGATATAGAACTCCCTAGGGAGATAAGCTGCCTCCACTTTCCACTCTCGTGGATTAGAAACACTGGAATGAGTGTGCTTCACATTGGTAATCAGAAATATTGAAGAAAATAATGAGCAGTCCTCTTGTCAGTGAAAAATCAAATAATTTAATAATCAAAGTGGATCCGATAAAAAAAAAAAAGGGAAATAGGAACACAGCAACATGTGAAGGAAAAAGCGAATTTGCCTTACACGTTTCGCGTGATACCACGCTTTATCATAGGCATATTATTTATATACCAGGGCTTGACAAATTTAACTGAATTTTAGGAGCCAGCAAACAAATCCAGGAGCCAGAAAACTGCACATACACACAAACATACACAAACTTTTACATGGAGTTAGAGTTGAGCGGACACCTGGAAGTTCGGGTTCGGCGGGTTCGGCCGAACTTCGAAAAAAAAGTCCGGGTTCAGGCTCGAACTTGACCCCGAACCCCATTGAAGTCAATGGGGACACGAACTTTTGGGCACTAAAATGCCTCTAAAAAAGTCCTGGAAAGGGCTAGAGGGCTGCAAAAGGAAATAAAATGTGGGTAAGAGTAGGACAAGTGCCCTGCAAACAAATATGGATAGGGAAATAACTTTAAATAACATAAAATACATACAAATTAAAAATACAGCTGAACCATAAAATAGCACTAGATGGAATCTTTGATTTTATTTTTGGAAGAACATAAATCTAAATCTAAAGCATGGCTGCCAGGAGGATCAACAGAATTATCCGTTTGAGAGAGGGTTGGAGTGCAGGGTATTCTCTTTCAGTTTATACTAAGTGACCCATAGGTTGAGGAGACGGTGAGTGGCGGTGTAGGTGGAAGCGGTGCTGGAGGAGGAGGAGGTAGCCAGAATTTTTCAAAGTGCGCTGTAAGCAGGGCCGTCTTTAACGCGGGGCAAACGGAGCAGCTGCCCTGGGCCCAGTTACTCCTGGGGGCTCTGACTGGCACAATATTCCTGGGCTCTGAGTGGCACAATATTCCTGGGCTCTGACTGGCACAATATTACTGGGCTCTGAGTGGCACAATATTACTGGGCTCTGAGTGGCACAATATTACTGGGCTCTGAGTGGCACAATATTACTGGGCTCTGACTGGCACAATATTACTGGGCTCTGAATGGCACAATATTCCTGGGCTCTGAATGGCACAATATTCCTGGTATCTGACTGGCACACTATTCCTGGGCTATGAATAGCACACTATTACTGTGCTATGTCTAGCACACTATTACTGGGCTCTGACTAGCACAATATTACTGGGCTCTGACTAGCACAATATTACTGGGCTCTGACTAGCACAATATTACTGGGCTCTGACTGGCACAATATTACTGGGCTCTGACTGGCACAATATTCCTGGGCTCTGACTGGCACAATATTCCTGGGCTCTGACTGGCACAATATTCCTGGGCTCTGACTGGCACAATATTCCTGGGCTCTGACTGGCACAATATTCCTGGGCTCTGACTGGCACAATATTACTGGGCTCTGACTGGCACAATATTCCTGGGCTCTGAATGGCACAATATTCCTGGGCTCTGAGTGGTACACTATTCCTGGGCTATGAATAGCACACTATTACTGGGCTCTGACTAGCACAATATTACTGGGCTCTGACTAGCACAATATTCCTGGGCTCTGACTAGCACAATATTCCTGGGCTCTGACTAGCACAATATTCCTGGGCTCTGACTGGCACAATATTCCTGGGCTCTGACTGGCACAATATTCCTGGGCTCTGACTGGCACAATATTCCTGGGCTCTGACTGGCACAATATTACTGGGCTCTGACTGGCACAATATTACTGGGCTCTGACTGGCACAATATTACTGGGCTCTGACTGGCACAATATTACTGGGCTCTGAATGGCACAATATTACTGGGCTCTGAGTTGCACAATATTACTGGGCTCTGAGTTGCACAATATTACTGGGCTCTGACTAGCACAATATTACTGGGCTCTGACTGGCACAATATTACTGGGCTCTGACTGGCACAATATTCCTGGTATCTGAATGGCACAACAATTATGGCATGTTAATAGTACAATAATACTGGTATCTTAATGGGCAAATTGGCTGGGGCATCTTAATAGTACAATATTACTGGTATCTGAATGGCACAAAAATATTGGCATTTTAATGGGAAAAATGTCTGTGGCATATTAATGGCAAAATAATACTGAATATATTGATGGGCGCATTGACTGTGGCAAATTTAATGGACAAACGGTGTCATATTTTAACAGGCAAATTGTCTGTTGCATATGCAATGACAAAGTGACTGTGGCATGTTCTCTGGGGAAAAATGACATGTACTATGGGGAAAAGTGACAATGTGGCTTTTTTCTGCATGGGCAGTTTAGTGGAACAAAGTGAAACTGTGGTATGTTCTGTGGGGGCAAATTTACACTGTAGCGTGCAAAATTGTGTGGGTTCAATATGAGTGCAAGCCATGTGCCGTTGGTGCAATATAGATGCAAGACAAGTGCTGTGGGTGCAATATAGATGCATGACCAGTGCTGTGACTACTCTATGGGGCTGTGTTAAGTCCTTTAGGTGCAATGTGGGTGCAGAAAAAGGGAATAAAAACAAGAAATTCAACTCTTCAATAACATTTTTATTACATATGAAAATAGTTGAATATAATATTAAGAAGTCCATATAAGTATAAATGAGCCTAGTGAGAGAGAGAGTGAGATGTGTATAGATATTTATAAATATATATGAACATATGTAAGTGCTCTCTAATTTCTGTGTATGTTTTTGTCATTTAAGTAATGAGTAGTTGTAGTGCAGTGTTGCATAGTAAGAAGGTATACATATTGCAGCCATATATACACATTTTGTATCCAAATATACAGTTTATATACTGCAATTATACATGTAATATACACACTTTATTCAATGCAATAAAAATACTCACTGCAAGAAAAGTCCAATTGTGTGTGTGCTTATTTTTATGTTTTTTTTTGTGTGTGTGTGGGGGGGGGGGGGGTAACATTGCGATGGATGGAGTGATTGCATGCAGGGGAGGGGTAGGGTCCAGGGGGCCCAAGCAAATGCTTGCCCAGGGTCCAATCACTATTAAAGATGGCCCTGGCTGTAAGCACAGTATTTGACAGTTCTATTTGACTCTCAGATATGAAGTGCACCGCAAGACGCAAATGTACTATTTACCACCCAAAACTATTCAAATTTTTCAAAGTGTGCTGTAAGCACAGTATTTGACGGTTCTATTTGACTCTCAGATGTAATACATGTAATGCTATTGCTATTCTATAAACCGAAATAGAGTCCCCATTCATACGAATAGGTCAATTAACCGATTCGTATGAATGGGGACCCTATTTCGGTTTATAGAAAGCCAATAGCATTACATGTATTCCATAAACCGAAAGTCTATAAACCGAAAGACATTCGGTTTATAGACTTTCGGTTTATAGAATAGCAATAGCATTACATGTATTCTATAAACCGAAAGTCTATAAACCGAATGTCGTTCGGTTTATAGACTTTCGGCTTATGGAATACATGTAATACTATTGGCTTTCTATAAACCGAAATAGAGTCCGCATTCATAAGAATTTCCTATGAATGGGGATTCTATTTTGGTTTATTGAAAGCCAATAGCAATACATACAATGTAATCGCCGGACACCGAACTCCAACACGGACATACAGTGAAATGTCCGCGTTCGGGTCCGGGGTCCAAAAATCGTAAAGTTCGGTACGAACCCGAACAGTGTGGTTCGGGTTCGCTCAACACTACATGGAGTCACACACACATTCAGTCACCAACATACACACCCAATCACAGACGGTCAAATACAGTCAGTCACAAACGAACACATACATACAGTCAGTCACAGAGAGACCCAGACATACAGCCAGTCACATACACACACATACAGTCAAGACCATATACACAGATAGACACACACATGCAGTCAGTACCATACACACAGATGCAGTCAGTAACTTTTTTTTATACTATAAATCTTTATATGGATTTATTAGGTTATACTTCTCTTCTAAATATTACTTTGTACAGACAGACACCCATAAAGTCATTAACATACAGAAACACAAATACAGTCAGTAACATACAGACACACAAAGTAACATACTGACAGACACACACATACATTCAGTAAAATACAGACACATCCACATACAGTCAGTAACATACAGACACACATACACACATACATTCATTAACATACAGACACACATACATACACGCATACATTCATTAACATACAGACACACATACAGTCAGTAAAATACAGACACATCCACATACAGTCAGTAACATACAGACACACATACACACATACATTCATTAACATACAGACACACATACACACATACATTCATTAACATACAGACACACATACATACACACATACATTCATTAACATACAGACACACATACAGTCAGTAACATACAGACACACATACAGTCAGTAACATACAGACACACATACACATAACAAAAGTGACGGTGAACTAAAGTTCACTAAAAACATGAATGTGATCCAGAAGACAGTCTTGCAGGTAATGGAAAGTTCTCAAACCCCAAGAAAGCAGTGCCACGCTCAACTGACGCGTTTCACCCTTAAAGTGGGCTTCCTCAGAGCTTGCCCAGCTCTGAGGAAGCCCACTTTAAGTGCAAAACGCGTCAGAAACACGTTCATGTTTTCTAAGTGTAAGATATTTTATGCTTTTTATTAAAATTGTGTTGTGTATGCCCTAACATCTTGTTATCTGCTTGGAGATTATTAGGCATAAAACCAAAAGAAAGAAGAAAACAGCACTTTATGTCCACAGTTTAAAACGGGAGTCATATTTTCTATACATTGTCCTATGCAGTAGATCTGCTTTTCAAATTCTGATATGTATCTTGTCACTTTGCATCTTGTATAGCACTTTAGCGCACTGTCACTTTTGTTCTGTGATTTTATTGTTACTATATTTGGGCACCAGGGGTGGTTGCCAGACGGTTAGCAGCTTGTGCACAATAGTATAAGCGCCAGTATACCTCAACACTTCTTGCACATTATACACATACAGTCAGTAACATACAGACACACACACACATACAGTCAGTAACATACGGACTAACATACACATACAGTCAGTAACATACAGACAGACATACACATAAAGTCAGTCACAGACAGACACACATACAGCCAGTCACAGACAGAGACACACATACAGCTAGTTACACATACATAGTCAGTCACAGACAGTCACATACACACACACACTTACAAGCCAGCAGTTTTTTTTTTTTTTTTGCTGTTTAAGATTAACAAAGTGCATCTATCAGTATGTCCCCACTCTTGCTGCCATACCTCATTCCAGTCTGGCCTCTCACACAGGCACAGACCATCATTGTTTCTAGTGCCCGGCACTCAGACACTATAGTGTGGTGTGCATGGGGACATACCAGGAAGTAGGTGCACACACTTCCCCCTCGTGCTCCATTGGATAATACAAAAACAAAAAATTATCTCAGCAACGAGAGCACCATGTCGGGACAATAATATCCGGGTGCCTGGGATTTTGTGGTGCCTGGGATTTGTCGTGCCACCTTTTCTTCAAAAAAATACCGGCCTTGGTACTGTCCCCATAGACTTAACATTGGCCTGATGACAATATTTTACCGGCCTGCCGGTAAAATACCGACCAGGGGGCAACCCTACCTGTGTCCTGCTTTGGATAACTGTGACATAGGGTTGCCACCTTTTCTTTAAAAAAATACCGGCCTTGGTACTGTCTCCATAGACTTAACATTGGCCTGATGCCAATTTTTTACCGGCCTGCCGGTAAAATACCGGCCAGGTGGCAACCCTACTGTGACATGATGTGGCCAGATTCAGGCTTAATTTCTCGGTGGGTAAATGTCCCCCTTGATCTGCCAATGATTGCAAGCCATCAGAACTATAGATGTGCATTGTTATCCTGATTGCAGGGTTTTAAATATTTGGGAATTATGGTTACACAGTTTGACATAACTTCTGCTTTTTATTTATTCATCATTGTGTTAATGATTTGTTAGGCCTTAGTACTTCCATAGGAAGCTATTGAGAAGCAACAGTCCCTATTTGGGACGCAACCCTCTTAGTACCCCTTATCCTTTTCTAGGAGTTCTAGGAGCACAAAAGCAAAAGAATACTCAATAATGTGTTTAAACTGCATTTTATAACGTTCCCCGGTAATGACCTGCCAGTAGCCATACCTTCAGCTACTCTCCCAAAAACAAACGTTTCTCTTCCTTTTCTATGATGAGTCAGTTTTCTGAGGCAATATTGCCCTCTAGTGGCTTCATTTATGTGTACTGTAGTGTAAATATGCAGGGATCACCTAGTACTGGATTTTAGGAAAGGAGAATATTATAATTTTGTTCTATTATGTGCTAGATACACTGTATGTTTATTACCGGTGACAGAAAGGAAAATAGTGTGGTCACTAACTTCCAACAAAATCAAAAGGCTTATGAAATTTGCAGAAGAGAAGAGAAGAGAAAAGTATGTTTTAAGTGGTGTCTCCTGTTATGACATCACCTTGTGGCAATGTGTTATTAGCATATAAAGCCAAAAGGTAATGATTTAAAAGAAAACACCACATCAAACAAGAACAGGTAATAGAGAATTAATGCGTACATAGTTAATGTGCTTCAACAGACATATTAATCTTTGGCTGTCCTATATTCTTACATAGACATATAATAATTATATTTTCTCTTTTTAGGTAAGTACTGATGTCTGATGTAACAGTTACTGGTAAGTCACGTGACTTCCCTATTGTAGTTGACTAATGGCCACCGCACTCTATAATACTAAATATCTAGGTTATAGAAGATGACAGTATGTTAAGGATTTAATGCTTTTTTATATTTTGCCATGTGTTTATTAATGAATGACTCATTCAGTGATACACGAAAATATTGTACATAGATCAATATAGCTAATAAACATACTCCTCAAGTGTTCCTCTTTGGACTCCTAAGAATAATTACTGCTTTGAGTGACATCACTACCGGTAGCATGGTAGCATTGACAGTCCTCTCTGCATGCCATGCCCGTCAGGATCCTATGTCACCACTGTTTTCAGATATTTGTGTATAGTAATAATAGCATATGTATATCAAAATTGTGAGGTGATGTGTAATAGACATGTGCAATCGTTTTCGGACTAATGCATTTTCGTCCGAAAAATAGCATTTTTAGTGCTATTAGCATTCTATAAACCGAAATAGAGTTGGTTTATAGAATACCAATAGCATTACATACATTCCATAAACCGACATAATGAACGACTTTCGGTTTATGGAATGTATGTAATGCTATTGGTATTCTATAAACCGAAATAGAGTTAAAATAGGTCAGTTCGTATGAATGGGGACTCTATTTCGGTTTATAGAATACCAATAGTATTACATGCATTCCATAAACCGAAAGTCTATAAACTGAAAGAGAGGTTAAAATAGGTCAATTCGTACGAATGAATAAAACGAAACGAAAATAATGAACGAATTTAGTCTGAAACGAATGCAGTAATGAACTAAATTCGTTTTGGAAATAAATAAATAACATTTTCGTCCGAATGGACGAAAACGAAACGAAAATTTTAGTTTTGCACATGTCTAATGTGTAATGATGAACTCTGGGGCAAAGTTTTAAAAGTGGAACAATACGGAATGGAAATGTCCCACTGTTTGCTCCCCAGTTAGAATGTTGCTCCAGAACTGATCTTTATGCATGTTCCCTACTATCTATAAAGCTCTAGTAGCCCTAGACGAAGCGCCAAGACAGGCGCGAAACGCGTAGGCTTTTTCACAGTCTCTTTACCCTCACCGGGTGACCCTCTTTTTACCCAGCTATTTTTTGCACTTTAAATACATTTTTGCACATTCGCATATTTACCTGGTTCTGGATTCTTCATTTCACTGGCTCTGGATGTGCCTGTTTCTTTACATTGTACCCGGCGGGAGCGCCGAGAGAACAGATCCACGCCGGCATCCGTAAGCAGCTCTGGCCGTTTGCTCATACTTTCTTTGACTATTAGCTTATGTGCCTACATATATAAACCAATTCCTTATACATTCAAGGGAGAGTGCTGCAACAAAGTTGTCCTAGGTTCACTACCATTACACCCGATGTATATATAACAAAAAGTGCCAGAATAAGTGCTGAAAATCACTGCCAAAACAGTTTATAGCTATATACATACACACACACTAGCATTGACAACAGTTTCCCAAATTCTCAGTCAACCACATAGTTGTCTGAGCCTCAAGTTGACAAAACATACACATACAAAACAATTGTGCTCAGTCAATAAGAATAGTGGGTGTAATATTAATTCACCCATATACCAATTCACTACTGGAAAATGTTCCTTCAGGAGTGAAGAAGTTAGCTGTTGGACAAATCAGCGCTTATAAAAATAGTTTCCCTTAACACCAAATGCTGCATACCAAGGGCGCTCACCCTAGTTAGTAAATGCAGAAAAAAAGGCTAACTGCGATCAGCAGAGAAAAAAAGGATCTCAGAGTTACTCCCAAATGATATTTTAATAATCCAAAACTGCTTTGGAAAAGTGCAGGGGTACAAGAAAAAAAAAAGAAAAAAGGAAAGAAGAAAAAAAAGAACTTTGCTACTTTTCTAAAAGAAAAAAAAATGCAAATAAATTTGTATGATTGAATTTGTTTAGGTTGCTACATATATTGGTAAAATTGATTCCCAAGTATGAAATTAATTTATTATTTAAGTTATATTTAAAATTGTCTTTGATATTATATTTTTATATTCACCATTATTGAGGATAATATTTAAAAATTAAGATTTGTCTTCATTTAAACATAGCCCCGATATGTTTTCAAAAAACTTTAAATCCTTTTGCAAGTTTAGAAGGCTAATTTTAAAGGTATTATATTTTTTTTCTGTATGATATTAATAGTTAGGCCCGTTATATTTTTTTGTTAGTTCTTATCAACTCAGCTAATGGTTCCATACAAAGCACCCCCCCCCCAAAAAAAGTTTCAGGGGAGAAAGTGGACATCCCTGGTGCGTTCCACGTAAGATGCTAAAGCTCTCAGATTCACAGGCCATAATTCTAATACCTGCTTTTGGTTACAGTTTTGCTTATAATACCTTTAACACCAAATATTCTGATTACAGAATCCATGTAGGTCATCAGGGCCGGCCTTAAGTGTTCCGGCGCCCTGTGCGGGCTTCCCCTCTGGCAACCCCCCCCCCCCCCCACCCATGTTTGTGTCTCTCTCCCTTCCCATGTTTGTCCCTCTCCTCTTCCTTGCCATGTCTGTCTCTCTCTCTCTCTCTCTCTCCCCCAGTTCTGTCTCTACCCCCTGCCCCTTTTCTGTCTGTCTCTCTCTCCCCCCCTCCCCCTGTTCTCTCCCCCCTCCCCCTGTTCTCTCTCTCCCCCCTCCCCCTGTTCTCTCTCTCTCCCCCTCCCCTTGTTCTCTCTCTCCCCCCTCCCCTTGTTCTCTCTCTCCCCTCCCCTTGTTCTCTCTCTCCCCCCTCCCCTGTTCTCTCTCTCCCCCCTCCCCTGTTCTCTCTCTCCCCCCTCCCCTGTTCTCTCTCTCCCCCTCCCCTTGTTCTCTCTCTCCCCCTCCCCTTGTTCTCTCTCCCCCCTCCCCTGTTCTCTCTCTCCCCCTCCCCTTGTTCTCTCTCTCCCCCCTCCCCTTGTTCTCTCTCCCCCCTCCCCTTGTTCTCTCTCCCCCCTCCCCCTGTTCTCTCTCTCTAGTCATGTTCTCTCTCTCCCCCTCCCCTTGTTCTCTCTCTCCCCCCTCCCCTTGTTCTCTCTCCCCCCTGCCCTTGTTCTCTCTCCCCCCTGCCCTTGTTCTCTCTCCCCCCTGCCCTGTTCTCTCTCTCCCCCTCCCCGTGTTCTCTCTCCCCCTCCCCTTGTTCTCTCTCCCCCTCCCCTTGTTCTCTCTCCCCCTCCCCTTGTTCTCTCTCCCCCCTCCCCTGTTCTCTCTCTCCCCCCTCCCCTTGTTCTCTCTCCCCCCCTCCCCTTGTTCTCTCTCCCTCCTCCCCTTGTTCTCTCTCCCTCCTCCCCTTGTTCTCTCTCTCCCTCCTCCCCTTGTTCTCTCTCTCCCCCCTCCCCTTGTTCTCTCTCTCCCCCCTCCCCTTGTTCTCTCTCTCCCCCCTCCCCTTGTTCTCTCTCTCCCCCCTCCCCTTGTTCTCTCTCTCCCCCTCCCCTTGTTCTCTCTCTCCCCCCTCCCCTTGTTCTCTCTCTCCCCCCTCCCCCTGTTCTCTCTCTCTAGCCCTGTTCTCTCTCTCCCCCTCCCCCTGTTCTCTCTCTCTCCCCCCTCCCCTCGTTCTCTCTCTCCCCCCTCCCCTTGTTCTCTCTCCCCCCTACCCTGTTCTCTCTCCCCCCTACCCTGTTCTCTCTCTCCCCCCTCCCCTTGTTCTCTCTCTCCCCCCTCCCCTTGTTCTCTCTCTCCCCCCTCCCCTGTTCTCTCTCTCCCCCCTCCCCTTGTTCTCTCTCTCCCCCCTCCCCTTGTTCTCTCTCCCCCCTCCCCTTGTTCTCTCTCCCCCCTTCCCCTGTTCTGTCTCTCCCCCCTTCCCCTGTTCTGTCTCTCCCCCCTAATCCCTGTTCTGTCTCTCCCCCCTAATCCCTGTTCTGTCTGTCTCTCTCCCCCCTGCCCCTGTTCTGTCTGTCTCTCTCTCCCCTCCCCCTGTTCTGTCTGTCTCTCTCCCCCCTAATCCCTGTTCTGTCTGTCTCTCTCCCCCCTAACCCCTGTTCTGTCTGTCTCTCTCCCCCCTAACCCCTGTTCTGTCTGTCTCTCCCCCCCTAACCCCTGTTCTGTATGTCTCTCTCCCCCCTAACCCCTGTTCTGTCTGTCTCTCTCCCCCCCCTCCCTTACCTTTGCCTGCAAAGGTGGCTCCAGGGAGGGGGCGGAGATAACCGGCACAGCGGTGTAGCTCCGCCCCCACCCCGGGAAGCAGAGCAGAGTCTGCATTACGGGGAGCCATGGGCAGCAAGACAAAGTGCTGCTCGGGCTCCCCATGCTTAATGCAGGCATGGGGAGCCGAGCAGCACTATCTCATGCTGCCCAGGGCTCCCTGTGAAGCAGACGCTGCTCTGCTTCACAGGGTGGGGGCGGAGCTACACCGCTCAGCCGGTTAGCTCCGCTCCCTCCCCGGACCAAGCAGAGAATGCCGAGCAGAATCTTTTGATCTCCCCCAGTTAGTGCCTCCTCCGGCTTTTTTTTTTTAAACTTTTTTTTTTTTCTACCGGCCGGGCGGGCGCCCCCTGGGGTGTTGCGCCCTGTGCGCTCGCACAGGTCGCACACCCCTAAGGCCGGCCCTGTAGGTCATAATTATATATTTTAATGATCCTTAATGATTAGCCCTAGTACTTCTTTGGGGGATAAATCCAGTTTGATCTTTATTTATTAAATGTGCAAGATTTTTTTGTTACCTAGCATATTTGTAAGGATTTGTATGTCAACATTCAAGAGGCTTATAGGCCTATAATTGGAGCAGATTGCTGGGTCTTTTTTTTGTTTTAATATCACACTAATATGGGCTTTCAGCATTTCAGAGGAGATATTATTTTCTATTATTGCATATGGTTGTATAGAGATATTAAATGTGGAATAAGCATATATATTTTTTCAATACAGTAAGCTGAAACCTGGTCCTGGTGCTTTCCCGTTTTTAAAGGAGCTTATTAAATGGTCCAATTCTTCAGTGGACATTTCTTTATTTAAATTGAATTTAAAATTTGGGGATTTTAAATTTCATTTGGGTAATTTTAATTTATACAAGAATATGGACATTTTATCACCCAAATCATTTGATCTATGTTTATTATTACTATATAGATTTTCATAAAATATTTTAAAACGTTCCACTATTTCCTGCATTTTTGACACATACTTGTTATTTAATTTTTTAATCCTTGTAATGTTGGTGACTAGCCATTCCTCTTTCAGTTGATGTGCCTGTGATTTAGGACAGTTCTTCGTGGCTGCTTCAACACGGCAGTTTAGACGCTGCACTGTCAGCACTGAAAGACAATGCGGGTGCTTCATCGTGACAATTTAAGCACTGACAGTTCAGCGATGAACTCTCAGCGCTTACAAACATACACCCTCCTTCATAAAATTAAAACCCCCTAAAAGTAACCCAAACCCATATACTAACCCCCAAACCCAAACACTAATACCCCTAATACCAACACTACCCCCGAACTCTAATGCTAACACTAACCCCGAACTCTAATACTAACACTACCCCCAAACCCTAATACTAACACTATCCCCCGAACCCTAATACTAAAACAAACCCCAATACAAATACCTAACCCCCCGAACCCTGATACTAATACATAACCCCTAATAATACTCACCTTCTGTAATCCCACGATGAACTGTCCCGCAAAGAAAGGTCTGGAGATGACCAGCTGCGTTCAAGCAGCCACAATGAATTGGCCCATTCCCATCTGTGAGCCTTATTACCCCAATAGTAGTAATTTTCAGCTACCCATAGATATACTTTGTTGTTGGTTTTTCTCTAAGATAGAATGTATCTGTTGCTTTACACAGATGATCACTCTCCAGTCTTTCAGGTTTATCATTGAGCTCCTCTAATGATATATTTCTGTTGTTTTTCTAAGCTATTTTAATAAATATTCCCCTCATATACGATTCGTGAGCCTCCCCCTCATCCCCTCCATCTCTGTTCTCTCCCCCTCCTTCTCCCATCTCTGTTCTCTCCCCCTCCTCCCCTCCATCTCTATTCTCTCCCCCCTCCTCCCCTCCATCTCTATTCTCTCCCCCCTCCATCTCTATTCTCTCCCCCTCCTCCCCTCCATCTCTTTTCTCTCCCCCTCCTCCTTCCCCCATCTCTGTTCACTCCTATCTCCTCCCCCATCTCTGTTCACTCCCCTATCTCTGTTCACTCCCCCATCTCTGTTCACTCCCCCATCTCTGTTCACTCCCCCATCTCTGTTCACTCCCCCATCTCTGTTCACTCCCCCATCTCTGTTCACTCCCCCATCTCTGTTCACTCCCCCATCTCTGTTCACTCCCCCATCTCTGTTCACTCCCCCATCTCTGTTCACTCCCCCATCTCTGTTCACTCCCCCATCTCTGTTCACTCCCCCATCTCTGTTCACTCCCCCATCTCTGTTCACTCCCCCATCTCTGTTCACTCCCCCATCTCTGTTCACTCCCCCATCTCTGTTCACTCCCCCATCTCTGTTCACTCCCCCATCTCTGTTCACTCCCCCATCTCTGTTCTCTCCTCCCATCTCTGTTCTCTCCTCCCATCTCTGTTCTCTCCTCCCATCTCTGTTCTCTCCTCCCATCTCTGTTCTCTCCTCCTCCTCCCCATCTCTGTTCACTCCCCCATCTCTGTTCACTCCCATCTCCTCCCCATCTCTGTTCACTCCTTCTCCTCCCCATCTCTGTTCTCTCCCCCTCCCTGTTCTCTTCTCCTCTTTCCCATCTCTGTTCTCTCCCCCTCCTTCCCCCATCTCTGTTCACTCCCACCTCCTCCCCATCTCTGTTCTCTCCTCCCATCTCTGTTCTCTCCTCCTCCTCCCCATCTCTGTTCACTCCCCCATCTCTGTTCACTCCCATCTCCTCCCCATCTCTGTTCACTCCCACCTCCTCCCCATCTCTGTTCTTTCCCCCTCCTCCCCTCCATCTCTGTTCTCTCCCCCTCCTCCCCTCCATCTCTTTTCTCTCCCCCTCCTCCTTCCCCCATCTCTGTTCACTCCTATCTCCTCCCCCATCTCTGTTCACTCCCCTATCTATGTTCACTCCCCCATCTCTGTTCTCTCCTCCCATCTCTGTTCTCTCCTCCTCCTCCCCATCTCTGTTCACTCCCCCATCTCTGTTCTCTCCCCCCTTCTTCCCATCTCTGTTCTCTCCTTCTCCTCCCCATCTCTGTTCTCTCCCCCCTCCCTGTTCTCTTCTCCTCTTTCCCATCTCTGTTCACTCCCACCTCCTCCCCATCTCTGTTCACTCCCCCATCTCTGTTCACTCCCCCATCTCTGTTCTCTCCCCCCTCCTCTCCTCCATCTCTGTTCTCTCCCCCCTCCTTCCCCCATCTCTGTTCACTTCCATCTCCTCCCCATCTCTATTCACTCCCACCTCCTCCCCATCTCTGTTCACTCCCCCATCTCTGTTCTCTCCTCCCATCTCTGTTCTCTCATCCTCTTCCCCATCTCTGTTCACTCCCCCATCTCTGTTCTCTCTCCCCTCCTCCCCATCTCTGCTCTCTCCCCCCTCCTCCCCATCTTTGTTCTCTCCCCCCTCCTCCCCATCTTTGTTCTCTCCCCCCTCCTCCCCATCTCTGTTCTCTCCCCCTCCTCCCCATCTCTGTTTGCGCCTCCTATTTCCCATTTCTGTTCTCTCACCCTCCTACTCCCATCTCAATTCTCTCTCTCCCTCTTCCTCCTCCCATCTCTGTTCTCTCTCTCCCTCCTCCCATCTCTGTTCTCTCCCCCCTCCTCCCCATCTCTGTTCTCTCCTCCTCCCCATCTCTGTTCTCTCCTCCTCCCCATCTCTGTTCTCTCCTCCTCCCCATCTCTGTTTTCTCCCCCCTCTTTCCCATCTCTGTTTTCTCCCCCCTCTTTCCCATCTCTGTTTTCTCCCCCCTCTTTCCCATCTCTGTTTTCTACCTCCTCCCCCCTTCTCTGTTTTCTACCTCCTCCCCCCATCTCTGTTTTCTACCTCCTCCCCCCATCTCTGTTTTCTACCTCCTCCCCCCATCTCTGTTCTCTCCCCCTCCCCATCTCTATTCTCTCCCCCATCTCTGTTCTCTCCCCCTCCCCATCTCTGTTCTCTCCCCCTCCCCATCTCTATTCTCTCCCCCATCTCTATTCTCTCCCCCATCTCTATTCTCTCCCCATCTCTATTCTCTCCCCCATCTCTATTCTCTCCCCCATCTCTATTCTCTCCCCCATCTCTATTCTCTCCCCCATCTCTATTCTCTCCCCATCTCTATTCTCTCCCCATCTCTATTCTCTCCCCCATCTCTATTCTCTCCCCCATCTCTATTCTCTCCCCCATCTCTATTCTCTCCCCCATCTCTATTCTCTCCCCCATCTCTATTCTCTCCCCATCTCTATTCTTTCCCCCATCTCTATTCTCTCCCCATCTCTATTCTCTCCCCCTCTTCCTCCTCCCATCTCTGTTCTCTCTTTCCCTCTTCCTCCTCCCATCTCTGTTCTCTCTCCCTCTTCCTCCTCCCATCTCTGTTCTCTCTCTCCCTCTTCCTCCTCCCATCTCTGTTCTCTCTCTCCCTCTTCCTCCTCCCATCTCTGTTCTCTCTCTCCCTCTTCCTCCTCCCATCTCTTTTCTCTCTCTCCCTCTTCCTCCTCCCATCTCTGTTACTCCCCCCCTCTTCCTCCTCCCATCTCTGTTCTCTCTCCCCCTCTTCCTCCTCCCATCTCTGTTCTCTCTCCCCCTCTTCCTCCTCCCATCTCTGTTCTCTCTCCCTCTCTTCATCCTCCCATCTCTGTTGTCTCTCCCCCTCTTCCTCCTCCCATCTCTGTTCTCCCTCCCCCTCTTCCTCCTCCCATCTCTGTTCTCCCTCCCCCTCATCCTCCTCCCATCTCTGTTCTCTCTCCCCCTCGTCCTCCTCCCATCTCTGTTCTCTCTCCCCCTCCCATCTCTGTTCTCTCTCCCCCTCGTCCTCCTCCCATCTCTGTTCTCTCTCCCCCTCCCATCTCTGTTCTCTCTCCCCCTCTTCCTCCTCCCATATCTGTTCTCTCTCCCCCTCTTCCTCCTCCCATATATGTTCTCTCTCCCCCTATCATGCTTACTTGAAGTAGGCAATATAACTAAACCCGTGCTTAATGGTAATGCAGGGCATCGGAAATACGAGCGTGAGCAGCACTTAATAAGCTCTGTGTGCGTTTAACACACAGAGCTTATGCTGCCCATGGCTCCTTGGTGAAGCAGACACTGTGCTGCTTTATAGAGTGGGTGTGGTCCGCCCACTCCCTAGATCCTACAATGCTGGTGAGGGGAGATTTTTTTTTTTTTTTTTAAAGTTGTGCCTCAAAATTCAGTGACATGGGTTTGGGGAAATTGACGGGACTTGCTATTGCGACTCCATTACACTGTAGGTTTAAGTCGGGGGGGGGGGGGGGGTTGTAAAGGGGCTACTCTCTAATTAGTCTCAATGGGCTGTGCACTCACTAAAGTTAGGGAAAATAATGTTTATTGTGTAAACATAGCAGATGCCGCATTTCAGCCTGCACACAAGCTTCCATCTGGGCAGAGTACTCAAAATGGCCCAGAAAAATGCTCAGCATCTACTATGTTTACACAATAAATATTATTTTCTAAAATAAATTGTGAGTTATGCAGCCTTGAAGAATGCATTTTTGATAGTGGTCCATGAATTAAACAACAGCCTGTTTCAGGGGCAGCTTACACATCATTGAAAAATATGTGTTTGTTAAAGTTTGCCAGTTTAATTGCCCAGTAATATGCCACAGTTTAATTGCCCAGCCTGATCCCCCAGTAATATGCCAGTTTAATTGCCC
Organism: Pelodytes ibericus; assembly: GCA_036172795.1. Taxonomy (NCBI): domain Eukaryota; kingdom Metazoa; phylum Chordata; class Amphibia; order Anura; family Pelodytidae; genus Pelodytes; species Pelodytes ibericus. Next base: position 42,630,440 of record CM069863.1, read on the forward strand.
AGTAATATGCTCAGCCTGAACCCCCAGTAATATGTCACAATGTAATTGCCCAGTAATATGCCATAGTTTAATTGCCCAGTAATTTGCCAGTTTAATTGCCCAGTAATATGCCACGGTTTAATTGCCCAGTAATATCCCAGTTTAATTGCCCAGTAATATGCCCAGCCTGATCCCCCAGTAATATACCAGCTTAATTGCCTAGTAATATGCCCAGCGTAATTGCCCAGTAATATGCCCAGAACAATTGCCCAGTAATATGCCAGTTTAATTGCCCAGTAATATGGCCAGCCTGATGCCCCAGTAATATGCCACAGTTTAATTGCCCAGCCTAATCCCCCAGTAATATACCAGTTTAATTGCCTAGTAATATGCCCAGCGTAATTGCCCAGTAATATGCCCAGAATAATTGCCAGTAATATGCCAGTTTAATTGCCCAGTAATATGCCCAGCCTGATGCCCCAGTAATATGCCAGTTTAATTGCCCAGCCTGATGCCCCAGTAATATGCCACAGTTTAATTACCCAGTAATATGCCCAGCCTGAAGCCCAGTAGTATGCCACAGTTTAAATGCCCAGTAATATGAAAAAGTTTAATTGCCCAGTAATATGCCCAGCCTGATGCCCCAGTAATATGCCACAGTTTAATTGCCTAGCCTGATGCCCCAGTGATATGCCAGTTTAATTGATTAGTAATATGCCCAGCATAATTTCCCAGTAATATGCCCAGAATAATTGCCCAGTAATATGTCACTTTAATTGCCCAGTAATATGCCCAGCCTGATGCCCCAGTTTAATTTCCCAGTAATATGCCCAGCCTGATGCCCCAGTTTAATTTCCCAGTAATATGCCCAGAATAATTGCCAGTAATATGCCAGTTTATTTGCCCAGCCTGATGCCCCAGTTTAATTTCCCAGTAATATGCCCAGCCTGATGCCCCAGTAATATGCCAGTTTAATTGCCCAGCCTGATGCCCCAGTAATATGCCACAGTTTAATTACCCAGTAATATGCCCAGCCTGAAGCCCAGTAGTATGCCACAGTTTAAATGCCCAGTAATATGAAAAAGTTTAATTGCCCAGTAATATGCCCAGCCTGATGCCCCAGTAATATGCCACAGTTTAATTGCCTAGCCTGATGCCCCAGTGATATGCCAGTTTAATTGATTAGTAATATGCCCAGCATAATTTCACAGTAATATGCCCAGAATAATTGCCCAGTAATATGTCACTTTAATTGCCCAGTAATATGCCCAGCCTGATGCCCCAGTTTAATTTCCCAGTAATATGCCCAGCCTGATGCCCCAGTTTAATTTCCCAGTAATATGCCCATAATAATTGCCAGTAATATGCCAGTTTAATTGCCCAGTAATATGCCCAGCATGATGCCCCAGTTTAATTTCCCAGTAATATGCCCAGAATAATTGCCAGTAATATGCCAGTTTATTTGCCCAGCCTGATGCCCCAGTTTAATTTCCCAGTAATATGCCCAGCCTGATGCCCCAGTTTAAATGTCCAGTAATATGCCACAGTTTAAATGCCCAGTAATATGCCCTGATGCCCCAGTAACATGCCACCACCCTCCTTCCCCATTACTCACCTGCTCCATGTCTCCTCCGTGCACCGTCAATAGGTTTGTTTGTATTGATTAAAGTAAAAAAAAAAAAAAACTCCCCTGCTCCGTTCAGTCTGTGAGCTGAGCTCACAGCAGCCTGTTACCAGCCCTGTCACACGCGTCCTGCCTGCTTCCAGCAGATGCGTGTGGCAGGGACGGCTACAGAAGGCTGATGTGAGCTCAGCTCACAGACTGAACTGCGCGGGTCACGTGACGTCACGCTATGAAGTCACGTGACCCGCGATCGCGCTAAAACAGCGCAAATTGCCAGGATTGTCCCGGGGTGAGAATTCCCCCGGGACAATCTTGGTTTTCACGGGACTATCCCGGCAAATCGGGGACAGTTGGCAACTATGTTTTCCACAGTTCATAGCACAGTGTGTAAAGGTAAAACAAAACTAAAGGTGCAAGAGAAAAATCGGAGCAAATCAGTGCTCCAACCAATCGAATCATTTCAGTGATCTGAGTAGCTCTCAAATTTGGGCTACACAGAGACCTCCAAAGTGATTTAGAATCGGCAAGAAAATCAGCCAATGTGGGCTATTTTTGTGCCAACATTTTGGAGGCCGAACTCCTTTGGCATTTGGCTTTGGCCATCCCCATAAAATTGCCGAGGTATTCTCACAGAAGTCGTCTATAGCCGAAATAGTAAGAGGCCTCCCAAAATTAACCCCTTCATGGCCGTAGGACGCTCTATGCTGTCCAAAATAATAGTTGCATTGACGCCTGTAGGACGGCATAGAACCTGCAGTGGGATCCCATGAGCGGCAACTATATTTTACTAAACGTCATGAAGACTCAGAATATTTCGTCAGGAACTTACAGGGTCTATTAAGACCCTAATTGGGTCTCTACCTATGTGCCTGCCTATGATGGCATTTTGGTATTTAAGGACCAAAGCACAATCAGGTTTTAAGGGGATGAATAAAAAAAATATGTAAAAACATTTTTTTAAAAAACCCCAGTTATTAAATACAAAATAATCAATGTTAAATAATTTTTATTAAACTATAAAAACAATCTTATATTAATGTAAACATACTATTATTATATATGTACCGTATTTTTCGCCTCATAAGACGCACTTTTTTCCTCCTCAAAAGTGAGGGGAAATGTCTGTGCGTCTTATGAGGCGAATGTAATACTTACCTCCATGCTGCTCCCCGTTGTGTTCTCTCTGTTGCTTCCTCCGTGCAGTCTAACCTCCTGCACGGAGGAAGGAAGCTCCGGTCGCTTTTTTTCCCCTTCTTAACTTTATTGACATTGCGCGACGTCAATAAAGTTAAGAAGAAAAAAAAAAGCGACCGGAGCTTCCTTCCTCCGTGCAGGAGGTTAGACTGCACGGAGGAAACAACGGAGAGAACACAACGGAGAGCAGAATGGAGGTAAGTGCTAGGGAAGGGGGGAGGAGGGGGGGGGAAACAAGCAAATCTGGGCATAATAAGGGGCAAAATCCTGGCATTGTGAGGGGGAAAATCCTGGCATTGTGAGGGACAAAAGCCTGGCATAGTGAGGGACAAAAGCCTGGCATTGTGAGGGCGGAAATCCTGGCATAGTGAGGGACAAAAGCCTGGCATAGTGAGGGACAAAAGCCTGGCATTGTGAGGGGGAAAATCCTGGCATAGTGATGGGCAAAAGCCTGGCATAGTGAGGGGCAAAAGCCTGGCACAGTGAGGGGCAAAATCCTGGCATAGTGAGGGGCAAAATCCTGGCATAGTGAGGGGCAAAATCCTGGCATAGTGGGGGGCATAATCCTGGCATATTGAATGGCTAAATCCTGGCATAGTGGGGGGAAAAATCCTGGCATATTGAATGGCTAAATCCTGGCATATTGAGGTTTTTTTTCTTGTTTTCCTCCTCTAAAAACTGGGTGCGTCTTATGGTCAGGTGCTTCTTATGAGGCGAAAAATACGGTAATTAGTAAACTATAACTATGTATCTCCTGCTAAAATCTGGATAATTGAACTGCCTGAAATTCAACGATTTCTAGTGATTTCGGGCCAACTTCAGAGATGAAGAATTTGGTCCTTTAGAAGTCAGCAGCATTCATAGGATTTTGCTGTCCAACCAAACCCTCCTCCCTCTCCCCCGCAAGCCGAATGTGGCCAAATGCTGGCTTGAAAGCGGCAGAAATTGTGGATTTCAGATCGGGCCATATTGAATAGATCCTTAGGTTTTAAATTCTATAAATACACACTCAGCTGGCTAGTATTCTTTTGCATATCTCGTGAATAAAGCTGTAGTAAGAGACGTCACCAAACAGGCCATATGATCTAGACACTTTATTGGTGAACTTGTGTTTTCTTTTCATAGCACAATCACCTATTCTGTGTGCTGTCCTGTTAGGCATGTCAATAGTTCAAACCGAATATCATGGTATGAGGCTTACCTTGGATACAGCCTGTTTATTTATGTGTGGTTTTCCTAGTATGATGTTGCCATGAACCATACAGGCTTCTTAATGATGGTTCTTGATACATGGATATTGGTAAAATGAAAAAAATTATGCTCCTGGTGTTGACACTGTAATAATAATGCCTATTTACAGGGACTGTATCGCCTAAACATTATTTAACTGTGCATGTAGAGAATATAAAGATTGCTCCTAATTTGGGCATTTGCTTGCAGTTTTGCCAACACAATGTATAGATCACGTTCATTAATTTTGTATTCTCTACATTCACAATATAAGCAATGTATAGCTGCTACAGTCCTTTTAACACCATATATAAGAGGTCATGAGCATATCTAAGCTTAATGTTTGTACGGATACAAAGAAATACATGTTATTGCACTTTTATAGATCAATAAATGCTATAATTGTTGTATTTTAGATCATGTCACAGACAAACGCCCACATTTTCTTAAAAATTTCCCACATAACCTATCCTAGGCCATGTTTTCTTCAGAGTGAGTTCATAATGTATTTAATTTTACATTTTTGATCGGTTTATCCATAGTGGCAGAGAGTGCTAGATTTCCAAAATGAGGGAAAGTAAAGTGTGCTGTGGTACAAGGGGCGTTGCTAGGCTCAAAAATGATCTGGGGCTATAGCCCACAGCTTTAATAATACTTAAAATACAATGATGTCTCATGATCGATAGGTAGACAGACAGAGGCACAGAATGCATAGGTATAGATATAGGATAGATGTAGATAGATATAGGTACATGATGATGCAGTGCTGTATTTACCGCGAGGCATCCTAGGCGGATGCCTATGGCGGCAGATTTTGGGGGGCGGCAGCGCCCCCCAGCACTGGAAAAAGAAAAAAAATCCGGCCCTTTAAATAAAAAAAAAAAAACACACCGCGCTTGCAGGCAGAGACGGAGGTGAGAGGGGATCGGAAGATCCCCCCTCACCATCGCTCTGCCTGCCAGGCTGCATGGGGAGCCGAACAGGCAGCACAGAGAAACCTCCGTGCTGCCTGTTCGGCTCCCCGTGCAGTGTGCCGACACGGAAGTGCCGACAGTCACGTGACGGGCGCGCTGACGTCATACGCGCGCCCGGTCACGTGACCTGTCGGCACAATCGCCGGGAAGCCGAACAGGCAGCATGGAGGGACCATGCTGCCTGCCACTAACCACCAGGGAAAGGTAAGTGCTGATGGGAGACTGTGTGTGTGTGTGTGTGTGTGTGTGTGTGTGACTGAGTGTGATGGGAGTCAGAGTGTGTGTGATGGGAGACAGTGTGTGTGACTGAGTGTGATGGGAGTCAGAGTGTGTGTGATGGGAGACAGTGTGTGTGACTGAGTGTGATGGGAGTCAGAGTGTGTGTGATGGGAGTCAGAGTGTGTGTGATAGGAGACAGTGTGTGTGTGATAGGAGACAGTGTGTGTGTGATAGGAGACAGTGTGTGTGTGACTGAGTGTGATGGGAGTCAGAGTGTGCGTGATGGGAGTAGGAGTGTGTGACTGAGTGTGATGGGAGTAGGAGTGTGTGACTGAGTGTGATGGGAGTATGAGCTTGATGTGAGTCTGAATGATGGGGCATGTCTTAGGTGTGTAACGTGGGTGTGCAGCTTGGGTAGGGGGGTGCCCGGATTTTGTCTGCCTAGGGCAGCACAAAATTAAGATACACCACTGTGATGATGCATGAGTACATATATTATACAGATGCATATATAGATAAAGATACAGGATGCATAGGTATAGATGAAGGCTATATGGACATGTACAGGATCCATAGGTACAGATATAAGCTATATGGACAGACATAGATGCAGGATGCACAGGTACAGATATAAGATACAGGTATAGTAATGCATAGGTAAAGGTATAGATATAAGATAGATAAAGGTATAGGATGCATAGGTACAGAATGCATAGTTACAGATATAGACTAGAGGTCCAGGATGCATATAGATAGATTTGCCCTTTACCAATGAGCAATAGGTATCCAGTATATAAGAAAAAAGCTATAGGCATACCTATTAACCATTGCTTATATATGTATAGGGCATTTAAATATGTTTTATAAATGAATAAGAATAAGCTATTAGTATATTATTATATGCTATAATGAATATTATAAAAAGTGAATATAAGCAATGAGCACTACAAACAATAAATAAGCAATATGCCCTATCCCTGAGGATTGAAGACGTGCTATAGCTGGTGTGCACTAGTGCATTTGGTAAGAGCGTGATACACAAAATGACTAAATACAATGGCACATTTTCAGACATAAGAATGCTAGGGATAATAGATATTTAATAAGAAAAGATCTCCCAAAATCTATAATACCTTTCAGTCGTTCAGAACTTTTTTAATTGTTAAAGTAAAGAGGAGTAGGAAGGGCAGTTTAATGTGCAAGTTTAGTATTTGTATAACAATGGCAGATAAACATTACATTGTGTTGGTACAAGCAGCAGAGCTCCTCACCCTGCTGCCCATTTCACCAGTTTTCTCTCCAATAATGACTGCTATTTTTTTAATAAAGTATTCTGTTAACAGCTCTGTCTGGATTGAAAAGGGTCTATATCTGCTGAAGTGAGAACTTTATCTTCAAAGCACAGTGATGACTACACTTCAGCACTTGACCTGTTTTAGACTACATTCCCCATGATGCTCTTCCAATCATTTGGAAATATAGTCCAAATCGGCTAGCCATCATTGACATAGCTTTAGAAGATCTGACAGGTAGTAAGTCACTTTGGGAAGCCTAAATTATAAAGCATAAGGGTGCACATACATTATATGCTTGGACACAGGTGGTACACTAAAGGTTCTACTCAATAAAGAGCACATTTCAGGGAATTGAGTGAGAAATTTCAAACTTAAGGCCAAAGTAGCTGATCTGGTAACATTTTCCCATTCAGCTACATTAGAAATGTTTTCCAACTCTGCTACTTTGGCCTAAAGTTTGAAATACCCATCTAAGTTTCCTTCAATTCTCTGTTTATTGAGTAGCCCTATATATATATACAGGGCCGGCCTTAAGTGTTCCGGCGCCCTGTGCGGGCTTCCCCCGTGGCGCCCCCCCCGCCTCTGTCGACCCCCTATGTTTGTGTCTCTCTCTCTTCCCATGTTTGTCCCTTTCCTCTTCCTTGCCATGTCTGTCTCTCTCTCTCTCCCTCTGTTCTGTCTCTTTCCCCCCGTCCCCTATTCTGTCTCTCTCCCCCCGTCCCCTGTTCTGTCTCTCTCCCCCCCGTCCCCTGTTCTGTCTCTCTCCCCCCCGTCCCCTGTTCTGTCTCTCTCCCCCCCGTCCCCTGTTCTGTCTCTCTCCCCCCCCGTCCCCTGTTCTGTCTCTCTCTCTCCCCCAGTTCTGTCTCTACCCCCGTCCCCTGTTCTGTCTCTCTCCCACCCCTCCCCTGTTCTGTCTCTCCCCCTCCCCCTGTTCTCTCTCTCTCTCCCTCCCCCTGCCCCTGTTCTGTCTCTCCCCCCTAACCCCTGTTCTGTCTCTCCCCCCTAACCCCTGTTCTGTCTCTCCCCCCTAACCCCTGTTCTGTCTGTCTCTCTCTCCCCTCCCCCTGTTCTGTCTGTCTCTCTCTCCCCCCTAACCCCTGTTCTGTCTGTCTCTCTCTCCCCCCTAACCCCTGTTCTGTCTGTCTCTCTCTCCCCCCTAACCCCTGTTCTGTCTGTCTCTCTCTCCCCCCTAACCCCTGTTCTGTCTGTCTCTCTCCCCCCCTCCCTTACCTTTGCCTGAAAAGGTGGATCCAGTGAGGGGGCGGAGCTAACTGGCACAGCGTTGTAGCTCCGCCCCCATCCCGGGAAGCAGAGCACAGTCTGCATTACGGGGAGCCATGGGCAGCAAGAGAAGGTGCTGCTCGGGCTCCCCATGCTTAATGCAAGCATGGGGAGACGAGCAGCACTATCTCATGCTGCCCGGGGCTCCCCGTGAAGCAGACTCTGCTCTTCTTCCCGGGGTGGGGGCGGAGCTACACCGCTGTGTCGGTTAGCTCCGCCCCCTCCCCGGACCAAGCAGAGAATGCCGAGCAGAGGGCTGGTGAGGGGGGATCTTTTGATCTCCCCCAGCCAGTGCCACTACCGGCTTTTTTTTCTTTTTTTTACTTTTTTTTTCCTATCTACCGGCCGGGCGGGCGCCCCCTGGGGTGTTGTGCCCTGTGCGCTCGCACAGGTCGCACACCCCTAAGGCCGGCCCTGTATATATATATAGTATACTTGCAGACGCATGACAGTCTTTTCCAAGTCAGTCCAAATTATTTTGCGACCCCCTCAATATTCTCATCTTAGCCAGGGTGGCATAGCTCACGTGGTATAATTCACTTCCCATAAGAAGATTGTTACAAATACACACACACACACTATAATATTATTCCCAACAGTAGATACTTAGAGCAGGGCTTGACAAATGTAACTGGATTTACATAGTTGCCAACATTTGAAAACAATTTCCAGGGACACTTTGCAGCTCAGCTTCCAGCTACTTACTTTAAGACTGACCACACCTACTGCCCAAAGCTTCACCCACTCCACATAATTAGCATAATGTAACTCCACCTTATTGTCACAGTGTAGATTATATCACCAAGTTCCCACCAACATTACCAGCATCCTTGGTATACAACAGATACATTCACAGCACTACCTCTACATCAGGCATATGTATATTATCACCTTTATGTGAAATATAGTAAGACCTGGTGCAGATCTGCTTCAGTCAGAGAGCTGTGTGTACACCATAAAACATACATCAGTATAAACCTACCACTTCTCCTGGAAGGCCATTCAATGTATCCACTACTCTATCAGTAAAGTAATACTTTCATTAGTCCCTGGCCTAATATCTAGGATAACCTTATACCTATCCCACGCATGCTTAAAGTCGTTCACTGTATTAACCTCTACTACTTCTGTTGGAAGGCCATTCCATGTATCCACTACCCTATCAGTAAAGTCATATTTTCAATAATCCCTGGCCTAATATCTAGGATAACCTTATACCTGTCCCACGCATGCTTAAACTCCTTCGCTGTTTTAACCTCTACCACTTCTACTGGAAGGCTATTCCATGCACCCACCACCCTCGCAGCAAAAAAATATTACGTTTATAATCACAAAACAAAACCTGTAAAATATCTCCAGCCTTTTCAAATGCTTGAGGTAGACGCCAAATATATGTATATAACTAGTTGCATTTATGCCAGGGCTTGACGGACTTAACTGAGTTTTAGGAGCCAGTGAAAAAATCTAGGAGCCAGACAACAGCACATACACACAATCACATGCAGCCATATACAGACACACATACACACTCCTACATGCAGTCAGTCACATAGACACACACACTCATACATACAAACAGTCTGTCACATACACTCATACATACAGTCTGTCACATAGACACACAATCATACAGTGTCAGATACACACTCATACATACATACATACATACATACAGTCTGTCACAGACACACACTCATACATACAGTCGGTAACATAGACACATACATTCATAGTCAGTCACAAAGACACACACACCCATACAGTCTGTCACATAGATACATACATACATAGATACAATCTGTCACACAGACACACACACACTCATACATAGTCTCACACATACATAGTCTATCACATACACTCATACATACATAGTCTGTCACACACATACGTAGTCTGTAACATACTCTCATACATACACACACACACATACAGTCTGTCACATACACTCATACATACATACATACAGTCTGTCACATAAAAAAACAAAAACTTGTATGAGTGTATCTTAAAAAAATAAATAAAAAAAATGTTGATCAATATGTCCCCCCTCCCTGCTGCTATATCTCATTGCAGGGAAGGGGGCATTTCCGTTCCGCACAGACTATCACTACTTATTAATTATCATTAACACTTTCGTGACGTTAGGACGTACTATGCCGTCCTAATTTTAAGTGCCTAAAAGTCGTTAGGACGGCAAGGTACGTCCATTGTTAAACAGCTCATCGCGGCTCCCTGCGATGAGCTGTTTTCGGATCCCGCTGCAGGAACTTACAGAGGGATCCCACCTGTCAGATGAGGCCACTTTGAGTGGCCTCAGTTTGACAGGGGAAATATAGCCGGTGCTCAAAGCGAGCACCGGCAACATTTCTCTAAATCGCTCCGGGTTCGGGCACTCCTCCCCCCGCGGGGACCCCGCACCCTCTAACCCCACTGGGGCCCCCCACACCCCACCGACTTGTGAGTCCAATACGCCTGCGCGCGCACCCTGCGACCCCCCTGCGCCTGATCCCAGAGCACACGCAAACCTTGCAAAACGGAACACCAGTGCAAGTTACGCTACACTCACCCGAAGAGCTGGCAGCAGGACCCCCAGGAGCAGGCAAGACACTCGGAACCGGCATAGCTTGAATCACCAGGTCACCTGCACTCGGCACCGCTGCAGCAGCAGGAGCATAGGCCGAATCCAGCGCAGGAGCAACCTGTAGGGCAGAAAAATTTGAGGCAGTGCAACTCCTAGGACCCCCAGCCGAAGGCCCAACCACAGACCCCACATAAAGTGTCCCAGCATGCGTGGCCCAGGGAGCTGGAAGGTTAACAGGGGAAACCTCATTCCCAGAGGACCCCCCAGAGGACATAGAGAGGGACCCCCCTTGCCCCCCACCGCCCAGAGGTAAGCCCACAGCCCTCAGTTTTTGGGCCCTAGGCCCACTAACTGGTCTGGGTGCCCGTCTGTTACTCGAGCGTGAGGCTGTGTCCCGGACCGGAAGCGGGGCTGCCTGGAGCCTCGTGGCAGCCCCGATGACTGCAGCTCCCCCTGTCACAGACCTCCGTGTGGAGGACCGTGTGCTGCGGCCCGTAGAAACGGAAGCCAAAGCAGAGTGAGGGATCTCGCGAGACACCGCGGGAATCACGGTTCTCGCGGGAGTAGCGACGGCTGTACTCACCGCACTACCAGATGCTCGCCGTCTCGAGCGGGAGGGTGCATCCACTTCGGGGCTCAAGCGGGCGGGCGGGAGACTCGCCTCACGGATCCGCGGCCCTCAGAAGCGGGGACCAACGCTGGGGCAGCCTGCAACCGGGCCAGTGTTGACAGCAACTGCCTGCCACCATCCACCAACGCTTCAGCCCTCAAGGCATTCAGGATCCCGTCCACATCCATGCCTGAGGCCGTGGGAGACTCCTGAAAAGGTAAGAGAAGAAACTTCAGACTATTGCTATAGAACCTACTATAAAACTATTACATTTTCTTTTGTCACAGATAGGAAATGTTAAGGAAAAAGATAACTGTTTCTTTTTGCTTTATTTCAAATGATGCAGCACTTATCTAAAATATATGGAACTGGCCATTTAAGCACACGTGGTTTAATAAAGTTGGCCTACAAATGTTATTGTTTTATATTACTAGTGTCTTTAGTATAGTGGACTGAAGCATTGATAGGCCTTATCTATTTGCAACAACTAAAAAAATAAAGTCTGACCTAAGCCATTTGTAATCACCAACAGCAATGATATATCCATGTGAAAAAGTTGCCTTATTAAACCACCTATTCCCATTGTTATCAAACTTGACCTGCAGACCTTGCAGCATTGCTGGTTTTAAAAAAGAACACAACTATGATTTTTTTAAATTATTTATTTATTCAATGTTTATCTCTGATTGTACCTGGAGGGAATGCATCAACATACCAACCCCCTTTTCTGACTTTTTAATATGCATTTTGGAACCTACGCTGGGTGACGCGTAGAAATCGAAATATAAGCAATATATAAGGCTATGGGGTCTATTCACTAAAAGGTGAGTTGAGATGAAATTTTTTTTATAGCTATAGGGGAAACTCACCATGTTTGTCCCTGCACATTGTATAGATAAATTTGTGAGATGAAAGGTTTAACTCACCTGCAACTCACATTTTAGTGAATAGCCCATGAGTGGTTTTCTTTATAAAATCTATGTTACTGCAAAAATATTTTAATTTTTAATTTTTTTTCTTTTTTTTATATTTTATTAATTTTCAAGCATATAAAAATACATAACATACATTAAAGTGCATAAAAAACATACAGTAGGATTCAATTCTGGATTGCGTAACCAATCATTAAGTGATACATTCCCAAATATTATAGATATTTCCGTCTCTATGTATTCTGTAAAAATAGGTAGAGCCTAACCTACTGCACTCATTCATATCATAGCTACCACGCATACCACACTCTACATCAGTCATTCTGTCCTGGGTGGGGGGGAGGGGAGATAAAGAAACCGGAGGATCTCTGAGATATTATTTACTGAGCGTTACCAAAGATTCCAATTACCAGTGGCTATATACAAAATTTTAGGTGACAGTTACTGAGCAAAAGATAGGGACTAGTTGCTTTATTGATCTTAATCAGTTCACTCGGGTCCATTCATGCCAGATACGTTCAAACTTCTCTCCCTCCTCCCCCCTCCCTCCCTCCCCCATCTTACCTTAAATTTTAATAACAATAATACACAAATACAGGGGGAAACCAGAGGCAAGAGAAAGAAGAAGAAGAGAGAAAAAAAAAAACGGAAAGGGGAACATGGGGGGTAATGGGGGAGGAATGCTTGAACTGTAGATTTTGACTATATAGGTTATTTAAACCCTACATTAGATTCATACAAGAGTAAAGAGAGAAAAGAGAGAAAGAAAAGAAAAAAAAAAAAAAAAAAGAAAAGAAGAGAGAAAAAAAAAAAGAGAAAAAGAAGAGAAAAGGAGCTCCCATGAAGATACCGGGTCCACCGGACCCAAACGCATCCCGCCAGTCGGGGGTACGACAGAAACCCATCGGGTTAGAAGAGCGGCTAACACTGAAGCCTGTCTAAATTTTTAAAGTAATAGGTCTACAGCTTCACATGCGGTCACCCAAAGCCTCTGGATCTCCTCAAAGAGATCATGATGTAAACTAGTTTCCAAATATCCTTTTTCCATAGTAAGCTGATAGTCCATCTGGGCCCTAATCTCCCGCAGAGGTGGAATAGTTTTCTGTTTCCAGCCTCTAGCTAAGCATAATTTTGTGGCCAGAAGAAGATGGATGAACAGAACTCTGGTTGGTTTTTTACATTTGGGGATTTCCAGATGAAACAGAAATGTTTGTGCTTTAACATCTTTCATCGTTGGGATTAAATTAATAAAAATTAAGTTTATAAAGTTTATGATTATTTTTAGGGTAGGGCAGGTCCACCACATGTGAAGCAGAGATCTGTCTTCAACCTTACATCTCCGGCAGATTTTCTGATTTGTAGGGGAAAGTTTATGCATCTCCGATTGTACCTGGAGGGAATGCATCAACAAACCATCCCCCTTTTCTGACTTTTTAATATGCATTTGGAAGCTACGCTGGGTGAAGCGTAGAAATCAAAATATAAGCAATATATAAGGCTATGGGGTCTATTCACTAAAAGGTGAGTTGAGATGAACATTTTTTATAGCTATAGCTTGCTTAGCAGGGGAAACTCGCCATGTTTGTCCCTGCACATTGTATAGATAAATTTGTGAGATGAAAGGTTTAACTCACCTGCAACTCACATTTTAGTGAATAGCCCATGAGTGGTTTTCTTTATAAAATCTATGTTACTGCAAAAATATTTTACAAAAATTATTAATAATAATTTGTTCTTAAATTTAAACAAGAGAACACGGTAAATAAAGAGCCAATGAGTTCATTTTTCCCCCACTTGTGTTGCTACTATAGGATATGAAGCAAAACGTTCAGTGACTAATGGCTTTTTAAAGGGGGTGATCGGAGAGTAAAGTGTAGAGTTTTGCAAAGAAGGAGATCGGTCCAGAGTTGGGGGCGTCAATGTTCATTAAAGTATATTTAAAACTGTTAAGACATACCACCAGTAGAAGAAATCTACCTTCAGGGACTCTGACAACTGACTCCACTGTCCATGGCAGAATTTTAATTAAGATAATCAAAACGCCCCTGGATTTGGTGTGATAAATAGTTGAATAACATTCCTAAATCCATGGGGCTTTGAGTGTGTTTTTTTTGTGGGTCGGACCAATGGATTTCCTGCAGAAATATTATGTTAGGATTTAATTTTTTGAGTTGAGGATTTTTTTCCTTCCACGTTCCATGAAATCAGACGAAAGTGGTATTTGGTGTGTGGGGGACGGTGGGAGTAGGGTATGAATTTGTGGGTTGGGTCTCACCCAACTTTCACCCGGCTTTTTAGAATAGGCTCTCGAAGGGGTCCCAGCGATGCAGCATTAGAAGGTTACATGTGAAAGTTACCCTCTGATAACATTTCCCAATTTACAACCTCAACCTTGGTGCTATGAAAACTGCACCAAAAACAACAAAGCAATAACCAAACAATGCAAGAATTGTGTAACTGGTAATGAGTGACGAGGGGGCAAAAGGAGAGATTTTAGATCCTAGATTTCCTAGCAGGGAGATGAAGAAGTAGGAGAAGCAGGAATAGGAGAAAGGGGGAGGGCGGGTCTGAACCCCTGTTGGTCTTGGGTGAAGTCGTGAAGTCTTCCATGCCATGGGACAATACTCATTTGGCCGTTTCCAGTGAATCAAAGTACAGGGTCTTCCTCTCGTGTACCACCCTATCTATCTTGCTGGATAGAGAAGTGCAAATCTGATTTGTTGTACAGGTCAGTACAGACAGTGGCGTTCCCACCATTGGTGCAGGGGTCGCAGCTGCGACCGGGCCCGTCACTCCAGGGGCCCGCCCGCCCTGCGACCCCTGCCCAATTTTTTTTTAAATGTGGGGCAGCTGCCCAGGGCCCATTCATTCTTAGGGCCCAAGGTAGCTGCCCCGTGGACCACCGCTGCCCGTGTGACTGTTTCACACGGAGACAGTCACTATCGGGCAGCAGCCGGCATCCGCATCCATCGTATGCGGACCCGGCACCGTGCATGCAGGAAACATATCGGAGGGAAACTTGGCGGCCGACGAGCAGCATACAGGTAAGTCCGGGGGGGGGGCCTGGTAAATGGACAATAACTCTGGCAAAAATTAGTGGCAAATGGGAAAATAACTGGCAAATGGCCAAATAACACACGCAAAATGGCCAAACTAACAGGCAAATTGGCAAAATAATTGGCAAATGGGCAAATAATTTGCAAATAGCACAGGCAAATATCTGGCAATTGGGTAAAATAATGGGAAAATAATTGGCAAATGGGAAAATAACATGGGCATATAACACTGGCAAATGGGAAAAATAATGGGCAAATAACTGGCAAATAGACAAAATAACGGGGGGAAATAACTGGCAAATGGGAAAATAACACAGGCAAATATCTGGCAAATGGGCAAATAACACAGGCAAATATCTTGCAAATGGGCAAAATAACAGGCAAATATCTGGCAAATGGGCAAAATAATGGGCAAATAACTGGCAAATGGGAAAATGACTGGGGCAAATAACTGCAAATGGGAAAATAACACAGGAAAATAACTGTCAAATTGGCAAATAACTGTCAAATGGGCAAATAACACGGGGAAATGGGCAAAATAACTGGCAAATGTGCAAAATAACTGGCAGGGTAATAGTGGCATAATGGGAAAATTGGCTGTGGCATATTGGAAATATGGCTGTGGCATATTAATGGGGAAAATGGCATATTAATTAGCAATCTGAATGTCTGGCTGTGGCATATTAATGGGCAAATTGGCTGTGGCAAAAATTATACTGTGGCATGTTCTGTGGGGAAAAATAACATGTACTATGCGGGGAAAGTGACACTGTGGCATGATTTGCAGGGGCAGTTCAGTGGGACAAAGTGACACTGTGGCATGTTCTGGCGGGCAAATTTACACTGCGGCATGTCAAATCGTGTGGGTGCAATATGAGTGCAACCCAAGTTCTTTTTTTTCGAAAATAAAGTTTTTATTGTCAGTTCAGATACAAATTAACATTCCAGTTGAAACAATATCAGAGAATAATGGGGAGGGGGAAGGGGGGGGATACAGAAAATAAGAGGGGGAGGAGGGGAGTACGGCTGGGGTCTGTAAGCGATCAGGTACCATAAAGATATGCACAATAATATTAATTTCGATGGAATAGAGTGAATAATACATCAGAATTTCCAAATGTAAATTGAGAAACGTAGTGAGGCAATTTATGCTATATAAGACACTGATTATATCATGTGATCGTTCCCAATGTTGTATGCGCCCCACAATTGCTATAAACAGTCACTAGTTTTAGTCTCTATAATTATCTCCCTTCAGGGTAGGATTGAGCAGTTGGAAGTGTTCTAAAATAATTAACAAACAGAGTTTGGGTTAGTGAGTGTCTTCACCTTACATGTCCTACTGTCTACCTTAGAATTAAGATACCTTCGGTCTGAGTACACATGGTATCCTCATGTGTGTCAAACCCCGGCAGATATCAGATATATTGGGAAGATTATAATAGCGGTAACAACATGGAATTTGGGTTGGTTGTGAACTCCAACCAGTAAAACCATGTAGCGGTGTATTTTTCTTGTTGGTGTGCAGCCATCGCTGACATTTCCTCCCAGGTTCTATGTTCCTCAACCGTCTGCCACCATTCTCGTAAAGTCGGGACATTACTCGACTTCCAGTGTCGTGGGATCAGTACCTTTGCTGCGTTTAGTAAATGTTTGACTATAGACCTCTTGTAATGCTTGTGTAAGGCAGAAAACCAACGTACCGTGATTCATGCGAAGAGGTAGGGATCCCATTTGCAGATATCGACTGTTCCTGCCTGGCACCACCGATACCGAGGGCTACAGGGTAGGTAGACGTCAATAGATGGCAGCAGGCACGAATGTCTGAGGACCAGGAACAGAAGTGCTGGTGCCGTGAAAGGTAGTCGAGGGACAGTCCGAGTCGGGGAGCCAGAAAGGTAGCAAGGTTGAGAGTTCAAGCCGGGTTCAAGGATACCAGAATGCAGGCGGGTCAAATAAACGTAGCCGGGTCAGGGAGAACAGAGGTCAGCAGAATCCAGGAGGAAGCCAAAAATTACAAGGGCAAAAACAGGGGGATAATCCAGTAACAAGCCAGGTCAGAAGTCCAGTAGAGCAGAATAATCAAGAAACACTTGCAGGAACAAAAACGAGGAAGCTAGGAGCAATCCACGTGGAGATAGCTTGAAAAATCAACAAGCAAATTTGAATTGCGCGCGCTATGGTTTTAAAGGGCATAGCTCCGCACGTACGCCATAGTGATGATCGGGACAGAAGAGAAAGCTTCACCGTCGAGCACGCGCCTGTCTCCAGTGTCGGGCGCGTGTAGAAGAGGATAGCCGACGGTGAGAGGGACCGGAGCTGCTGCTATTCCTTTTGTGAGGGACCCGGCGTGGGACAGAGATGCGGACCTTACAGCTTGATAGATTGTGTTGTATGATGAAGTAGGTATGTGGCTGGTGCAAAAGGGGGTTCAGTGTCTGTCAATTCCCTTATCACATCTCTGATCAATGTCCAGAATGTTTGGATGATTGGGCATTCCCACCAAATGTGGAGCATTGTCCCTCTGTCCTTCCCACATCTCCAACACTCCTCTGGGATATCTGAATTCTTTCTATGTAGGAGCACAGGGGTCTTATACCATTGTGTCAGCACCTTGTACGCATTCTCTTGGATTACAGTTTACGCTGAACATTGTTTGGTCAAGATGAAAATTTTTTCCCACTGAGTTGGTTCCAATGATAAACCGAGCGCCACCTCCCATTTATTTACAAAATTTGGGTAGGGTGAGTCCATAGGTGGGAGAAGCTCTTTGTAAAGTATAGAAACCCCGTGTTGTAGCTGTGTAGTCTTTGTACAACGTGTTTCAATGTAGGTCAGGTCCCTGATCAAGTTGTGTCGTTGTTTTATGGAACAGAGGAAGTGCTTGATCTGTTTGTACCTAAGTATGATGGTAAATGAGTGTGTCGTGTTTGGGAGAATAAGTGAGAGGTAAGTGATCCGGGTCCCTCTTGTGTCATGAGATGTCCGATGCCTCGCCTAGTCCCTCTTCCCTCCCAGGTGGAAAATCAGTGTTATATAAAACCGGTGTGAGTGGTGAGGGGAATGTGGTGAGAATGTGTTTGGTGCTTCTTCTGTGCCAAATAGTCAGTGTAGCTTTCAAAAATGGGTGCTGTGTCGTGAGTGCTCTGTGCTGGTGGCAGCCAGGGCAGACACTGTATAGGTACGTCAATTAAAGAGTCTTCCAAAGTTATCCTTCTCTTATCTACGGGGCAGACCGACCAGTCTATAATTCGGATTAAGTGAGTGGCTACATAATATTTTTCCATGTCGGGCAGTGCTAAGCCCCCTCGCTCCCTTGGTAAGACTAGGTATTCATGTCTGAGCCTGGGTGCTCTGTTGTGCCAAATAAATTGCATAAGTGCTCTACGTAGGAGGCTAAAGAAAATTGGGGTACTGTTATCTGCAAACACTGAAACAGATATAATAACCTGGGTAAGATATTCATTTTTACTGCGTTGATACGTCCCTGCCACGTAAGAAATGTCGGTCCCCATTTATTTAGGTCGGTGTTAATTGCGTGGGAGATAGGTAGAAAATTTTCTTTGTATAGAAGTGTCAAATCTGTGGTTAACCAAATGCCAAGGTACTTAAGTTTTGCATGATTCCATTTAAATGGAAAAATGTCCTTCAGGGCATCCCTCTGTGTTGTCGAAAGTGTCACCGCTAATATCTCTGATTTCTGTATGTTAATTTTAAGGTGCGAGAGAGCCCCGTACTTGTCAAATTCTGCCAATAAATTTGGTAGAGTGGTTTCTGGGGACGTGACAAAAAACAGAAGGTCATCTGCGTATGCTGCCACCTTGTGCCAGTCCTCACCCACAGGCACACCTCTGATGTCCGCACTCCCCCTGATTGATTCCAAAAATGGTTCAAGTGAAAGTGCAAACAGCAGCGGTGAGAGGGGGCAACCCTGCCTTGTTCTGTTTGTGATCGAAAATCTTGGGGACATAGTGCCGTTCACTCGTACTCTAGCGGATGGCGAGATGTACAGCGCCTGGATCCATTTCCGTATGTTGGTTTCAAAGCCCATGTGTGAAAGTGTGCTCCACAGGAAGGGCCATGACACTCGGTCGAACGCCTTTTCGGCGTCTGTGGATAATAGGAGCATTCTGTAGCCCTTCCTGTGTGCAGTATGTATGGTGCCAATCGCTCTGACCGTATTCTCCTTAGCCTCCCTGCCAGGTACAAAGCCCACCTGGTCAGGGTGGATAAGTATGGGGATGTACTGCTGGAGTCTTCTAGCTAACACCTTCCCCAACAATTTCACATCAACGTTGAGGAGGGATATTGGCCTATAATCTTGAGGCGATTCGGGATTCCTCCCCTCTTTTGGTATGACTGTGATGTTAGCAGTCAGAGTGTGCGGGTCTAGGCGTTCGCCTTGGATCAGGGAGTTAAAAGTGTCAGTGAGCTTAGGAGCTAAGATGTCCTGGTATGTTTTATAATATTGTAACAGGAACCCATCTGGGCCCGGGCATTTCCCAGATGCTGAATTTTTAATGGCTTGTATGATTTCCATAGGTGTGATAGGGTCCTCTATCGCCTCTGCCTGCTCTGGGGTCAATGTGCGTTTCACGTTAGCCTCAAGGTATGTGTCTATTTCACCAGTTCTGTCTCTCTGATGTCTGTCGGGCATCGTCCCTTCTGATTTATCTAAATTTTATAAATCCGAATAGTAGGAACTGAAAGATTCAGCTATCTTTTCCGGGAGATAGTGCAAATTGCCCTGTTTGTCATGGAGTTTGGTGATGTAGGCTTTTTGCTTCCTTTTTCGTAAGATGCGGGCGAGTATAGTGCTGAATAGTGTTATTCAGCAGCTGAGCCTGATCTCGTCTCGCCTCTAACAGGGTGGCTAGTATTTGGGTATCCATGTCTCGCTTATGTCTCTGCTCTAAGTCAGCTATCGATTTTGCTAGTGTGGTGATCGCCATTGTCCGTTCACGTTTCCGTTTGGAGGCCCTGGCGATCAGCATGCCTCGTAGAGTGCATTTATGTGCCTCCCATATGATCGGTAGAGGGGGTGTCAGTTGTTGTGTTTTCATCAAAATAGTGTCTGAGTAAGACCGCTCCCTCGTTTCGGATCTCAGGATCCTGTAGGAGGGAGTCGTTCAACCTCCAGGTGCGCTCAGTCTGTGCCGTTAACGGGGATTGAAGTGTCATTAAGAGAGGAGCGTGGTCACTCCATGTAATTTGGCCATATGCGATTTTCCTCACTAGTCGTAATTGGCCGTATGTCAGGTAGAGGTAGTCCAGTCTGGAGTACATATCATGTACCTGGGAGTAATAAGAATAATCCCTATCTGTGGGGTGGGTTGCCGTCCAAACATCTGAGAGTAATAGCGATGATAATTGGGAGCGAATGCTCCGTAAATGTTGTGTCGGGACCGGGCTGTGCCCTGTAGAGGTGTCCATTTTAGGGTGTATGGCCAAATTAAGATCTCTGCCGAAAAGAAGTGTACCTTCGCTAAAGTCAAGGATGTGCTGTCGTATGTTACTGAGACATGTGTGTTGGTGTGAATTAGATAGGTATGCGTTTACTAGCGTATATACCGTGTTTGCGATTTCCCCTTTAAGCAACAGATATCTGCCCTCATCGTCTTTTTTGGTGTCTAGTAGCCGGAATGGGATACGTTTGGAGATAAGGATACAGACCCCTCGGGACTTAGAGTCACATGAGTTGCTGTAATATGTTTGTGTGTATTGACCGTCTGAGAATCTTGGGGCCACCTTCTCCTTAAAATGTGTCTCCTGTACGTAGACTATGTCTGCTTTATTTGTTCGGAATTCTCTCAGAGCCCTCGCTCGTTTGTTAGGTGAATTTAGACCCTTTTTGCGTTAATTGTCATAACGATTAAGTCGTCCATGTCGTCTCCCAGTCAGTCCCCTCAGTGCTTGATTGCTTGTATTTGTGTTGGGGTGGGGAGGTGGGATGGGCGGGATGTAAATGGGGATACAGTAGGGGTGGAGAAAGGAAAAAGGGGGGGTGAATAACTAACAAAATCGAAATTATTTACAGTGACACTAGCTGTGTCAAGGTGTGGGTAGGTGTGCCGGTTGTGAGTCCTGATACCCTCTTCCTCGGGGATGAGACACTCACAAGGTAAAAATGGCACTTAATCCCGTGTGGGGTCCTAGGTAGCCTCAGCCAGAAGGAACCGTCTCCAATACGTCCGTGGAAGTGAACTCCCAAAAAAAATAAAAATAAAAATTATATATATATATATATATATATATATATATATATATATGTGATAACTAACCACGTTCATCATTAGCTGAGGGCCCGCCCCCGCCCGTCATTGTTCCTAAAAAACCTTTTTAAAATAACCGTGTTCTACATAGTAATAACGTTACCAACCGTGAATTTAAGAGACATAAAACCTGTAACATGATGGTCTGTTTTAGCTCAAGTATGTTGAGGAGTTGGCTTGCTACTATTGGCCAGGGTGGCCCTTCTCCTGCCATCTATCGTTAACTGACCTCCTGCCTGCCGTCTGTCAGCACATAATTGTCTAGTCAAGTTGCGGTTGTTACCCTGTGGGCTCAGGGGTAGTCTACTGAGTATGAATCTCTGTGATTTGCCATATTGGCTGGGTGCCCTTTCCCAAATTGCTAGACAGATCTGACAGTACTCTATTGCCGCGAGTCGGTATGAGTCAGCTTAAATTAGCTTCGTATGGTCATGCAGTTATATGGTACATACTTCAGCAATACCGCTCAGCACTATGCTAGCTAAGTTGGGGTTACCCCTCCATGCCTATTGCTTCACTGTAACGTGCATAAGATTTTATACATTACATGTCTTGTGTTCAGTACAGTGTCTTTCTGATTCAGTAAAATCCGGATGGTTCTTGCCAATGTCTCTTCAGCATATATGGCCAGCGACAAGTGTCCGTAGCAGGGTGTTCGTCTCTTCAGGCGGCAGGGGACCTCCAATGCGCTGTGCCTCAGTTATGGCGGTCTTCCAAGTTCCATCTCTCTAGCGGCGCTGTGTGCTATGTCTCTTAAGATGGGTAAAACCACGTAGGTAAGTTAATGTAACGTGTCTGCTAGAGCAGATTCGGCAATGTCCAGCTGCCATTACTCTTCCCTGTCTTGATGAGAGGGAATATGACTCCTTTGCGGTTCCTGGGATGTCGCTCTTTGCCGTCCTCTATGAGCCTCCCGGGGTGGTCTCGGCCGTTTTGGTGCGGCTCCTGGTCGCAATTCGGTCAGCCAGTTCGGGATGTCCACTGCGGGTAGGCCCAATTCAGCTAGAAATGGGGCCACATCCTCCGGCATATGGATAGAGTGCATGGTGTTGTCTTTTCGCACCGTTAGGCTGAACGGGTGCCCCCATCTGTATGCCAGGCCTTTGTCGCGTAGCAGGGTTGTAACTGGCGTTAGCGATTTTCTCGCCTGCAGGGTGAGCCATGACAGATCCTGATATAATTCTATCTGTTGCCAGTTAAAGTCCCAGTGTCTCGATTGTCTGGCTGCTGTCATAATCTGTTCTTTGACGGTATAACTGTGAATGCGGCAGATTATGTCTCTCGGGGGGCCAGTGTCTGGGCCTCTAGTTCGTAAGGCTCTATGAGCTCTGTCCAGTTCTATCGGAGTATTCTCCGGTTGGTGCAGGATCATATTGAACAGCTTCACTAGAATGGCCTTCACCTCTGACGGATCTTCACCTTCCCGTAAGCCTCTCACCCGAACATTTTGGCGCCGGCCTCGGTTGTCTAGGTCTTCTAGCATATATCTAATTTCCCGTAGAGCTTTGGTATGTGCAGCAGTGGTCGACTGTTCCTGCTGGACTGCAAGTTGTAGTTGAGGCATCGCATCCTCCATAACGGTGACTCTGGCAGATAGGTCCTCTACCGCTTCCCTGGTTTGTGCAAGCTCGTTTCGTATCGTCTACTTGACATCTAAGATGAAAGCGCTAAAATCCGCTTTGGATGGCAGGGACTGGAACAAATCTTGTAGTTCCTCTCTGGATGCCCCTATGGGTTGACTGGAGGTGGATGGGCCTGGCGGAGCTTCGCGCCCTTCCATGATGGAGTCTCTGGAATCCGAGTCTCCCGCGTTTTCAGGCTGTGAGGCCAACAGGGCCGGCGTCGCAAAATACTCCCGAAGAGTGGCGTTGCTGGTTTTATTTTTTCCCCCGGGGGTGTCCCGGTTGTCTAGGCTCTTCCGAGATCTGCCCATCATGTCGGTGTCTGAACGGTTTGCTGTTTTAATTGCTGTAATAACGGGCGGGCGGCGGGAGCTCCGAGATTAAGCGGCCATCTCTAACCAAGGCTAAGCCACGCCCCCACAACCCAAGTTCTGTGGGTACTGTGTAGTGCTGTGTCAAGACATTTAGGTGCAATGTGGGTGCAAAGGAATGTAATAAAAATAAGAAAGTAACAATTTTTCAATAACATTTTTATTACATATGAAAATAGTTGAATATGATATTAAAATGTTCATATAAGTATACATGCAGCTAATTATATATGAGGTGGTAGATGAGAGGTTAATATATGAAGGAGTTTAAGCATGCATGGGATAAGCATAAGGCTATCCTTGATATAAGATAAGGCTAGGGACTAATGAAAATAAGCATAAGGCTATCCTTGATATAAGATAAGGCTAGGGACTAATGAAAATATTACTTTACTGAGAGGTTAATGGATGCATGGAATAGCTTTCCAGCAAAAGTGGTAGAGGTTAATACAGTGAAGGAGTTTAAGCATGCATGGGATAGGTATAAGGTTATCCTAGATATAAGACAAGGCCAGGTACAAAGCAGCACAGTTGGGAGGCATGTAAGTGGCATTTCTGGGGTGGAGTTGCGTCAGGGGGCCCGGGGGGCCCGGGGGCAATTTTTGCACCGGGGCCCGGTGGTTTCTAGTTACGCCTCTGAGTACAGATTAGGGAATATTGCCTTCGTTTGGCTGCCACTGCTGCAGAAAAGTCTTGAAATAAGAGGATCTTCTGGTCCTGGTATGATAAAGATGGCAGTTTTCTGTAAGCCTCCAGGTTCTTGGTTTTTTCCATATAGTTCAGGACTTTGAAGATAACAGTTCTGGGTCTGAGCTGTGGTGCTTTGGTTTCCAGGCTGACTCTGTGAACTCTTTTCACCATCAGACTGTCTTGTGTGAAAGAGATGCTCAATGCTTGAGGGAGCCACTCAGAGACTACTTGTAGTAGTGAGGCGTGTTTCATTCCGGGAGACCAACGATTCTTATGTTATTTCATCTACTCCGGTTTTCCAAATCATCAATGCGTGCCTGGAAGGTAACCAAAGATTCTTCGTGTGTCTGTTCAGAGGTCTTTAATGCATCTTCCAACTCTGAGACTCTAGCTTCCAGTGTCTGTATGCAACGGTTTTGAGAGGCCAATTCGATTAGTGTGTTGTCGATGACCACAGATATTTTTTTAAATTTTTGATCCAGTAGAGGGGATACAATTTCTATAAAGTCTTGTGTAGACTGAACAGGAGCGTTATCATCCAGCTTTGTTTGGGACCTTGTCACCAGTCTCTGTTCAAGTGGGGACAGTGCATCAGGTTTGGGTGTTTTGCCAGATTTGTCTTTAGATTTTTCCTTTCTGGAAGTGGGCTTGATGGTCGCCTCCATGAATTTATCAATTTGGGGATCGAACCAAGAAAGAAAAATGAAATATAGAAGAGCAAAGGGGGGAGGGGGCAAGATCTTAAAAAGAGAGGAGGAGAGAGAAGATGGTAGCAAAGGGCGGGTAAGTCAGAAAAGTTAGACGATTAAACAGAGTGAGGTGGACTAGGTGGGAGTTAAACAATAGGCAAGTAAGGGAGGGGGGGTATTTGACCAGACAAGTGAGGAGTTAACAAGAGGGGAGGATAGTGGCACCAGGTAGTTTAGAACCTAGGAGTAGTGACGACATCTGTAAATGGAGTTGATGGGGAGACACTTGTCTTAAGTAGGGGAATCCTATGGTGTGTGTGGCTTGCAAGTATAAATTTACAAAAAATGGACAGTCACGATACATGTACTGCAACGGTGAAGTGGAAAAACGAGATGTTAGTTACTTAGTAAGGGACAGGTACTGGAAAATAGACATAGAAAATAACAAATGCATTTCAATCATCAAACAGGACAAGTATATAAAGCAGATGGTTAAAGGTGGTTAACTAGACTGCAGGATGGCTTCCAGCTGAATGGTAGCCAGTTATCAAGTTCAAGGTAGTCCAAATTTGAATAACAAAACAGGATAATCAAAAAATAAATGGGAGACACAGGGGGGTCCAAAGCGAGCAGTTGTGAGTTCCTTCCAGGGTAGCTGCGCCAGGCTCCAGCATCAGTGGGATGAATGTCAATACCTCCTTTTATGTGTCATGGAACAGGGGGCCAAAATGCAAGCCTGGGCGGTACAGGGAGATAAGGCTATGTGCAAAATGTCGGGGAAACCGTGAACTGTGGTCTGGCACTCCAAATGCAGGTCGTGTGGCAGGGTGGGGTAAAATTTACAGGGGAATGACACACCAAGTACAGGCCATGCAGTGGGGAAAATTTACAAGGGAGAATCGGAGAATAGTACCTTGCCCCGGAGGGTGTCAGCAGCGGTGCAGCCAGGAGTAGACGCTCGTAGCCGTGCAATGTTGGAAGATCCATCAGAGTCGGATGACAGGTTGACAGACGGCTGGAGAGTGGTTAAGAGCATAAGTTCCAGGTGGCCCAAGTTTGATTTCCAGTGATGATGGCGGCAGGAAAGGCCTACAAGGCTGCAAGGCGATCGATGTAGATTGCTACAGCAGGTGCGCAGTATGTGCCTGCCTCCGCTCCTTGCCCCAGAGGGCTCCAGCAAGGATGAGGCCTAGAGTAGCCGAGTGGGGTCGGGAGATCCTGACTGCAGATTGGTAGTTGGTTGGAGCTCGATCTGGGGGCACGATATAGAAAGTTGTTTCTGTTTTTCAAGAGGAGGTGGTGGCGGGATGGGACTACGCCATGCCACGAGGCGCATGACAGTACTTGCTTCCAGGGAGAAATCTTTGAGCTGGCAACGAAATGATGGTAACCATGGGTCGTGTGGAATGCGGGGAGTCAGGGGAGGAGAGCGTTGCCTGATAGTGTCGTTCTGATGAGGTGGATGGCTCACAATGGAGGAGTTGAGCCAGAGCTCAATAAAAAGTAGCCATCTTGGAGTCATTTTTCTGCACAAGTACCCATCAAACCCAAACCAACAGGAGTGACTGCTCTGAATGACTAAGCTGTGCCTCCCAACTTTTGAACCTGCCATTGAGAGACAGCAGGGTGTAGCCTGGGCAGCAGGGTGGGCATGACATGCTGTTGCGCATTGCATTGGCAGGCAGCTATGCATAACATGCAGCCTAATCAGCTGTAACTCAGCAACAGTAACAAAAATACTTTAATACTAATTTAATAATAAACTATTTGGACATTTCAGCAAATCTCAGGTTACCAGGTGCTTCCCTGCTCTAATCTGTGTGGATTTTTCTGTGTTCTTATTTTAAGGGGTTTAAAAGTTGAGCTCTATAAAACAGCAAAGAAAGTTTCTTCAGGGCTTAGCAGACACTAAGCCAATGGACAGAACTCAGAGTTAAGGCATCTTAAGTGCCTTAATTATTAAAGTGAGGATGGACTTAAGGTTAGGCCACATTGAAACATGCACGAAAATGCTCTTTAATGTAACAAACAGAGCTGTAGGGACTCATGTATCGAGAAGCATACATTCTCCAGACGACTGGCCAAGTTACCATTATACCATTACCTGAATTGTGTGAAAAGTATGTTTTGAAAGAGTCCATAAATAACATAGAAGTGTGGTCACCCTGTTGCCCAGTTCCTAAGGCAAGTGCCCTGGAGCAAACCTGAATTGAAGAGGCCATCATAATTAGCTGGATGTTCTTGACTTTCTGACTTCCTCTAGAATAGGGAACTTTGCATTATGCATTAAAAAATACAATAAAAATAGTTGTCAGTCAAAAAAAAGTCAGTCTTGTTTTACGCGTTTCATTCATAGGGTCACATGTTAGAAGAGCTTTTAGCAGGAACTTAGAAGGAAAGTGCATAAGTTATGACAATAAAATACATATGTAATCGACAAAACAATTGGAAACTTGCAGAAAGCCTTAGGTTTCTTCTAAACAGTTGGATTTAGGTGCCACTGACAATAGCATGAAGCATGCAAGTTATATCTATAAAGACAAATACAGCCTGAGTAAGTATAAAAACTATGACATCAAGGGTCAATAAAAAGAATAATTTATACAAAATTGTATCAATTAAAGGTCAATTCTAATTGGCGAGTCACCATAAAGAGTAAGCTATAGAAATGGTGCCATCATTGCTACAATAGCTGTGATTTGCAACAATGTACAACGACCAAACAAGTTGCTAAATGTTACATCAAGTTTGTTTGTATACCTATATATGTTTTGTTTATGTTGTTTATAGCATAACATATTTAGTCTGAACTAGATGTATCTTTGCTGCAAGAGTATTTGGACAATACATTTGTAGACAAGTGTAAAATTATGCATTTTGGGTACAATAATAAAAATGCAACATATAGTTTAAATGCTGTTCTTGGGGAGATCTACTAATGAAAAAGATTTGGGAGTAGTCGTGGACAATAGACTTAGCAGTAGTGCACAGTGCCAGCTTGCAACTGCAGAGGCGAATAAACTATTGGGAAAAGGGGTATTGGCTCACGGGAGGAAGATATTATGCTGCCTCTATATAGGTCAATGGTAAGACCTCTCACCTTGGATATGTGGTTTAGTTATGGGCACCTTTTTAAAAAAAGACATTAAGGAACTAGAGAATGTGCAGAGGAGGGCTACAAAACTAATATGGAGAATGGAAGGTTTTAGTTATGAAAAAAGACTGGAAAAGTTAAATTTGTACAAGCTAGAAAAACAGCGGCTCATAGGGGATATGAAAATGTTATATAAATATGTACATAGCGGATACAAAAGGCTTTCTAAAGACCTGTATATTAACAGAAAAATACAAAGGACAAGACTTGAAGAAAGGTGATTTAGTCTACAACAGCAGAAGGAATTTTTTACAATAAGGACCAATTAAGATATGGAATTCACTGCCTGAAGAGGTGGTCCTAGCAAATACATTACATGCCTTTAAAAGCGGGTTGGATACTTTTTTAATGAGCTAGATCATAGAGGGCTATGCATGTTAGTATAGGCATTACTATTTAATTAATTATTTATTTAGTGCTTGTGATCCAAGGATAAATCTGATTGTCATTTGGAGTCCAGAAGGAATTTGTTTTCCTCACTGAAAGCAGAATTCAAAATAAGGGTTTTTTTTCCCCTTCTTTTGGATCAACTGCGGTAAACATTTAAAAGGAAAAAGGTTGAACTTGACGGACACAGGTTTTTTTTCAACCTAAACTACTATGTAACTAAGAAATAATGTATTATTCTGTTTCTGGTAATGCAGTGGAAATGTTATATTTGAAACTTAACCTCTCCAAAACAGAACTGATTATCTTCCCTCCCTCAACCGCTGTCCCTACACCTGGGTTCACAGTCACTGTTGATAATGCTACAATCGTACCGGCTGACCGTGTTCGATGTCTTGGGGTCACTTTTGACTCTGCTCTCTCCTTCGTTCCTCAAATTCAGTTCTTGGCCAAATCCTGTCGGCTGCACCTAAGGAACATTGCATGCATTCGCCCGTTCCTCAGCGAAGAGACCGCCAAAATTCTAGTGCACTCGCTTGTGATCTCTCGCCTGGACTACTGTAACGGTCTTCTGACTGGACTACCTCTGGCTCGTTTGGCTCCCCTACAGTCTATCCAAAATGCGGCTGCCAGACTCATCTTTCTTGCACGTCGGTCTGATTCGGCTGCTCCTCTCTGCAACGCCCTCCACTGGCTTCCCATCTGCTCGAGGATAAAATTTTAAATTCCGTCTTTAACCTACAAAGCCCTCCACTCCTCTGCTCCTACCTTGTTAACCGTTACCTCCCTGCACGACCTTTGCACTCCTCAAAGGGGTTAACACTCTCTTCTAATCTTATCACCACTTCTCACTCGCGTCTCCAAGATTTCGCCCGAGCTGCCTCCTCTCTCTTCCCTGGAGCATTCAGCTCTCTTTTTCAAACTTTAAAAAGTCCCTCAAAGTTCATCTATTTAGAGAGGCTTACTACCCAACCCACTAGATTACCAGTCACTTTGCCTCTAGCCGATCCCACACACACTCCCTCTTTGACTTATCCCATTCCCTCTAGATTGTAAGCTTACGAGCAGGGTTCTCTACCTCATGTACCAGTCTGTACTAGTTTGTCTAACTTAGTATGTAGTTCCCTTCTATGCTCTGTACCAAGCGCTACGAGAATTGGTGGCGCTGTACAAATAAATGTTAATGTAATGTAATGTAATGTAATGTAGTGTTAGAAATTCTAGTGTGGCTTTTTCAGTTTTGTTCTTCTACTTTTTGGACTAGAATGAGAAATATTGACATATACTTTTTTTCTATTAGAAAATATAATCAGTACATATATTGGTCATATAATTCAAACAGTTACAGGTATTTTACAGTAACTGCAAATATCTAGCAACAGGGTGGTTGACAGTATCAGTGAGTAACCTCCGGAGACAAAACTCTCAGCAAAAGGGATTGAGGGCGAAATGAGAATATAAACTGTATGTGTGCATATGTAGGGGGGGGGGGGGGGGGGCTACAACGCCTGAGAGTTAAAGTACCCACATTTACCAGAAGAAGGGGTGGTATATTGGTCCCATAAATGGTCTTTAAAGGTTTGTGGTCTGAACCTTTTTGGGTTAGCCACCAGTTTGTAAATAACAGTGATTGCTGGGCTCTCTGTAGCCACTCAGGAAGAGGTGATGGATTTGAAGATTTCCACAATTTCGGTATGACTGCCTTAGCAGCATTAAGAGCCGCAAAGACCATCATTCTTTAGTATCTTTTTGTCACTGGGATACTTTGATATTTTGTAATTGGGTCACGTGGTAGGGAAATGCCTAAGACCTTGTCAAGGATCTTCAGAACAATGGACCAGATGTCATCTATATGAAAGATTGTTCCCTCCACAAGGCCACATCTCCAGCACACCTGGGATACGTTTTCCCAAATAGCATGGAGCCGGTGTGGAGTAAAGTGCCATCTGGTTAAACATTCATATTCAACCTCCAAACATTGTGCAGTGATTGTCGCTGCTTGTATAGTATTCCAATTTTGTTTTTACAGGTCTCTTTAGAAGATGAGATTTGGAGTTCTTTACTCCACTTTTCGAAAAAGTAACACAACATTTCAAAAAAAGGATTCTAATTTCACCACATGGGGAAACAAATCCCTCTACGCTCTAAAGCAAGACAGATTCTCCATTTCACCTAAGCTACTCCAAATTGTGATAGTACAAAGCACCGTGCAAAGCCAATAGTAATGCCAGGACAGACCCGAATTTGATGGAACAGGACCCCATAAAAATTGGACCGATTACATCTATGTAATAGATCATAAAACCTGTCTATACGTGAAGATAATTTTTTTTTATTCATTTAAATTTAGAGCATATAAATAACTTTCTTTCAGTGATGTAGTATTGTACCACAGCACTGCAAACTGCAACTTTTCTTTTACACCATTTTTGGTATATTAACAGATTGGATATTCAGGCAGATTTCACTATGCTAAGTGCACCTTCAGTAGCTGCTTAAATAATTACTCTTAAGTTACAGTGTTCTAAGATGTTCAACAGGGTGCTTTTGGGGGATGGGACAGGATGCAAAATAGTGATAAGAGCCTTGAAAGAAGCACAAAGAAAGTGGCAGGGCCAAGGATACAGGAAATAAACAGAGACATGCTTTGTCAGATAGGCAAGGAGAAATACAGGATTAAAAAAATAAAAAATCATGGTATCACCAAATGGTGAGATCAGCATCCTAGAATACTTAGCTTGCTGCCCATACACTAAGCATAGTGGGATGCTGACATGGAAATTTGGGGGCAGGCGGATCTGGAATTTTCTATGGTAATCTTGAATTAGGTGAACAGAAGTTTGGTTACATGTTTCTTTTCATGTATACCTTTCTAGGTAATTTCACCAACACAATATAATATTAAGTACTTTTACCTATATTTTTATGGATGACAGGTTCACTTTAAAGCAGACTGACCAAGGAAAAATGCAAAATTAGTGATATCAGTCTGTACAGCATATTGTTATTAAGAGAGCAGCTAGGTCACCCAGAGTCATCAGTCATTTGTCATACTGATATATGTCATATAACAATTTCATGACTGTAGTTGTTTTGCCTGGAACTGCAATACTTTCCTAACAAATACAGTGGTTGCCTATATAGGGAGAGGGAGGTGATATGCAAAGTGTTTGATTCCTTAGAACTACTTTAGCAGTCTGTGATCTATACCTCTTTGCTTAGTTAGAGGCGAAGTTAAAAAAGGAAAAAAATGTCACAAAGAGCCCTGTTGTCCAGTTGCAATGTGAATAAGTATAATCCATTACTCCATTGCTAAATAGATGGCATGCAAAATAAATTAATGAGGTTAGCTCCTGCATTAAATGTGTAAGGCTTCTTTGTCCTTCTCAGTTACAGCCTGAGATTCATGCATAGCAGTTGGAGATTGCAAGGACATTTGAAATCACGTCTTAATTTCTTGTTGCTCTGAGGCAATCAGATTATAGATGGAATTAAAATCATGGTCACTGACCAGAAAATTAACTCATACGTTAAGGAGTCCACCGTCTGCTATAAAACACAGCCCAAAAACAAAAAAATAGACAATTTATGTATTTATTATTTTTTTTATATCTACTCACAAGTTCAATTTAAATCACATTACACTGGATATAGCCATGGTGTGACATTAGTACAACGTTGGCAGGCTTGACTTTTAAAAAATAAATTATGGGACATCTGTTTGTTTTTGTGTTACAGTTTTAAATAAATGAAATAAACAATAAAAAAAAACACGTGTTCATCTTTTACCATCATATTAATACATTTTGTTTGAAAATAAACGATGGTTGCGTCTATTCACTAAAAAAAAAAATGAATTGACATGAGCATTAATTAATTAAGCAGGGTACAACCCTGACAAGATTTTATTCAAGGACATTTATTATAAATATTTTCTTCAGAGCTGTAATCAATAGAATAAAAGCAAGTCTGCACTGAACAATTCATTTTTCATACGCGTCTGTAAATAAAATGACAGTGAACAGACTCCACTGTATTATCCATGGTCATTTTACAATATGTTGTAGACTTTAATCAGAGCCTAATATAAAAGTTGCTGCATATTTGAGATGATACAAGAAATATGTCTATGTTAGGATTTCAGATTTAAACAATGATGTTTATATTGCTTTATTTAGTTATATTAAGCAGAGTATGTGTAACAGAAACAATGCTGGGAAATAAAGAGGGTTGGTGTTAAAACTCTTTGGTTATCCTTACCTTGCAAACAGGTAATTGTCTAATATTTATATTATTCATTTAAGTATTACAATAATTGACTTCATTTTAACGGTTTTGTGGATTCTTCTCCTTATTTTTTGTGGTTATTTTTATAAGGCTGTAAATAATCCATTACACAGGGTTTGTTTCTTTTTTGATGGGCTCAGTCAAAACTTGTTTTTAGGAACAATTCAAATGCCCCAGGAAAGGACCATGGAAGCAATGTTTGCAGGAAGAGAAGAGTGTAAAGGGGAGGGAAAACTAGGATCTGTGTGTAAATTAGCTTTTACCAAGTGGGTGTGTATTTGTAGGGGGAAGAGATATGGACAGTCCCAGACTTCAGTGTGGACACAGAGCAGTGTACCCTATTTAAGAAAGGGAAAAAAATATTATAATGCTCGTGCAAGAGCAGTTGATAGAAACAGTGCATAGCTGG
This sequence comes from Pelodytes ibericus, assembly GCA_036172795.1. Classification (NCBI taxonomy): domain Eukaryota; kingdom Metazoa; phylum Chordata; class Amphibia; order Anura; family Pelodytidae; genus Pelodytes; species Pelodytes ibericus. Next base: position 42,663,299 of record CM069863.1, read on the forward strand.
GAAGCTTCTCTTGTGGTTTTAACATCCTGATGCTACAAAGGAATTCGCATGATTCTCAAACATTCAGGACATGCTTACAAAGTACCACAAGTTGTAGGATTATGGTTTTGTTCTTATTTTATTGATAAGACAGTGTGATCTACTTTTCCTGTGAGGAGCGGTTTCCTTCCATGCTGCTGGGCACGCTTGTATGTCTTTACTTGTGATGTTTTTTTTTTTCTTTTGACACCCCATTGACATTCTGGATTATGAAGTATTGGAGACTGTAAATTACCATTAACACATTCGGGTGCTCACTTACCTTCCGTGATCACTGTGTAGTACAGGATTTAGATTGGAGACGATGTTCACATACACACGGTATCCCATTAGAAGGCATTCCTGTATATGGTAGGTGATCAAGTAAACATGACTGCTCTCAAATGTGATTTTTTTTTTTCCATTATATTCTTTTGTTTGTACTATGTTTTTGTTTTAGACATTCTAGTAATCATGTGCAAATAACATTGTATAACTATATGGAAATGCATAAATGAGTCATTTATGGTAATTGGAAAACAGCATGCATATCTAGCTGAAGTTTCACTCACACTGATGTAGTTTAGTATCAACTTACAAATTGCAGTTGGAGAAGTGCACGTGTGGTGAGAACATTTCCCTTGTTGAATGTAAAAGGGGATTTATATATCAACTTAACTAGACATTAATTATACCGGATATTGGTGGTTATTTAAAGGGACTACATAAACATTATTTTACTGTGAATGTTGAGAATAAAAAAATTATTGAAAATAACCTATAGATTGTATTAGCAAAATTGCAAGCAAATGCTTAGATTAGGAGAAAAATGCATTTTAAATGTGTTTGTGGAGCCACCTGTGGCTCGATATGCAAATTAACTGGTTTTCAATGGGAAATGTGTAATTTTTACATTGTCACAGGTGATGTCATAAATAGTAGACTCCACAGACACATTTAAAACGTTTTTTTTCTCCTAATTTAGGCATTTGCTTGCAGTGTTGATAATGCAATGTATAGATCATTTTCAATTATTTTTTATTCTCTATATTCACTGTAAAAATAGCGTTTCTGTCCTACAGTTCCTTTAAGCTCAAAAGTAAATTCTAAAGTGGAACAATCAAGATCCTTGGAAACCAGGATTAAAACAAAACATCCTGGAACAAAGAAAGAATGTTATGAAGACATAATGGTACCTATAATTAACATAGCTGCATGGTACCAAAGGATACATTTTCTACTATATTTTTCTATTGGTTCCATGGTGATGTGTTTTTTTTTTTTTTGTTTTTTTTTTACATGACCCTAACTGTATGTTTACCTTGTGATCCTACTGGTGTTCTCTTTGTACTTCAGTGGGAAATCAGATTGGAAACCATCAAACTCTTCTCTGTGACTTTCCTTAAAAAATGATGCTGCCATGCAATGCAATCACTTATATGTATTTGGGAGTTCTGAAAGTTATACATTTAAAAACAGATAAGGAACAATGCATATCTAGGGATGCTATGTCATCTCACAAGTATTTTTGTCTCTACTATTTTGCATTAAATGGTCTTTAAAAAAACTTAGTATACACGTGAACAAAAAGTAGGTCAATGAAGGCAAATCATATTTTGCTATCCAAATGTTTGTTATCAAATTGCCACTTTTTGTACAAATTGCAGCTTATGCCAGTTGTGGTGTGTCTTAAAACTTCAGTACTTTTTTTTTTTTTTTAAATCACTTTTTTTTTTACATTTTTTTCACAGCTGGTTTTCTATAGGTGATAATATTGAACATATGTTGACATTTATCTCACAGATCTTACAAAATCACAGAATTAAGCAATTGCATGGCCTATTGTGAAAAATAATTTGTTTGGTCTGGCAGGGACATCTGTAAAATAGGGTTGTTCAATTGGAAGTCCTCCTTATCAAATTTACTGCAAGTTGTGAGATTGTTAAATGCAATTTATTAATGTCTGAAATTAATATTTGAATCCACATTGTGCTACTATATTTATGGAAGGTTTATTAAGCTTCTGGCTGAATTTTAATCCTAAAAATCAAAAGATTTTTTCTCATACTCTGATTTAAAATTCACAGTTATCTGTTATCCAGTGTAACTGGTGCACAAATAATAGTGTCTGTTGCTAAATCACACAACTATATAATTTAGATTATCAGATTCTTGCACTATAACACTGTGCTGTTAACCGTATCAGTAATGATACGTTTTCATTAAATTGCACTTCAGTGTGGACATGACATCTACATCAATTTTTTTCCATCTTTTTGTATGAAAACTGCATATTATCATTACCACCTTTTTTCTGCTTTGCTAACTTTTAACATTGGAATAGACAGTTGTGAAGAATACTGATAATTACTACAAATATATTGATTTTATATCAAATACCCATGCCTACATGTGGACATCAGAGTGTTATATGTACCATATAAAACTGCTGCCCAAGTTTATTTTTTTTAATTTTATTTTACTGGTATCAAAAAAAATTTCATCACAGGTCAGCTTTTGTGGTAATTATTCTAGTTTTTTTCTATTACTTTTGTCCAACTATGTTTGCTAATAGTGTATTGTTGCCGGACAATTTAATCTTTCCTACTTTCCATTTTGAAGGTGTAAACATATCGCCTATTAGGATCCTTGGAAACCAGGATTAAAACAAAACACTTTGGAACAAAGAGAGAATGTTATGAAGACATATTGGTATCTATACTTACCTAGCTGCATGGTACCAATGTGTACATGATAGGATGACTAGAGTCTGAAATAATGATGCAGATTAAAGCTGACATGATGAAAGGAATTTATGAATAATTATATCGGATGACTTAAAAGGACACTCCCACCAAAAAATGAAAAAGGGTTTTTTATTTTGCATTGTTGATTTCAGATATGTCTTTTGTTTTTGTTATGTGAGTTTATTTTCTGAAATATTTTACTAAAGTGTGACTGGGCGCCACCATTTTGTAAAATATAGTGTTTTTGGGTGCCTTTACAGCACTAGTATCTCACTTTGGGGCTGGGGACACAGAATGCAGTCTATAAGTCAGAATTCTGATCATAGACTTGCATTGAATGGGAGGGTAATGTAACTATTACATCACAAGGGGGTGGAGTTAGACGCCTAATTTTATTTGTACTTTTAAATGCAATTAATTCAAACATAGAAAAACAAACAAAAAGTGTCATATTTCTTTGTTTTAAACGCACAAGTAATCTAGTTACATCTTATGTAAGTGGTAGTGTCCCTTCACATGTAGCAAATAGAAAATGCTAGCAGCATATTTGCTTGTTTTAGGGGAACCAGTAGCAGAATAACAAGGGAACTGCTCATGCAGCAGCACAGAGCATGTCTATGACATCACTTGTCAGTGTGCAGTATTAATCCATTCTCGCTTGTAGGACATTCTATGCTGTCCTACTTTTTAGTGCCTAGAGGCTAGTAGGACGGCATAGAATGTCCAACATTAAACAGCTCATCGCTGATCCCTGCAGCGGGGTCCCCACTGTCAGGTGAGGCCACTTTGAGTCACTCTGACACAGAAAATGGAGCTTACACTCAAAGTGAGCATTGTCTCTATTTTACTGTAAAAATCTGCAGGATGGCATAGACTGTCCTGCATGTAACAGCTCATCGCGGCTTCCTGCTATGATCTGTAGTGAGGATCCTGCTGCAGGGACTTGCAGTGGGATCCCCAGTGTCAGATGAGGCTACTTTGAGTGGCCTCAGTCTGACATAGGAAATGTAACGAACGCTCAAACTTTGTCGTCAAAAAGTATCGCGGGATGTCGGCAGGGACCATCAGGGTCTATAGAGACCCCTATCGGGTCCTTGCTTGCGTGTTCCTGGCTCCGAACACTTCATGATCACAGATGCGGATGGTGCTTTGGTCGTTAAGGACCAAAGCACCATCCAACGTGAAGGGGTTAAAGAGGCTAAAATCACATATAGTTAAAAAGCTAGAAATCACCAGAAAACAAGAAAGGATCTTTTTTTTTTTTTGATCACCTGCAGCTTGGAGGAAATATAAGTTAGAGGAAAATATAATTTAAAAGGAAAAGAAATCTTCCCCAAAAATGTGTTTGATTATTTTTGAATTTACTACCTTTAATGCAAGTGTATGATTCAACACAAGCCATGCTATCACAAATGCTTTTAATAAATTGACCTCTGCATATTAGCATTGCTTTTTAGTGCTTAGTGAACAATTGCTGTAATTGTTCACTAAGCAGAGGGTTAGTTCCACCTACAGTGCCTGAAGTTTATTTTTAGATAAGTACTTCATCATGTAAACTAAACAAAAAGAAACAGATCTTGTCTTATCAGTTTTTCCTCGACAATTCATAATGCCTACAGTTGATGCAATCTTTCAATTAAACAACTTACTTTTTTGCAGACAGTTGTCCTTTTTACTAAAAGTTCATCATTTCAAGTTACCACTAGTATGATTGATGGCTGCACACAAGATACACATTGGTAACAGGATACACTCTATACATGACTTGTATTTCTTTGAGGCTCTTTTCTCTTTCACTATGGTGATGTTTTGACACGTGATACCAGCTTGAAATACTTTCCTGAAGCAACCATTGTCACATATTCTTAGTGATGAAAGAATTCACAACCTACAACATAAACATTCCTGAATGGTAGAACAACTTATGATGGAAAATATTAGATAAGCAAAAAAATATGATGTATATAAAGGTGGATGATTTCACCAACATCCAAATGGGTAGCTAGTAAGCAATTCATAGGTATGTAGCATTGTGGTATACCCTTATTGCACTGAAATTGCATTCACCACACACTAGGGTAACAACATATTATTTTTGCCATTCAGGAACATGGTATGTTGTGGATTAAATAACACACACAGGAATCAGTGGCATACCTACCACTGGTGCAGGGGTTGCAGCTGCGACCGGGCCTGTCACTCCAGTGGCCCGGCTGCCCTGACGACCCCTGCACACACACAAAAAAATGTGCGATCAAATGGGGCACACTGAGACACTATCGGGCAGCAGCCGGCTTTTCCAAACTTTACCCAAACTTAGCTGAAAACGACGAACGCTCAATGTATCCTTCATAGAAAATACATCAATAATAATAATAATAATAATAATTAACAAAAGGCAGTGGGATAAGTAAACAGTTGAAAAGCCACAAATACCAGATTAATGTTGTCATCAATTTAGATGACCCACGGTCCTACGTAGCATTGCTCTACAGATATCTCACTTTCGTCTGCCATGTCTTGAAGCTGCAGTAGTAATTTCAGAATGGCAGGCATTGCACCTCCAGTGGCGTAACTATCGCTGTCGCAGGGGTCGCAGCTGTGACCGGGCCCATCACTCCAGGGGCCCGGCTACCCTGTCGACCCCTGCATTCACACAAAAAATGTGCGGGCAAACGTGGCACACTGAGACAGTCACTATCGGGCAGCAGCCGGCTTTTCGGCACAGCCCCGGAAACGTCACTTCCGGTGGTTGTATTTCCTGGTAACACTGGTAAATGGGCAAATAACTGGCAAGTGGGCACATAACTGACAAGTGGGCACATAACTGGCAAATGAGCAAAATAACACTGGCAAATAACTGGCAAATGAGCAAAATAACACTGGCAAATGGGCAAAATAACTGGAAAATGAGAAAAATAACACTGGCAAATGGGAAAATAACTGGCAAATGGTCAAAATATGACTAGCTAATGGGCAAAATAACTAGCACATTATGGGCAGAATAACACTGGCAAATGGGCAAAATATGACTGGCAAATGGGCAAAATAACTCAGGTTAATGGGAAAATTGGCTGTGGCATATTGGCAATCTGGCTGTGGCATATTAATGGGCAGGCTAATAGTGGCATATTATTTGGCAATCTGAATGTCTGGCTGTGGCATATTAATGGGCAGGCTAATCGTGGCATAATTGGAAAATTGGCTGTGGTATATTTTTTTTTTTCAAATTCTTTATTTTCATACATTTTCCATTTTCAACAACAAAATCCAAGACAATAATAATGAGACCGGATGATGACATTAACAGTGTTAACAGTACAGAATTACATACATTATGACAAACTAATCCAATAAAATTAAATAAGTAAATTAGGAAAAGAAAAAAAAAAGATAAGGGACAGTAAAAAAAAACAACGAAAAGGAGTGCCTGATGACCTTTCCAGGTTAATATATATGTTAATGACCATTAGAGATGGGGAGGGGGGGGGGGGCTGGTTCATGGTCTCGTTGGGGAATGCTCCAGCCATGGGCCCCAAATAGAATTAAATCTATCGGGGGAGTCATGGAGATATGCGGTCAGTTGGTCCATCTCAACAACATCGTCCAGGAGGGCCGTCACAAGATATGAGATGCATTTTTGCCAATTTGGAAAAGGGGGTGTACCATCGATGGAGGGTTTTGTAAGCTTGTTCTTTGTGCAACACGCATATGGATATCTTTGAGGTGGCCTCCCAGCAGAGGCGTCGCTAGGGGGGGGCTAAGGGGGCTCAAGCCCCGAGTCTCACAGTGAAAGCCCCGAATGTAAAGGGAGGAGGTTAGGGGGACAGCTACCTTACCCTACCAAAGTGCCAGCAATGAAGTGAATAAGGGTCCGTGCAATCTGCACAGATTCCTCTCTCCTCCTGCTGCTGCTTCACTCTGCCCAGGCGGCTCTCTGTCAGACAGCGGTCACATGACCTCCCGAGTCTCTGATACATTGGCAGAGCATGTGAGAAGAAGGAGGAGTCTGTGCTGACTGCAGATTGCATAGATTCCCTGCTGGAGAGCACAGCAAGGAGCCAGTGACCTGCACATTGCTTTCTTCAATGCCCATCTCTACCTGCTGGATTGAGTTTCTAATCCATGATTTTCACCAGGGAAAAAAGGTTCAGGTATAATTTTATTCAGTGGTTTGAAGTGGATTGGCAAATGTCTCAATGTGTTTTACAAAGGACAGGGCAAAGTCTTCTAGGGTCTGACACCTTGTGGGCTTCTGATTTCTGGTCATGGTCCCTGTCAATGTTATTTATGTTATTTTTTTAATTCAGTTTAGGTGCAATGTAATCTCCTGCCTTCTCTGGTGTGTATGATGCACAATGAGACTGACATTATGCTAATCTGGGAATGCCCATTTGTTTCTAATCAATATTGGATAAAATAATATTTAAAACAGGGTTTAAGGGTATACATAATCTCCTTAATTTTAATAAAGTATAACATAAGCTGCTGTGCATAACCAAGAACCTCTTCTTAGTATATTCTAGAATGCTGTAGAGTACCTGTGTACAATCACCAGATAAAAAGAGACCCCTTTACTCAAAAAACATCAACTGAATGGTATAAATACAATTTGTTGTCACTACTGTCAAACTGTCTTGTTATGATAAACAATAATATACCATAACAAAAAATGTTATGCAGCACTGACAACAGAAGAAGAAATGAGATCTTCCTCACCTCAGACCCCATACAGAGACTGCCTGGGGGAGGCAGGCCAGTCAGAGACCCCCTCACACTTAAACCCTTCACAACATTATGACTAGTTAACTTGTCACGTAGTCTAGTCGCAGAGCACACCGTCAGCCGGTCTAATACTGGTCCGGGACTCTGCCTCGCACCCGAGGCAAAGCTCTTGGACCCAATCGGGGTTATCACTTGATCACCACGATAACATGCAAATTAGATGGATAAGTCAATGTGTTCACACACTGCCTCTAATTCACTCCCTGTGCTTCACATACTTATAGTGAGTGACCTGTAAGTAATAAATAAATAAATAAAACATTTCCTATAAAAAAAAACCCCGTTAACCCTTTCCTTGCTGATCACAGTTTGTAACTGTGATCAGTTTCCTTCTTAGTTTATGGCCCTCATTTTGTTTTGTTTTTACAAACTTTTTATTTTTGTATTTTTAACTTTTTCTATTAATAATTTGATGACAGTTAACCCCTGCATGCCTGTTCTGTGATTCTTATGGCTGATATCACACTGGTCAGAGTTTTTTTCTGGGGGGTTTTATTGGGGGGGGGGCGGGGGGTTTGGAATAATTCCTGGGTGAAAGCTTAGTGAGCATCTAGCTAACTTGAGAAAGACTGAGTGAATAGGATCTATTCATTAAAATGTGAACTGCAAAAATCAGGTTAAAATAGCAGTCAGAACGATAGGCACATTTGACTTGTTTATGCAGCTTTCTCGTTAGTGCACTGTATAGGGAATTTACTGTGTATCAGTGTGTGTGTGTATGGATTGTTCTTGAACTACCTGCAAGTTTGAGACTAGTGCAGTTGTACAAACCCAAAATGTTGATGAGAGTTAGCAATCTACATTTTTAAACACAAATATAATTCCACTTGGGGGAATCTACTGCTGCAGCATAAGATTTGTTTTAAACACCTGCTGCTGGGGACTACATTTCCCATGATCCATAGTCAGCCTTTTAGCATATTTTCTTACTGAGCATCATGCTAACCATGCTTAAATGGAGATGAAATGACATACAATACCGGTTATTTTTTCCATGAGTCCCAGACAGGCAAATTTTTTCCATTGGGCTCTAGCCCCGGATCATATAGGAACCTAGCAACGCCCCTGCCTCCCAGATACTTGTCCAGTCTTCTCCTTCAAGAGTTTGGCCTGTGTCAGTTTCCCATCTAGCAATGTAGGGTAGTGTAGGGCTAGGGCCTGACAGGAGTAGTTCAGTATAAAGTTGGGAGATAAAGCCTTTCTTCCGGGAAGAGTCAAGGCAGAAACGTTCAAACCACGTCGTGGGTGTAGATGCGGCAGATTTAACAGTTGGATCAGAGGCAAAATCTCTTAGTTGAAGGTAACGAAAATAATCAGAGGAGCGTAGGTTCAAAATGGCCTTGATGGAGTCGGATGATTTAATCGTGCCATCCAGGTAGAGGTCTGATATTCTGGAGATGTCTCCTTGATCTAATACTTTGAAGTTCGTGGGGTTCATTCCTGGGGGAAAAGCACGGTTTCTGTAAATCGGAATCATCGAGGAGGCTGAAGTGGTGAGAGAGAATTTGAGAGCGCTGCAATCCCAGATCCACAGAGAGTTGGTAATGGATGGGCAGCAAGAACGAAGCATAGGCCTTTGGGGTTTGGGAAACAAACAGGGTGTGTCAGCGGTAATCATCCGGTAGGTAAATAAAATAAATCCAAATTGAGTTGCATGAGAAAAGAATCTTCTTTTATTGTGATCCAAAATATATAAAAGGCATCAGGCAGAGGGATAGAGGACAGGCAAAAAGACAAACGCTTAACGCGTTTCGCACCAGACGGTGCTTTATCAAAAGCAGTCTTAACATCAAATGGTAAGAACATGTTTAAATACAAAAAATACAAATGACAAACAATTAAAACGTGATTAGAATCTTACCTTCAGCCACCAGTGTCTTGTGTACCTTAGGAAGGAAGTAGAAAATTGGCATTACTGGGTATTTTCTATAGATAAATTCAACTTCATCAATATTTAGAATCCCTCTGTATATACCGAAATCTAATAGTTTAGAGAGCTCTTTCTGACAGGCCTCTGTCGGGTTGGTGGACAGACATCTATAGGTTTTTAAATCAAGAAGTTGCCTATAGGCTTCCTTCATATAGTATTCCCTTGTCATGATAACCACCGCTCCACCCTTGTCAGCATTTTTAATCACTATATCTGGATTATCAGTTAGTTGTTTTAGGGCTTCCTGTTCTTTTTTACTGAGATTATGTCGTGTTGTGTGTCTGGGTTCCTGATATGCTAGTTTCACTAAGTCCTCCTCTACCAATCTTTGATAAGCATCAATAACATGGTTTCTACTATTTACTGGGTAAAATGAAGATTGAGGTTTTAGACAAGTGCGTATAGTCACAGTATCTTTGGGAGTGACCTGTAGGTCCTCTAAGGTAGATACTGCGCACAGGTCGTCAAAATTTAAATTTTCTGGGATACGAATGTTGGAGTGTGTCATATTGCTGTTCTGTGGATGAGTAGGACTAACCTGTTCTAGTATGGTTTCAGTAGTATCAGAGAAATGTTTCTTAAGTGTAATCTTGCGTACAAAGCGATTGACATCTACAAGGGTGGAGAAGAGGTTAAAATGATTAGTGGGGGAAAATGACAAACCCAAATTAAGTACATTTACATGATCAGTATTTAAAGGGAAATTAGATAGATTAATGATATTAGAGCCATTAGCTACTAATTCCTCTTGTTCCACGGTAGGACCGCTTTGATTGATCTTGAACGATCTTCGTTTCCTTCTCCTATTTCTCCGCTTTTTTTTCGTTTGTATTTATTTTATTTCCCTACCGGATGATTACCGCTGACACACCCTGTTTGTTTCCTGCTTAATCCTGGGCTTTGAGTAGACCCTATTGTGTTCCAGCACCTGGAGGTAATATACTACTACACTCACTACCTATCCTATTTTGGACTATTTTGAGCCGGTCAAAACTGTTTGGCTTTGGGGTTTGGGAGTCCAAATGTAACAGGGAAGGATATCAGGTCTGAGGATATCATTCTCAATGTCCACCCAGCGTATAAGGGATACCGGAGCGTGCCATGATGCAATTTGTGAGAATTGTGCTGCAAGATAGTATTTATGGACCTCGGGTAGACCAAGGCCTCCAGCAGATTTAGGTTTGTACATCGTAGGTTTATTTACACGGGGTCGTTTGTTGTGCCAGATAAAATCATCTATCTGTCTTTGAAGGACCTTAAGGTCGTTGGGGACCAAAGGAATGGTTAGGGCTTGGAAAAGGTACAGGAGTCGGGGGAGTACATTCATTTTTATTGTCGTAATACGTCCTAGCCAGGATATATTGAGGGGGCACCATCGTAGTAGTTCGGCTTTGAGTTGTTTCAAAAGGGGGGTATAGTTCAGTGAGTATAATTGAGAATATGAGGCCGATAATTTAAGTCCTAGATAAGTCAGGGGTCTGTCCGAAATGGGGATGTCAAAATTGAGAGAAATTAATTTAGATATGTGCTTCGGGATATGAACAGGTAGGGCTTTGGATTTGGCCACGTTTATTTTAAATCCAGTCAGGGAGGAGAATTTGTCCAAGTCATGGAAAAGATTAGGGAGGGATGTCAGTGGGTTCGTGATTGACAATAAAATGTCGTCAGCGTAGGCAACCACTTTGTGTTGGTGAGGGGATATGGTAAGGCCAGTGATGTCCACGTTATCTCTGATTGCCTGAAGCAAGGGTTCTAGGGAGAGCGCAAAAAGCAGGGGTGATATGGGACAATCCTGTCTAGTCCCATTATGATTTGGGAAACTTACAGGTACCGCCACTGGGATACAAATTTGGGACGAAGGCTTATGGAAAATGGCGGCCAGGCAGTTCTGGAAATTATGAGTGAAGTTCATGCGTTCAAGCGTCAGTCGTAGAAAAGACCAGTTCATGCGGTCAAATGCTTTTTCGGCGTCAAGTGATAGAAAAAGGGTCGGAGTCTGGAAATGGGTGGAGTGCCAAATCAAGTCAACGCATCTCCTGGTGTTGTCCAAGGCCTGTCTGTGTGGGATGAAGCCCACTTGGTCAGGATGAATAAGTTTGGGGAGGATAAGGTTTAGTCTGTTGGCCAAAATTTTGGTGAACAGTTTATAGTCGGTATTGAGTAGGGCAATGGGTCTATAGTTAGCAGTATCGTCATGAGGCTTACCTGTTTTATGAATGAGGGATATCGTAGCTGTCTGCATGTCGTCGGTAAGGTAACATCCGTCCAAGATTCCGTTAAAAAGAAGTAGAAGGTGGGGAGAAAGTTCTGCCTTAAATGTCCGTCCGGACCTGGAGCTTTATTTGTTTTAAGAAATTTGATTGCGGTCTGTAATTCTATGGGGTCAATCGGTCGGTCGAGAAAGTCCTTGTCAGCTGTCGAGAGTTGGGCTATATTACTTTCGGCTAGATATCGGGTTATGTCACGGACATGAGCAGGATTAAGCAGAGTATGGGTCGGAGAGTGGTTGTAAAGGGAGGCGTAATATTGTGCAAACTAGTTCGCAATGTCCTGGGGGTGAGTGCCCGTCATTGTGCGGATACTTGGAATAACTCTAGAGGCCATGTGGGACCTTAAACAAGAGGCGAGGATCTTATCCGCTTTGTTTGATTTCTCGTAGTATGTGCGCTTGGTGAGTTTCATCAATTTGGCTGTGTTTGCCAGGTTGAGCTTTCGGAGTTCTGTTCTAACTTTAATAAGATCGTCAGTTGTGGTAGGGTTTGGCTGCATTTTGTTTATGGTTTCCAAGCGGAACAGTTCAGTTTGCAGTCGTTGTGACGTGAGTTCTCTGTCTTTTTTAAGGCTGGTGATTGGCTATGATTTGGCCTCTGATGACCGGCTTATGTGCAGCCCATAGAATGGCTAGGTCCGAGACTGAATCTTTGTTCAGAGAGAAATAATCAGTAATGGAAGCTTTGAGTGACGAGACAATATGTGGCTTGTGGAGAATAGATTCATTCAGCTTCCATGAGCAGCAATTGGAATGGTGAGGAAGGTTAAGAGTAAGGCTGATATCTGCATGGTCCGATAGCACAATGGAGTGGATCGCAGAAGAAGTGATCATTGGTAGACATGATTTGGAGACACAAAATAAATCTATGCGGGAATAACTTAAATGGGGGTGGGAAAAAAAGGTGTAGTCTCTTGTTGTGGGATGTTGGAGTCTCCATATATCCAGAAGACTGTGATGCCGTAAGAAATCCGCAAGGTGTTTGTCTGATGGATAAACAGGAGTATTGTCAGAGGACGATGACCTATCCAATGCAGGGCAGGTAGTTGCAATAAAATCTCCTCCAACAATCAGTCTATCAGTTGGGTGAGAATCCATGAACTCAGAGAGAGAGGCCCAGAAAGTAGCGTCAGGAATTGCTGGTGCATAAACGTTCAAGAAAGCAATAGGGGAGGAACCTAGTTGTCCTGTGAGAAATAAAAAAAGGCCTGCAGGGTCAGCATAGACATATTGAGTTGTAAAAGGACATGATTTGCGAATCAAAATCGCTACTCCGGCTTTTTTGACTGTGTTGTTGGCCATGTGGCAAATATTGTAGGTTAGGTCTCGGAAAATGGGTGGAGACTTGAGGGCGAAATGAGTCTCTTGTACAAATACAATATCCGCCTTTTGTTTCTTAAAATAACGGAGCATGGACTTCTGTTTCTGCGGTGAATTAAGACCGTGTACACTAAGAGATAAAAAAATTAAAGGGGATGGCATCTCAAATTCAGGGATTTGGACAGTATCCGGAGAAGAAAAAAAAAAAAAAGAGAGAGAGAAGAAGAAAAAAAAAAACACACTATTTTAAAAAATAATAACAAGAATTGCACTATGTACAATAATCAGTTCAATGGCTTATTAAAACAGAATTTACAGTCATGCGCTGGGCTTACTTCTATGGCCAGACACTCAGAGCAGGAGGGAGAGGAGTGCAACACTGGAGAAAGTATCGCCGGTGGCACACAGGGTGGTCTTTGAAAATCATCTAAGAGGGGAGGTCTAGCGAGAATTACGATGAGCAGTATGGCGAAACCATGAGCCTATTGGAGTCAGTACCTAGCAGGACTATTGGAGATACAATTGTACAACATTACATACATAGAGCATGGGGTGCGGCTAAATTAACTCGGAAACCCTGGAATGTTTAAGTACTCATTTGAAATATACTGGGACTGCTAGTGTTAGAGATTGGGTACTATCATTCTGATAAGGGAGGAAGATGAGCTGTAGTTTGAGTATGTTATTTCGTGGGTCATTTGTTGGCACGGTGCAAGGGAGGGGGGGGGGGGAGCCCAGAGCGTATAATAAGCCTAAAGTGTGGAGAGTTTACCGAGGCAGAGTGAATAGCGCATGGTATTTAAGATAAAATATACATCATGTTGGGGACTCGTCTGAGATAGAAACATTGTGGAAGGCACTCTGATATATACAAAATCCACAGTTAGGTCTAACGCATGTAAGTCAGGAGAGATCAGTTGCCAGTGGGCAATCTGGGGCATTTGACAAGTGATGGATACTGGGATCACTGGCGTAGAACCTGGGTACCAACATTCAAGAAAGGTGAGCTGTTCGGTGGACATTATGATGGGCTATAACGCGAGACAGTCGGTCGCTTGGTGCAAGGGAAGGGTGTTTTGCCCAGAACGTTTAGTGGGGCTGAAATATGGAGAATTTAATGGGACAGGTTGCCTGGTGCAGGGCGTCATCTCACAATAATAACTCGTCTGAGGTAGAAACATTGATAAAGCCGCACAGAAATGTTATCATTTTACAGATATTTCAAACGTGTTTGAGCCAGCAACAAACTGTAAAAATTTAAGAAAAAAGAACGTTGCTAGTGGGCAGTTAGGAGCGTTTAACATCAGCACCATTCATAACCCTTTGATAAAACTACAGTTTCCAATACAGCGTGTCTGGAGTAGTAAATGTACAAACTTAGATGCGGGGAAACAGTTCAAGGCATACTTATCATCTGATGACCGCAGAGAGGAGAACCTGTATCGTTTGAATGGTGAGTATCTGTGGGTCCCACAGTCAATCTCCCGATAACGTAGGAGTCCAGAGAAAAAACACCCATTGGAGGAACCTTATGGAAAATGTGAAGAAAAAAGGGCCAACGGTGGCTTCTAGTTAAGAGCGGGAGAGGAACTTTGAAAAGGTGATCTCGGCTCCGAGGATCTGCGTTCAGGGGCGGATGTTAGACGGGCCAGCCTCAGTTGCCATCCGTTGGATAGGTGGAGGTAAGTCCAACTGTCTGGGGCTCCGTGAGCTGGGCCTGTTATCTGGGGGGTCGAACTGAAGAGCGTCCACATAAGCTTGCAGGTCTTCGTACGTAGTGAAGGCACGGGTCGTGACGTTTTGTGCAATCATGATTTTAAAGGGAAATCCCCATGCGTATTTTAGGCCCAGTGCCGGTAGTTGGTCTGTGAGTGGCCTCCATTGCCAGCGCTGATAAAGGGCTTCTAGGTCCTGAAACACCTGCACAGGAACTCCCACATATTTTAGAGGGGCTCTCATTACGCTTCTTTGGTTTGATGGTAGTGGAACCAAAGGATAACATCCCGGGGCTGGGACCCAGCCGGGCCCGGAGCCCGCAGTGCTCTATGCGCCCTGTCCAACAGGAGCCGATCGGAATGCATATTTGGGAGAAGTTCCTGGAGCAACTGGAGCAGGGCTGTTGGAAGGGCCTCAGGGCCCACTGTCTCGGGGAGTCCCCTGATCCGTATATTGTTACGGCGGGATCGATTACCCAGGTCCTCTACAGAGAGTTCAAGCGCCGTGACTCGGTGATGTAAGTCTACGGAGTCATCAGTCAGATGATCGTAGTCTGAGGCAATGGCGCGGAGTTGTGCAGTGTGGGTATCCACGAGGGAGCGGGTGTCTTTAACCTCTTGGCGGATGGTGGATAAGGCATTACCTATTTCCTCATTTATACAGGTTTGCAGCCGCAAGAATATATCTTCCAGGTCTTGCTTCGTGGTCGGAGGAGGTGGTAGTGATGAAGCTGCCATGTCCTCTGGAAAATGGCGCTCAGCGGGAAAGTTTTGTTTGCGGAAGATAGTCGCAACTTCTGGAGGGTCTTTTTTCTTCACGCTTCGGGTGTGCGAAGGGGGACCCATTAGATGCTCGCTGGGATGTTATTAGCGGGGAAAAGTCCTGCAGGAACGTTAATGATAGCTTTAAAAGGCTCGGGAGTCGCGGACCTGAAGGTTAAGCGGCCATCTTAGATCAGAGCCACGCCTCCCTCCGGCTGTGGTATATTAATGGGAAAATTGGCTGTGGCCAATGTGATACTGTGGCATGTTCTGTGGGGCAAAATAACATGTACTACAGGGGAAAGTGACACTGTGGCATGTTCTGCAGGGGCAGTTCAGATGGACAAAGTGAAACTGTGGTATGTTCTGGCGGGCAAATTTACACTGCGGCATGCCAAATCGTGTGGGTGCAATATGAGTACAAGCCAAATGCTGTGGGTACTGTATAGTGCTGTCTTAAGACCTTTAGGTGCAATGTGGGTGCAGTGGAATGTAATAAAAATAAGAAATTAACAATTTTTCAATAACATTTTCATTACATATGAAAATAGTTGAATATAATATTAAAAGGTTCCTATAAGTAAACATGCAGCTAGTTAAATACATATATTTGGGGTCCACCTCAATATTTTAATGTTTTTTTGTGGTCAGAAAAGTAATATTACTTTACTGAGCGGGTGGTGGATGAGAGGTTAATATATGAAGGAGTTTAAGCTTGCATGGGATAAGCATAAGGCTATCCTTGATATAAGATAAGGCCAGGGACTAATGAAAATATTACTTTACTGAGAGGGTAGTGGATGCATGGGATAGCCTTTCAGCAGAAGTGTAGAGGTTAATACAGTGAAAAAGTGTAAGCATAAGGCTATTCTAGATATAAGATGAGGCCAGGGATTAATGGAAGTATTACTTTCTGAGAGGGTAGTGGATGCATGGAAAAGTCTTCCAGCAGAAATGGTAGAGGTTAAAACAGTGGAGGTCAGAAACTTTGTATTATTTTACTGAGAAGGTAGTGGATACATGGAATAGTTTGCCAGCAGAAGTGGTAGAGGTTAATACAGTGAAGGAGTTTAAGCATGCATGGGATAGGTATAAGGCTATCCTAGATATAAGACAAGGCCAGGGACTAATATAAGTATTACTTTACAGAGAGGGTAGTGGATGCATAGAATAGTTTGCCAGCAGAAGTGGTAGAGGTTAATACAGTGAAGGAGTTTTAGCATGCATGGGATAGGTTTTAAAGCTATTCTAGATATAAGACAAGGCCAGCCACAAAGCAGAACAGTTGGGAGGCATGTAAGTGCCATTTCTGGGGTGGAATTGCATGGTGGGGTCGGGGGGCCTCGGGGCAATTTGGTTTCTAGTTATGCCTCTGACAGGCATATATTACATATGTAAAATATCACATACACACAGATTCACATATGCACAGTCACATAGACATAACATGTATATTATTTATCTTATATAAATTAATAGGAATCATAAGAAACCATGTAGATGTCATAATTATTATAATATACATACATCCACACATATAACCTACAGATATATACATACATGTGTACAAATTTTCCCAATAATTCATATATTATAAGTAATATGTACTTCATGTATATGTGGGTTTTATAAACACACAAAATACTAGAATTAGGACAGCACACCATAACCGGCATGTTATATAGCGCACCACTGGAGTGACCAAAATTCATACAATGCAATACAAAAATTCAGTAGGGAACTATACAACATATTATCTTAACATATTTTTAAATATGTAAAGTTATTTTAAAAGCTCCTAGCTTAGATGAAAAAATATTGTAGATTTAGTCACAATATATGGCCATATTTTGCTTTGCCCACCATCACGCCAAAGTACTCCAAACTTGGTGAGTCCTATCTATTGCTTACTTACATTGAATTGAATCTCTGGGTGGGCACCCCATCCACTCACAGATGCTCTATATATGATGTCGAGTGAAACTGTAGCTTAAGACAGGTCGTCATAGAGATTCAGTTCATTGTAAGTAATATGACCATATATTGTGACTAAATCTCCAATATTGTTACAGCTAGGTGCTTTTAAAATAACTTCAAATATTTAAAAAATATGTTAAGATTAAAGGCATCAGAATTGGCACAGCTGAGATGACTACCGCCTCTATTAGCTGATGACCTACTCTTTTATCTCTCCAATCCTAAACGAGCAATTCCACATATTTTGAACATCTAGGAAAGGTTCCTGGCAGCTTCAGGATTTCAAATCAACCGAGACAAAACTGAAGCACTTCCCATTTTTCCTCAGGCCAAGGAGGACTGGGGCGATCCATTCCCATTCAAGTGGTGTCCCAACGCACATCTTAAATATATAGGCCTCCTAATTCTGATAAATCTAGCTCTCCTGTATATATGAATGTTTCCCCACTTTCGCTCCTGGAACACCTTTCATTCACAGCTAGATGCCATCTTTACAAAATGGTGACCTTCCCCAGTATTCTATACCTCTTGCATATGCTTCCACTCATCCTTAAAAAATCTGATCTTTTCAAACATAATAAACTTTTCCAAATATTTATTTTGGAAAACAAGAAGAGCAGGGTCTCTCTTTTTAAACTCCAACAGCCTACCAAACAAGGGGGACTCAACTTACCCAACCCATTAGGGTATAATTTAGCTGCCAATTATAGGGTGGCTGTGGATTGGATTCTGAACAAAGAAATATTTGCTTGCTCATACCTTGAACAACAATGTGCACCACACATACATCTTGCCTCCCTCCTGCATATAACAACCTAACCTCGTGGCCCAAAGGCCTAACATGCAACCCATTGCTCCATTGCACAGTTATAGCCTGGAAAATAATTCAGAGCAAACCGGGGCTTCAATATGATCATTCCTGTTATAACTCTTTTGTAAATAATCCGCAGTTCCAACATGGTAAGATGGACAGAATCTTTCATGTCCTATCCGAGAGAGGTAGACTTATAATTAATTTCCTCGACCCCCAAACTAACAAAAAAAATGTATATACCAATGTGATAGCTAAATTCCATCCTACCTCCAAATCTCCAGCTACGTTTCCCGGATGATAGCCCAACTCACCTCCAATGACTTAGATAATAGACTTGACAGACTGACTCTTACAGGACAGAACTTCACCACCTCAATGTCCCTAATCTACAGAATAATACGTCCAATACTTGACCTAGAATCTACCAGACACGGCTTCACAAAATGGCATGATGATATCCCTACCCTGGATGTTACACAATTAAAAGATGCAACCTTAACAAAATCCAGGATCCTGGTTTCTAGAAGCTATTCTGAAATGTTTTTCCAAATACTTCACAGAGCATATCTCTCGCCAAAACTTTGGCAAACAGTGGGCCTGGCCGACACCTCCAACTGTCCAAAATGTTTGCAACCGGAGGACGACCTTATGCATTGTCTATGGTCGTGCCCACCAAAACTTTGAGCCTTCCTCTCACATTGTCTCTCCCATGGGCACTATTTTGTATATACTCCCCTGCAGATATCCATCTCCTTACAGCAAAGGAGAAAGTCTTATTTATCATAATAGCAGCAGTGTGAAAAAAGGCAGTACTTTCACAGTGGATTATGCCACAGCCCCCAACCTTACACATGGCCCTCTCTAGGCTTCAACATATCTTTCAGATGGATTGGGCAGAATCCTCTTTGCACATGGAGCAAAAAGCTAAAAGTTTTTTTTACCAGATGCCACTCTGGTACATCCAAACGCTAGACCTGTCAACCCAAACTGCTCTTTTACAAATGTTCCAACATGCTAACTGGTTCTCTTGTACTATCCTTCAAGGTTTGCCAAACCTACAATCAAGCCACTCTTAAGACAAGTCCTCTCTTCTCTTTTCCCCCTTCGCTTTAATATTATGGGTTAAAAATCATTTTATTTTACTATGTTTATGGTTTTTGCCAATAGTGGGAAATAATCTGTACACACACAGTTACATAAACATAAACAGTCCCATACACACAGTCACACATACATATCATCACACATACACACAGTTCATACATACAGGGCCGGCCTTTGGGGTATGCGACCTGTGCGTGCAAGACCCCAGAGGGCACCGCTAAAAGGAAAAAAATGTTTGCTGGTAGAGGCACTGACTGGGGGGGGGATCAGAAGATCTCCCAGCACCAGTCTTCTGCACGGCCGCAGCACAGTATTCGGGGAGGGGGCGGATCTCACCGGGTGCGAGGTCCGCCCCCACCCTGTGAAGCAACTTGGCGCCTGCTTCACGGGGGAGCTCACACACACTGAGCTCAGTAACTGCTGCTTGCGCTCCCCTTGCTTAGTGATGATGCAGGGCATTGTATCTTATGCTGCCTGCGCTTCAAGTAAGAATAGGAGAGAGAGAAAACAAATGGGGGGGGGTGCAGAGATGGGGGGGGGGTGCAGAGATGGGGGGGGGTGCAGAGATGGGGGGGGGGTGCAGAGATGGGGGGGGGTGCAGAGATGGGGGGGGGGTGCAGAGATGGGGGGGGTGCAGAGATGGGGGGGGGTGCAGAGATGGGGTGGGGGGGGCAGAGATGGGGTAGGGGAGAAAACTGAAATGGGGTAGGAGGAGGGAAAACAGAGATGGGGAGGAGGGGGAGAGAGAACAGAGATGGGGAGGAGGGGGAGAGAGAACAGAGATGGGGAGGAGGGGGAGAGAGAACAGAGATGGGGGAGGAGGGGGAGAGAGAACAGAGATGGGGGAGGAGGGGGAGAGAGAACAGAGATGGGGAGGAGGGGGAGAGAGAACAGAGATGGGGAGGAGGGGGAGAGAGAACAGAGATGGGGGAGGAGGGGGAGAGAGAACAGAGATGGGGAGGAGGGGGAGAGAGAACAGAGATGGGGAGGAGGGGAAGAGAGAACAGAGATGGGGAGGAGGAAAGAACAGAGATGGGGGAGGAGGGGAAGAGAGAACAGAGATGGGGGAGAGAGAACAGAGATGGGGGAGGAGGGGAGAAAACATATGGGAAGGGGAAAGATATAACAGGTATGTGGAGGGAGAGGAAACAGACAGACATGAGGGAAGAGAGGAGGGGGCGGCACAGGGGTGGCCCGCACAGGGCGCCTGAAAACGTAATGCTGGCCCTGCATACATACAGTAATGAACATAGAGTCCATACACACTTACCTAATGCTGGCCATACACACTTACCTAATGCTGGTTGCAGACAGACTGTTGCAGCTTACATTGAGCTCTGTGAGAAGGAGAGTCTCTGCCAATCAGGGCAGTTGAGAAGCCTTCACTGCAAGCTCTCATTCCAGATCTCTGAAATGTCCCAGAATGATGTTGCCTTGGATCTGGGACATAACCTACCCTATCCAATACCCGCCCTGTTTGTCATGCATTGCTTCTATCATGCCCTTCTACTATAAACAGTAACTTAAACAAACAATACAGTATACTGCGCCAATAACTGTGATGGAGTAAGCTAGCACTTGTGCACAGCTAGTGTCTCACTCCTAGCAAACCAGTGAAAACAAATACAATAAAGTGAACATGTGCGCTAGTGACCAACACTAGAAAAAAAGAGCATTACCCTTTTCTATGAGACGAAATGCTCGGATATTATGCAAAGGGAAAAAAACAAAAACAATAATAGTGTAGTATATCACTGCAATGATATAATAGTGCAAAGTGCATAAATGGTACACTCACATTTACATGAGCAATACCCTGCTCAAGAAATATAGCGTGGGTGAGCTCAGATAAGAGCAGGTAGATCTTGTAAACCAGCTCCAGAGGCAGTCCAGATATCCAGATCACATGGGAAGGAGAAGGCAGGATTGCACAAGTAAGTATTTTAATATATAAGCAATAAAACCAACAAACAGTAAGATCTTACATTTAAAAACGTTTTAAAAGTCCCAGATGCTTGTCCATAAAACCAATAGTGTTGTCTGTGCACTCCTCTCCTCTCACACAACGCGTTTCCCCTCTTGTTGAGGCTTTTTCAACTTGCGCGCTGATATCCCCTGCTGCCGTCCGGCACGACCGCCGGGACTTCTATGATGAAGTCTGGTCCTTCCGGCTTCATCATAAAAGTCCCGGCAGAAGTGCCGGGCAGCAGCGGAGGATGTCTGCGCGTATCGTGCAGACATCCTCCGCTGCCTCCACTAGCCACCAAGAGAATCGGGCAGCCAGGGGATGTCTGTTATGACGGGCCGGCTGTCCGTCATAATAGACAGAAGTGTCGTGCAGCATGGAGGATGTCTGCACGTATCGTGCAGACATCCCCCGGCTAACCCCACTAGCCACCAGGGATCAAGAAACAAGATGAGGGGGAGGGAGAGGGGCAGAGAGACAGGGGGAGGGGGGCAGAGAGACAAAGGGAGGGAGGGGGAAGAGAAAGACAGGGGGAGGGAGGGAGAGGGGGGAAGAGAAAGACAAGGAGGGAGGGGGAAGAGAAAGACAACGTGGGAGGGGAGAGAGATAACACTGGGGGAGAGAGAGGCAGCATTGGCACATAAAAGGAAATAAAAACAAGAAATACATTTGTTTAATATCATAATTTTTTATTAAATATTAAAAAGCAATTTACATGTGAATATATACAAGTTAAACTTTTTTTCCTATAGGGTAGTCTTATATTCAGGCTTTTAGTTTTTTTCCTAAAGGAATATCCAAAGTTTGGGGAGTCGTCTTATAATCAGGGTCGTCTTATATTCGAGCAAATACAGTATTTATTTTTGTAGAACCAATCTGTCCGTTAAATGAGGTCCATTCAATAAACAGAGAACAGGGAAGCCCCCTGCTTGTTCCTTTGGGTCCTTTGTTTATTTTGACCCTGAAAACTATTGCAGTGCTGAAGGTGAGCGTCTCTATTCCAGTTGGTTATTGTCCTGGGGGTCCTTAGCTCTTTTCATAATTTGTTTCCCCTTAAATTATATTGAATACATGCCCTATTCCTGTCTAATTTAATTGATTGTTCACACTCATAGCTACTGATGGGAAACTGACAAACTACATGTCACTTAATTTGTTTATATGGTAGTGTCACTGCTGTTGACAATAACCATGTGTGATTTTGTTGTGTTAAATTATGCAGAATAGTAGTAAAATGTGCTTAGATTGGCTTGTTTATCAAAGAAGAGCTAGGTTGTTCCAGATTTATCAGAATTGGATTAATGTATACTCAGATGTTTTGTAGTGATTGGCCAGAGGAAAGGCTCTCATTCATTTTCTGTTAATTTACTCACAGTTAGCCTTTCATATATGTATACACAATTTTAGTTTTCAGTTTGGATGAAATGCCATGCTGGTTTTTCAGCAACTTGGGGATATGAAAGTTTCTAAATATAACTGAATCGTCCCTGTGTTAGCAGGGTGGCCCAGCACTGACCAATTTTGTGGAAGTATTTAATATGTGTATGTGCAAATTGAAAAACCAAACAGACGCAGACAAAAGAGAGAGCATTATTTCAGTGACAGAAACTTGGCCATTCAAATAATGGATCACTCGAATGTGATTTGATTGGTCAAGCTTCTGGCAATGAAAAAATACTTTCCCTTTTGTCTGTGTCTGTTCAGTTTTTCCATTTGTACATACACATATTAAATACTTAAAGTGAACCTGTCAGCCATTTGAAGTTTGGGTAGGACACAAACTCACTTTGGTGAAAGATGATGATTACTGCTTGTATAGTGCACAGGCTTTTTTTCAGTTTGATTTGATGCACGCATTTTGCATAAATCACATATTTAATATTTGACTGAACCCCTATCCCAGTGATTACTCTGCATGTTAACCGCTGGTGCGGATTATATAAATACTGAGGATATAAAGTTTTGTTTCATTTAATCACTTCCTATGCTCCTTGAACTTCCTCTTGTACACAGTAGGATCTCTAGGGACACTAAATGTTTGTTTTTTTTCACTTGTGCTTCTAATAAAGATTTTCCTGTTGTGAGGATGAACGGGTGTGTACTTTTGATAGTATACTCCAGTTTAACCTCTGACAGACAGCTGCATGCTTCCATAGAAGCTGGCAGCTGTCTTGTCTGCGACCGTCTCTCTCTGCTAGCCTTATATTAACTGTTTCTACTTCTTTCCCTTCAGTGTCTTGTTTTTTAATGTTAGTTCCCCTTCTCTCCCTTCAGTGCCATTAGTCCCCACATTCAACATTGGTTAAATTTCCATTAGTCCCTCACCATCTGAATAGTGAGGGACTAACTGTTCAGTTGCCATTTGGCAAATGAACTTTTGGAGTCTACATTTGATTAGAGGAATGTAAAAAGTATCTTAGGTGCAAAAGGTTAGAATTAGTGTTGAGCGAACCCGAACATTACGGTATCCGTACCCTGAACCCGAACATTTCACTGTATGTTTGGGTTGGAGTTCGAGGTTCGGCTATAAACCGAAATAGAGTCCCCATTCATAAGAATAGGTCAATTGACCTATTCTTATGAATGGGGACTCTATTTTGGTTTATAGAATAGCAATAGCATTACATGGATTACATCTGAGAGTCAAATAGAACCATCAAATACTGTGCTTACAGCATACTTTGAAAAATTCTATTTGTTTTGGGTGCTAAATAGTAAATTTGCGTCTTGCGGTGCACTTCATATCTGAGAGTCAAAAAGAACCGTCAAATACTGTGCTTACAGCTGTATTTGTAATTTGTATGTATTTTATGTTTTTTGAAGTTATTTCCCTATCCATATTTGTTTGCAGGGCACTTGTCCTACTCTTACCCACATTTGAATAGTAGAATATATTTCTTAAAATATAATGCTGGCTGAACATTGTAAGAAATTTCTATAATAAGAAAGCGGTAAAGATCCTTTGCGTCACCTTCCCGGGTGCCATAAAAGTAGAGCCAACTCTCATGGGAGATGTAGTTCCCAGAATGATGCAATGGAGGTATGGACTACACGCAACAACAGATCATCTTGGCAGGTAAGATCACCAGCTCTGCTGCTGGATGTGATCTATATTACCTAAATACAATGTGAACAAGTTGCTCACATTAAATTTAGGTAATGTAGATAATTTTTAGCACTGGTGCTGCTGAAATGATATGGTATCCGTAAGTATCCGTTATCGGAAATGCTGCCGGTCCCAAGAATTTCACTCTTGCTACTGCTGCATGTTTTGTTGGCACATAGTGCCACAGGTTTTGAATGGCATTAAAACATAGCCTGCAGCATTTCATAACCCAGCATTTCTTCACAACCTATGAACCACTCTGTATTTAATTAGTGTTTAAATGCTATCAAAACAAGTATTTGTTATCCGGTCGACTCTTGCTTATTTTATTATGAACTAAGGTTACCCAAGGGTAATTTTGAGGCCAAATTGACTTGTGAACAGGTCAAAATCAATGACATAACAGTTATGATGACCTCAGGGGTAACGTGTAAAACCCAGGCCACATGCCTATGCACTCCTTTCCTCCGAGTGACGTCCACACTACGAAGGCATCCACAGAAGGGATATTGTTTCTTCGCCTCTTTGCAGCTCTCATGTGGGTGAACTGATTGACAGAAATTTTTTTTATGAGTGAGGTTGGTCAAACATTTTACTACACTAATAGCCAACATATTGATGTAAACAACCAATGTAATGCAGCAGTTTACAACAAGGCCTTTAATGTGTCATGCCTGAAGAATTAATTAAATAAAATGTGGATGAGTCAAAATATTGTTAATAAATGCTGGTGTAAAACATTTAAAGCACTAATGTAAACATGATATGATATGTGTATGAATATTTTGGTTCCTTTGTGTCCCCAGTCTGTTCAGTGCCTTTTAAAAGGCTGTGTGCATATATTAATTTGCTTAATATTTTTGGGTGAATAGAAAAACAATGAAATCACATGAGATCCATGCCTTTTGATCTGTGTCTACCTGGTCTCCTGTGAAAAAGCATCACAGCATACACTTCCAATGCTCTTGCATACACTTGCAGCCTTGAGCAGTACAGGAAATTATTTGATTAACTAAATCCAGCCAAATCAAAATAAAGTGAGTGATGGTGGAGTGTTTTAGTTCTGAATTTAAAAATAATGTTAGGGGTTTATTACTCATGAAATAAGCATCAAGTTGCTGGTTTTGTACAGCAAAGAAATTCCGTGTTTAAAGAGCATTGCTTCCTATTCTCTCTCTGTCTATTGCTGGCATGTTGAGGCAGTCAGCAACACACACAAAAAAAATACTTACCTGCTCCCAGATCTTTGGCCACTGTCACTCCTTTGCTGTTGGATATTCAATATCTCAAGCTAGAAAATGTATCACAATGATCTGATGTAGGTCACAAATTGCACCTTTCCCCACAGTTGAGCCACAAAGCAAAAGTGGTCAAAGTCTTTCAGAGGATCCATTCAATCACAGGTTACCAATAAAATGATAAAGCAAAAGCCAAATGGCAAAGCAGAGAAGTAGCCAGGTCAGCAGCATGGATAAGAACTAAGTCAGAACTGAGTCAGATAAAGATTGGGGACAAACTTGAGGGTCGGGACTAGCCAGGTAAAGATCAAAAAATGTAAAAGAACACAACAGCAAGTACAAAAAGTGAAATGCAGATTTACACTTGGTACTGTTTAAGTACCTCAGCCTGGTAGCCACGTATTATGGCCATAACTTGGGCACATGCCAGGTAAGCTAGCATCATAAAAGCAATAAGAGCCACTTACAATATCTTTGAATATGAATTTATTTATTATGAAAATGCTAGCAAACCTTTAGCAGTGTTTTTCACATATCGCTCTGGCAGATTGCGAAAGCATTAGTTATGCAGTTTTTGTGCCACGCAAGGCAAAACTGCACTCTAAGACAAAGAGGTCCCTTATTTTTGAAGTTAAGTATCTCTTAAACATTTACTTCGATTGGAAAAAAAAGAAGGTAAAGCTTTGTTTGTGATGGAGCAAATTAATTTGGAGGGCAATCAAATGGCATGCTCACATGTAACAGAGCAAACCCTTTCTCCTGTAAGCCTGGAGGCTTGCATGAATAGTACTGTTTTATCTATGGTATTTGTTAAATGTAGGGCCTGTAGTCATTTTTATTTTGCAACTATTTTGTAACTATCATGTTTGTTTGATTTTGGATCTGCCTCCCTCTCCTGACTTGTGTTTTAGTGAGGGAGAAAGACAGATCAATGTAGTAAAATAAGTTAAAATAATTAACATTTTTGAGACCTAAGGGCTTTCATAGAAGCCATTCCCTGTGTTTAACCTCTTTTTGTGCCATTGATCACTCCATAAGCAGTGATCTTGTACAGCAGCATGTTTTGCTGTTTGTGCATTTTTTAGGGGTTCATTTTTTGTACTGTCATTTATTACAGTACCACAAAGAATCTTCTAAGAGCTATTAACCCATTATTTGCTGTAGATCACTGTTTACGCATTGATATTGATGCCGAAGCAATTTGTAGCTATCTTCATATATATTTTTTACACCCTCTAGGGGTTA
Source organism: Pelodytes ibericus (assembly GCA_036172795.1). Lineage (NCBI taxonomy): Eukaryota > Metazoa > Chordata > Amphibia > Anura > Pelodytidae > Pelodytes > Pelodytes ibericus. Next base: position 42,690,295 of record CM069863.1, read on the forward strand.
ATTATAGTTGCTAGGGGCTTATGTGTAAAGTAAAACTATTTTCTATTTTTTTTAAGCTCTCTGAGTGCATGTATAGCAATTAGTAACAGGCAATTAGTGGCAAAGGCGGCATAGTGATTGCTCAGATGAGCGTCACCATTCGCCTGGTCAGACCAATATTTGTGAATATTGATCTGACCAATTTGGATCCTTATGCATACCCCCATTAAAACATGCTGTGCCAGTCACCGGCGGTAAGTGAGAAGATATAGTTATGATAAAATAAAAAGATTTTGAAAAAAATGCATTCCTTGTTTTTAATATCCTTCCTGTGCCCCCTTACTCCATTTCTCCTGCCCATCTTTCATTTTTGCCGCTACATTCCTTGCATTGCACCCACATCCCCACCTTGCACCCATGTGACTTGCTACAGCACCACCTTGCACCCATGTGGCTTGCCACAGTACCACCTTGCACCCTTGTGGCTTGCCACAGTAAGCTTGCACCTAAAAGTCTAGCTAGAGCACCAAGATTGCACACACAAGCATTGCCCTTCCTCTGCACAAACATTGCACCTTAAGTACTTAACACAGCCCCATACAGTACCCACAGCACTTGCCATGCACTCATATTGCACCCACATGATTTGGCTTGCCACGGTGTCAATTTGCCCCACAGAACTGCCCCTGCAGAACAAGCCAAAGTGTAAAATTCCCACATAGCACATGTTATTTTGCCCTACAGAACATGCCACAGCATCACTTTGCCAACTAAAATAAGCCACTGTCCGCTACCAATTAACATGCCACACGTTGCTATTAACATATGCAACATCCAATTTGCCTTATTAAAATATGCCACAGTTTGTCCATTAAATGTGCCAGTTTGCCCATCAATATGCCACAGCCAGCTTGCCAAATAATATGCCACAACCAATTTGCCCATTAATATTCCAGTGTTATTTTGCCCATTAACATGTCTTTGTATGCATATCAATATGTCGCAGCCAATTTGCCCATAAATATGCCAGTGTTAATTTGACCATTCATTTGCCAGTGTTATTTTGCTAATTATTTATTGCACTTTATAAGCACTTTTACACTGTTTTTTCTTTGTTTTCCTTCTCTGTGTGTGTGTGTGTGTGTGTGTATGTATGTGTGTGTGTGTGTGTGTATATATATATACTATATATACGTACAGAAGGAAAACAAATAAAACCCAGTGTATGTGTGCTTATAAAGTGGAAATATGGACTGCATTTTCTCCTTGTATTTCCTTAGAAACATAAGTTTTAATAATACAGTTTTAATATATTTATATATAAAACTTATGTACTTAAGGAAATACAAGGGGAAAAGGCAGTCCATGTTTACCCCAGCTTTCTCCAACAGCATCATCAACGAATGTTAATTTAGTGTTAATTTAGTGTTGCTTATGATTTTTTTTTCTCCACAACACTGCTGCACAGCAGTGAAAGGGTCCAGCACCTGGAGGGGGGGGGGGGGGGGGGGAGATTCCTTTCTAACTCTCTGTGCTTACTGGTGCGAGTCCTCCCTCGTGCTGCCTCTCTCTCCCACATGTCTCCAGAGACTGAGCTCCGGTTCTATTACTGCTGCAGAGGTGCGGAGAATTTTTTTTTTTTTCTTCACGTGCCACTCCTGCTCATTTGCCGGGACAGTCCCGGCATGGTGAATTCACCGGGACATGCTCCCAAATGACGGGATTGTCCCGGCAAAAACGGGACAGTTGGCAACTATGGTGTGCCCAAACAGGAGATAAGAGGCAGTGCTGAAATGGAGACGATAAGACGTACGGCTTGATGCCTCATGTCTTATCTGTCGTTTTTAAGATTTAAAAACCCCCCAAAACATTTTAAACCTTGTCTGCAAATAAAGGTGTATTTTGAATGTCTCCTTTCAAATGCTTTTTGTTTAAAGGCAATGTGACCATTTTTACTTAAATTAAGCTTTTTAACGCTTAATGCTTTAATTTATGTAATTACCATGTATATGAGTAGTTGAAATATAAATGAATTCATCTTTTTGAGGAGAGCCTTTTTGTGTAACAGTACTTGGGATAAAGGAGCAGTTCCACCCAGTTTTGTATTTAGTGCTAGGCAAACAAGGCAAGTGCCTAGGGCGGCACTTGCCTTGTATGCCTTTAAGAGGCAGCACAAAACGCAAAAAAGGCCTCCCCTTTAAGAAAAAAAACCCTTGCTTGCCGGCAGAGACGGTAGCTGGGGAGATTGGAAGGCTGCATGGGGAGCTGAACAGGCAGCACAGAGAAACCTCCGGGGAAGTGCTTGACAGGTCATGTGACCGGTGCTCTGACGTCAGACACGTACAGACTTTGCCCTGTATTATTGACAACCTTATTGACAAGGTTGGACTGAACATATTGAAACCTAAGACATGTGACTGTATACTGGCTATATATTAGAGATGGGCAAAACGGAAATTTTCATTTCGTTTCCGTCCATTCGGACGAAAATGTAATTTATTTCGTCCAAAATGAATTTCGTCCATTGCTGCATTCGTTTCAGACGAAATTCGTTCATTATTTTCGTTTCGTTATATTCATTCATACGAATGGAAAATAATTCACCTATTGGAGAATTCGGTTCAAAGAGTCCATTAATACGAATTTCATACGAATTCCATTCGAATTTTATTCATCTTCTGCCTTATGCTATTGAGCTGTTGAAATTCGTCTCTTTCTTTAATCCGAATTCCCCAACCTTATACTATGTATTGAATGAACATTGGTGAAATGTTCATTCATACGAATTGAATGGTGAAATGAATGCAGCAATGGACGAAAATGGCCTCACTTCAATAGTATAAGGTTGAAGAATTCGGTTGAAAGAGTTGAAATTTTCGAATTTCATCCCTTAGCTATGCTATTGAAATTTGTCTCTAAGTGGTTGTGAAATTCGGATATAGAAGCTTATGGACATCATTTTGTTGATATCAAACAGATAGAAACATAGAAAGTCAAATTTTAGTGGTGTAGATGTAAACCCAAAAAGTGATTAAAATAATATTAATAAAAGTGTATAAAATATATTTGATATGTTGCATATTAAAAAAAACCCAAACTGCGGTTTATATAATATTCACAGTTGACCGTTTCACACGTTATTTGTTGGCTTTAAAGGGCCAGTAACCTATATTAAAGCTACTTTGTACTGAAGTTGAAATTCCTGTCTCAAATCACTACAGTTTCTCTTGTGGAGTATACCCTTTAGTGACCCCTTAAGATATATGGTTCATGCATGCTTTGATAGTATCCTTGGGAGGTATATTGACAGCGCCACCAAGCATGCACGGTTGCTCTTTCACACAACCAGGCAGCACTGCGCATGTGCAGTATTCGGTCTCCAGTGTCCCAGACACCAGAGAACAGATGAAGAACATGGTGTTGCAGTTTTTATTTCCACTGTTTTGATGAATTCTACCTCTCTTCCGAAAAGTGGAACAGCAGTAGAGCTTGACGGGACAGCATGACACCCCCCCCCCCCCCCCCCCCCCAAATGAGAACTGTCCCGCGAAAAGTCTTAGAGCATGTTACTGGTATATTACACCATTCAGTCAGGGATACTCCTAAGGCATTCATTAACCCTTTAAAGAACCAGGGATTTTCCAGGGCTAATGACCAGAGGCGATTTTTCCATTTTGATAAGTGGTTGATTAAACTTGGTTTTCCTCTCTCTCATTTAACGCACCCATACAAGTTATATGTAATAATTTATTTTCTTTGGATGAATACCATGTACATATAAATGATCTACAATTTAGTATTCAAAAATACATAAAAAAAAAAGGGGAGAAGTTTAACGTTTGCTCTGGTCAGAATCACAGCACAGGCCTGCAGGAGTTAACTGTAATTAAATTAATACATGAAAAGAATATAATATAGTAAAATTGCAAAAAATAAAAATTATGAGAAAAAACTAAATGAGGGCCATAAACTTGGAAGGAAATCGATCACAGTAAAAATCAACTGTGATCAGCAGGGGAAGGGTTAATTTTTTTTTAAACCGGAAATTAGTTTTTTTCCTTTCACTGTCCTTTCGCTGTCATTCTCTCTCTGTACTTCACAATCAGTATGTGAAGTGCAGGGAATGAATTGGAGGCAAAGTCAGTGTATATAAGCATATAACATAGATTGCATTATTAAGTATTTTGATAATTATGGCTATGAAATTTAAACTATTTTTTTTATATGTATTTCACTTTTTTTTTAAGTTTAAAAAATTCACATCCATAATTATCAAAATGCTTAGTAACACATTATACAAAATGGACAAATACAGACAGACATACAGTATAAAGATTTAACCTAACTTTAATAGTATAAAGTAGGAGAATTTGGTTCAAAGAGTCTAATTAATACGAATTACATACGAATTTCATTCAACCCCAGTGTCAGCATCTGAATGAATGAATGTACGAATGATTTTCTTTCATTTAGCATTCGTTCATTCGGATTTCGTTAGTTTATCAGTTCTCTTCTGCATAGCATAATGTTATGCATAATAAAAACTAATCTGATGAATACTGAATGTCTGACTCAGACATTCAGTATTCATCAGATTCGTTTTTATTATGCAAATATTTACTACAACAATAAAAGTAGTTAGTGGCGCAAATAATGTAAATAACAAAAGTATGTATACATATAAAAAAAGTTTGCAGTATATAGACACTTTTGTGTCGGTGAAAAGTAAACAATGCCACTATTTGAAATAATGTTAGTAGGATAGCCTTAGTGTACAGTATATAGATAAGCATTTACATTCATTCACAGACAACCCAAATTACATTCACAAAATGTAACCGTTTAAAACATGTCCTCAACTGACCGAGATTACTGCTAACAGATCCCCTCTCTTTCAACCCCATATAGGATATATATATATGGGCCAAGGCAGGTATGTCAAATATGTGACCCTTAGTCATTTTAGTACCTAACCTTTGGCCTATAGTCTCAGATCTCAAATGCAGGCATAAATACTGCTTTTGGAAACCTTTCATTGTTTTCCGTAAGAATCTTAGAGAATCGTGTATATGAATGTTTTGGCATAAATTACTCTTTAACCCATCAAGTATTATTTGCTCTATTGATTAATTGGTAGATGTGTGTACCATAGCGTTAGGAAAGTGGGTTAATTCTGGTTAAGGTAAAGATCATAGTAGAGTTGAGGGGAGAGATTTTAATCTGGTTTGTGACTGGCTGAGTGAGTCACCTTTTTTTTATAAGTAGATAAATGTGAATTTATTTCCTACACTACTGATGTGATGAACAATTTATTAAATAAAATATAATTATTTATGAGTTCAATTCTGGTTTTAAAGTACCTTCATTGTAAATGAATGAGAATATGCAATTGTGGAGTAATGGATTGCATAATAAACTGTGCATGCATAATACTTCATCCATTATTTTTAATGAGTACATCACATTAGAGGGTGTACACATGTACATTTGAAATTATACAGTACAGGCAAGGGGGTAGGGTAAAAAAAAAGTTTAGTGGAAATCCTACTAATCTGCAATATAAACTCTATAACAGTAATTCCAAGATTGTGCACAGTTTGGGTGCTAGCATATTTTAGGTTGTAGTGTCCCTGAAATTAAAAACAAGGTTAACTTACTATGTTAAAGGGTCCTCCTATTTCATATGATCAGATCAATAATCAGAACAATGTGAACAAAGTTAAAGTTTTTAGTGACTTGTAATCAAGAAGGAACTATGGGCAATCTATAGTTATCCAGTGATGGTAATCATTTATATGCACATATATTATTGATTACAGGACTAACACAGACTCTTCTTTAAATTGGATTCAAAGTGTAATATTCCTCAGGACATGCTACGACATATAGAAATCAAAACAGGCAGATCCCTTTTAAATTAACCAGCCCATTATCCCTAGTAATGTTCTGGGCAGGGCATTTTGTCTTCCTAGATTATAAAGACAATCCTTTGTTTCATTCAAATAAAAAGCTCTCTTATTCACCTAGAGGTGGGGGCTGCCCTAAGGATTACCAAACCAGATTTAAACCGTCATAGTAGCATGTGAACATGCTAAGGACAGGAAGTGATAAAGTCTTGCCGGCAGAAGAGTTTGCATTCCATCTACCACTTTTTTCTATATCTTAATTCAGCATACTTATCTGCAATGATCAGCAACACATTCCCAAGGCTTGTATTATACAGCATTGTATAAAAATAATGCTTAACACATTGGTGAAACCATTACATTTTAAATATATATAATATATATATATATATATATATATATATATATATATATATATATATATATATATATATACACATACATACATACATACATACATGTAAATGTATTTAAATCATATTTGTCTAATATTTCATCATGCAGAGAAATACAAACAGCCTTTTTAGATATACCTGTCTAGGAAAGCTATGAGGTAGAATTGTTACACACTTGAGAATTTGCAGAGAAACCAGTTCCTAGAAGTGCTTTAGTCTCAGATTTTCTATGTTGGTTTTAAACTTTTTTTCGGAACTGGGTAAAAGGAGGATCTGCCGGATCCTCCCGGATCCAAACATGTTCACTTATAAATGTATGTTATCGTTGCATATTTAATATATATAGAGCTGGATCCAATAATATTTCACATTACACAGCCGGATCCAATAATATTTCACATTTACACTGTCGGATCCACGCATATTTCACATTTACACAGCCGGATCCACGTATTTTTCACATTTACACAGCCGGATCCAATAATATTTCACATTTACACAGTCAGATCCACGCATATTTCACATTTAGACAGCCGGATCCATGCATATTTCACATTTAGACAGCCGGATCCAATAATATTTCACATTTACACAGCCGGATCCACGCATATTTCACATTTACACAGCCGGATCCATGCATATTTCACATTTACACAGCCGGATCCACGAATATTTCACATTTACACAGCCGGATCCACGCATATTTCACATTTACACTGCTGGATCCACGCATATTTCACATTTACACAGCCGGATCCACGCATATTTCATATTTACACAGCCGGATCCACGCATATTTCACATTTACACACCCGGATCCACGCATATTTCACATTTACACAGCCGGATCCACGCATATTTCACATTTACACAGCCGGATCCACGCATATTTCACATTTACACAGCTGGATCCACGCATATTTCACATTTACACAGCCGGATCCACGCATATTTCACATTTACACACCCGGATCCACGCATATTTCACATTTACACAGCCGGATCCACGCATATTTCACATTTACACAGCAGGATCCAATAATAGTTCACATTTACACAGCCGGATCCAATAATAGTTCACATTTACACAGCCGGATCCAATAATAGTTCACATTTACACAGCCGGATCCACACATATTTCAAATTTTACACAGCCAGATCCACGCATATTTCACATTTACACACCCGAATCCACGCATTCTTCACATTTACACAGCCGGATCCAATAATATTTCACATTTACACACACGGATCCTTGCGTATTTCACATCGACACAGCCGGATCCTTGTGTATTTCACATCTACACAGCCAGATCCTTGCATATTTTACATCTATACAGTCGGATTCTAGCATATTTCACATGTATACAGCCGGATCCTTGCATATTACACATCTATACAGCTGGATGCTTACATATTTCATATCTACATACCCCCCCCCCCCCCCCTCGAATCCTTGTATATTTCACATTTGTACAGCCGGATCCCAGCATATTTCACATTTATACAGCTGGATTCTTGCATATTACACATCTAAACAGCTGGATGCTTACATATTTCATATCTACATACCCCCCCTCGAATCCTTGTATATTTCACATTTATACAGCCGGATTCTTGTATATTTCACATTTATACAGCCGGATCCCAGCATATTTCACATTTATACAGCCGGATCCTTGCATATGTCACATCTACACAGCTGGATCCTTGCATATTTCACATCTATATAGCCAGATCCTTGCATATTTCACATCTATAAAGCCGGATCCTTGCATATTTCACATATGCTGTGTACATGTGAAATATGCAAGGATCGGGCTGTTTAGATGTGAAATATGCAAGGATCAGGGTGTGTAGATGTAAAATATGCAAGTATCCGGCTGTATACATGTGAAATATGTAAGGATCTGGCTGTATAGATGTTAAATATGCAAGAATCTTGCTGTGTAGATGGGAAATATGTAAGCATTTGGCTGTGTAGATGTGAAATATGCAAGGATCCGGCTGTGTAGATGGGAAATATGCAAGAATCTGGATGTGTAGAAGTGAAATATGCAAGGATCCGGATGTGTAGATTTGAAATATGCAAGAATCCGGATGTGTAGATATGAAATATGTAAGGATCCGGCTGTATAGATGTGAAATATGCAAGGATCCGGATGTGTAGATGTGACAAATGCATGGATCCGGCTGTATAGATGTGAAATATGCATGGATCCGGCTGTCTAAATGTGAAATATGCATGGATCTGGCTGTGTAAATGTGAAATTTTTGTGGATCCGGCCGTTTAAATGTGAAATATGCATGGATCCGGCTGTGTAACTGTGAAATATGTATGGATCCAGCTGTGTAAATGTGAAATATTTGTGGATCTGGCTGTCTAAATGTGAAATATGCATGGATACAGCTGTGTAAATGTGAAATATTCGTGGATCGGCTGTTTAAATGTGAAATATGCATGGATCCGGCTGTGTAAATGTGAAATATTTGTCGATCCGGCTGTCTAAATGTGAAAGTTGCATGGATCCGGCTGTGTAAATGTGAAATATTCATGGATCCGGCTGTTTAAATGTGAAATATGCATTGATCCGGCTGTGTAAATGTGAAATATGTATGGATCCGGCTGTGTAAATGTGAAATATTCATGGATCCGGCTGTCTAAATGTGAAATTTGCATGGATCCGGCTGTGTAAATGTGAAATATTTGTGGATCCAGCTGTCTAAATGTGAAATTTGCATGGATCCGGCTGTGTAAATGTGAAATATTTGTGGATCCGGCTGTCTAAATGTGAAATATGCATGGATCCGGCAGTGTAAATGTGAAATATTTGTGGATCCTGCTGTGTAAATGTTAAATATATTCGTGGATCCGGCTGTGTAAATGTGAAATATGCACAGAGCTGGAAGGATCCAGATCTTTATATATGAAATATGCAACAATAACATACATTTATAAGTGAAAATGTTTGGATCCGGGAGGATCCGGTAGATCCGCCTTTTACCCAGTCCCCTTTTTTTCTTCTTTGGAATTTAATTTATCTGCTATGCAGTGTTAACTGTGTTGCCTATTTGAGCTATATAGCTTGGTATAAGGCATCATGGACTAACTTGTAATAAATACGGATGCAATTCCAAACCATCTAAAGATGACAACCTGATAATGATTTTTTGATATTTTGAGTGACTCTTCACTTACGGGTTTTATAAAGTGAACAACTTTGTGTAACTGTACAGCAGTGAGCTAGTTAGTACCTGCCTGATCATGGGTTTTCTTGTTTTTTTTTGGCAGCCTAAAGCAAAACAACTAATAACTCTGACCTCCAGTTATTTGATTTTCCCCCCGAACCTGTTCCCACTCTCCATAAATCCTTCCTACCTATGCCAATTTATTTAGCTCACCTCTCTTGCTAGACAGAATAATCACACTCAAACTAGGTACAGGTTAATAACAGTGCAGATTTTGTTCCCTAAGAAAATGATACAGACTACAATTGTGTGCAGTCAACCCTAAATCTAAAGCACGAGAGAGGCTCTTAGCGGCTGGATACTTGTCTTGTACGGTAGAGCCACAGCTGATCATATTCTTCTGCTATTTTACCTTGACACACGTACAAGTGGTTGGTTCTTGCAAAACTCAGTGTCAGGGTTTTATCCTGACCTCTTGTCAAATGCATTTGAAAGTCCTAATGATTGTGCTCATGCACCTCCTTTCCTCTAGAGGCCTCCACTCTGTTGGTGTCAAGTGGGCTAGTTAACTAGTGCAACACACCAATGTTAAATACCTGCAGTTTATTGCAAACAATTAGGGATTATTCTAGCCTTGGTGTAGAATTAATCTAAATTTTATTAAAGACAGGAGGCGAGTATTTGCATAACCTTCTTTACTGTTTAACCTCCAGCAGCAAAACAGTTAACAGTTGTTGGAAGAAAAAACAACCAATCAGAACACAGGAACATGTTATATAAGGCAGTAACCATCCTCTTCACTTCCTCTTTCTTTGGTGCGCCGATCAGGATGAAGAAACATAACCACGCGGAAGAACTAAAACCCAGGCAACACGACAAACTAAAACGAGTACGTCCGATGACCAGTGTTGAGGCAGATCAGGCTAGGAAGGAAAAGGAGACATCGTGAAAGTAAATTGTTCCTCATGACAGTTTCATCAAAAAACATCATATTATAATAGTCTGAGAAAAACACACTATAACTAGACACCTAACACAGAAAACATGTATATGGTCTGACAGGCTATAGATAAGGTGTAGGAGAAAAAAGGTAATGTACTTAGGGGTGGTTAGTATAGAGCACCGCATGAAGCGACATAGGGTGGGAAATACTCGCCTCCTGTCTTTAATAAAATTTAGATTAATTCTACACCAAGGCTAGAATAATCCCTAATTTTATGGCAAGACAGGAGGCCTCGTATTTGCTATTTTAACGCTGAACCAACAAAGAGAAACCTGCATGAACCCGCGGGCGAAAATAGAAAGTGCGGAAGGTCGATTCTCTAGACCAGTCCGCCGCTGCCAAGATTTCGGACATTGATCCCCCTGATTGCAGTGCCACGGTTGCCGCTGCACCACGCACAGAGTGTGCGCCGAAGGACCCGTCAATGCCTGCCAGGCGAAGAACCCCTTTGATCCAGCGTGCTATGGTAGGAGTAGCGACCGACCGAAAAGGGCGTACATAGGAGATTAACAATTGACCTTTGGGAGAAGGTCGAAAAGATGCCGTAGAGGATAGATAGCATTGAACACAACGAGCCACGCAGAGTTTAGGGCGGTCTGGAAAATAGGGATACATTGTCCATTCGGAGGACCAGGGAGCAATTTTTTGTAAAACTGCGCACTGCGAAGGAGCCTGCTATCAGTTCCAAACAATTTATGTGAAGTCCTCTTTCTTCCGAGGGTCCAGGAACCCCCTGTAGTCTCGACCCCGCAAGTCGCGCCCCAACCTAGGAGGCTGGCATCTGACTCCAGCGTAAAATCTGGAAGGCAGCCAAAAATGGCGCGGCCGTTCCACACTGTCATGTGGGTTAGCCACCATTGTAGTTCGAGGCGAACCTCGTCTGTTAGAGGGAAAGAGTGATCGGAAGAGCCCGTGGCGCGAAGGTGTTGAGTCTTTAGCCGTTGCATGGCGCGATAGTGCAACGGACCCGGGAAGATAGCTTGGATGGAAGCAGACAGAAGCCCGATGACCCTGGCGAGATCCCGGAGGGAGACCCGAGAAAGACGTAGGACACGTCGAACAGATTTCCGTATGGACGCGATTTTGGACTGCGGAAGTTCGAGAACCGCCATCACCGAGTCCACTGTGAACCCTAAGAATAGGATAGATTGCGTGGGGCAAAGAACCGATTTTTCCGCGTTGATGATGAAGCCGAGATCTTGGAGTAGACGTACGGTGAGGAACATGGCTTCGTATAGGGAAGCGCGATCGCGAGCCATGATGAGGATGTCGTCTAAATAGACGATGGATCGAATTCCCCTGACACGTAGATACTCCATAACGGGTTTCATAAGTTTTGTGAAACACCAGGGCGCCGAGCTGAGCCCGAACGGCAGGCAGGTGAATTGCCATAGTTCCTTTTTCCAGAGAAATTGAAGGAAGCGTCTGTGATCCCGGTGGACGGGCACGGTTAAGTAAGCATCCTTCAAGTCCAGGCGGGAAAACCAGTCCCTTTCCCGTAGGATGTCGCGAAGGAGGTGGATTCCCTCCATTTTGAAATGTTGATAGGAAACATATTGGTTGAGGGATCGAAGATTGATAACCGGGCGGAATTCGCCTGACTTTTTCCCGACCAGGAACATGTTGCTGATAAAACAAGGATTCCCAACCGCGCGTTCTATAGCATTCTTGTCCCGTAGCGACGTTAGTTCCTTGTGAACCAAAGAGAGGTCTTTTCGAGATAAAGGAATTGGATGTGGGGGTGCACGCTGAAGTGGAGGGGAAGAGAAATCTATCAGGAAACCCTTTACAGTTTGGAGGACCCAAGGATCCTGAGTTATAAGTGCCCAATGGTGGCAAAAGTGACTGAGTCTGCCTGCAACGGGTATATGAGGTAAAAAAGGGTGTAATCTTACCTGCTTGAAACTTTGCCCTGTAGGAAGATGATCCTCTGGTCCTTGAATGCCCACGGCAATAGGGGGTGCGGTAGCTGGTGCGGTTAGGGAATCTGTAGGAAGATGCAACCGGGAAACGGGGCCTTGAGGCCGTGAAGGCCGCCCTGCTGGTGGCACGGCCCCTTTGCCGACCAGCTCTGTGGGAAAAACGATCCCGTGTTTGAAAGACGCGTCTCAGTGAAAATTGTGCTTTATTTAGTGACGTGAAGATGTTTACGTGATGACTCAAACTCTTTAGGAACTTGTCCCCGAAAAGGAGTCCATTAGCTTCCGGGCCCAGTTCTTTGGGAGCCAATTCCGCCAGTTTGCCATCGAGCTTAAAGAGAGCTGCTTTCCGGCGTTCAGTGGATAAGGCCGTGTTGGCATTGCCCAACAGGCACAAAGGCCTTTGAGCCCATTCCCTAGCCAGGTGTGGGTCTATTTGCGAGCCTTCGGTGAGAGCCTCATCCGCCATAAGGAAAAGTTGTGTCAGTGGACCTGACACGTCTAGAAGTTTATCTTGGGTGGAGCAGAGTCCCTGTTCCAAACCTTTCCCGTTCTTCATTATAAATGTTGCAAAGGTGGGGTCAAATTCAGGGGTTGAGGAGACTTTGTCGGGGAGGGTTGGACGGGGGCATTCCGCCCGCAATTTTTGACGGACTTCTTTTTCGAGAGGGCGTCTCAACCAGTAGCGGAGAAATTCCGCGATATGTTGCGGTGGTGACCATTCTGCGGAACGAGGGTGGCGCAGAGTGCGCGGGTCAAAGAGCGGGAAACCGGAGGAATCCAATATCTCCACCGGTAGATCTGGATTTTCGGTTTGAGAATTTTTGGGCAAAAATGGAGGCAAATGATCCGGAGATCGAGACCTTGAGGTGCCGGGTTTAGAGTTTCCAGCACGATACTCATCCAGGATCTGGTAGTCCTCGTGGGAGGTATCCCGTTCCGAGGGAGGGGGCATAGCTGGTAGTAGAGGCAGTGAGCCGCTTTTAGATTTTTTAACGGGAGCCTTCCCTTTGCCAGTCGGGGTGTCTGACCACGGTCTCTTCCGGGTACCGTCGGTAATTGCCGAATGTTGGGAGTCCTCTGAATCCGAGGAAGCTTCCCTTAATGGGTTGGAGGGACCGCTGAGAATCCTGTAAGGAGGTTAATGCCGCAGGGAGGGAATCTGCTAAGGCAGAGCGAAGCCACTCCTGGAAGCCTGCCGGCATGGCACCAGGGCGTTCGTCACTCATATTTGGCACACTTGTAGTTCTCTGAAACAGATACAAATAGGAGTGTGCGTCAGCGGGGGTCACCCGTTATATCTGGAGGGGGTCACCCATCCAGTCAGATTTGGACGAAAAAAGGGGGGGCCACTATGGGCTCGTCCTAATTTTTTTTTTTTCAGTGATAAGAGGGGGTCACCCTCACTAGCCCTTAAAGTTTCTGATGTAATAATCAGACATGCAAGGGGGCACGGAGGCCCGTTATGGGGGTCACCCAATGGTACAAAATATATAAATAAATATACATATGAGGAGTAACGGGGGGTCACCCCTTAAGCTTTGTGTACCCACATTTTGACTTAGTAATCCTGCTGTAGTGGGATAAAAAGGGAAAGAAAAAACCAAAAGGAAACAATGATAGCAAATGATAGGCCTTGAAAGTAAAGGCCGCAGGTAGAAATGACACGCGGAGGTTGTGAGAGAACAACCTTGTGTTGAATAATGCGAGTGTTTCGAGCGTGAGTTGCGATGCGGCCTAAAGCAAAAAAGAAGAATCCTAACGTGCTCAGAGCGCGCTAAGCCTGAAGGCACTGAGCCGGTAATGGATCCGATGTGGAGGCCTAATGGGCGCTTCCATCACCAGCCGCCATGAGGAGAGGGCCTAAATCCTCGTAAGTAAAAGCCTTCAATGTTCGCGCAGGAAAGCGCAAAGCGCCAGGGTGAGGGCGGGAAAAAAAGGACCGCGATGGAAACCTAGGTCTTAGTGGCGGTGAAGGCCTCGATTGCTCACTCGAGATAGTGTGAGTGTTTGACAGGAAGGGAAAAAACGGGAGACAGCAGAGGTAGGTCTAAAGCTATATGACAATAGCGGGATAGCCAAGCGAAAGTGATATAAGAACAAACGGGTGTGTTTAGTACAAAAGATAGTAAAATAGAGATGTGGATAGAATCGAAAATATATATCAAGGTGAAAACGCTATACAGTAGTATATAAGGGTACAAATAAAAGGAGAAAAATAAATATATATCGTACTATACAGGTAAAAGAAATAAAAGCACCATACAGTAATGAAATAAGTAAGAAATAAACACGCTATACAGCATTTAAATGCAAAATAAAGTGTAGATAAAACAATCTATAATACACTAAAATATATCCAAGCAAAAAACGAATATGGATTGAACTTACCTGGAGGTCAAGCAGCAAAGAAAGAGGAAGTGAAGAGGATGGTTACTGCCTTATATAACATGTTCCTGTGTTCTGATTGGTTGTTTTTTCTTCCAACAACTGTTAACTGTTTTGCTGCTGGAGGTTAAACAGTAAAGAAGGTTATGCAAATACGAGGCCTCCTGTCTTGCCATAAAATTAATATGCCACAGATGTCATTACATAGTTGCCAACATTTGAAAAATGATACATGGCTAGACTTACTACTTCTATTATTCTGGAAAAATCGTGGTACCTGTAATAATGCAAATACTTTTACATTTTATCAATAAATATGCATGATACCTTTAAAATGGAAAGTTTAGAAATGGTAGAAAATAAATAAATAGAAAGGGAGAGTGCCAAATACATTTTTGCTAATCAAGGTGAAGCCTTTCATGCCTGCATCTTTTCTGCCATACCTGGCATGGAACCAAGAGGTCTAATCACCAGAGAGCAGTGTGTTCATGATAACATGTCTCCAATGTCTATATGAATCATTTATACAATACTGTATGGTGATACAATGCAAATACTCAGAGGCGGCTCTAGACTTTGTGAGGCCTTAGGCGAAAGTCGAACATGAGGCCCTCACGGACACACATTATTAAATAAAATATATGCAAGTGATAATAAAAATGAACTGTAGAAATAGCATATTTCAAGATCAGACTCAAATCCCAGCTTCTAGAAATGAACAGCTCCTAGAATTTTATTTGTCTCATAATTATTCTACAAACATCTATAAACATTTGGTATGCATCAAATTGTGTGCGGCTGACATTGTTATTGCTGTGTCCTAAATGTGAACACTAACACATCACACAGTCATTCATAGACACACTCAGTGAGCACACACTGACTCACAGACACACTAAGTCAGCACACAATCACACTCAGCCAGCACACACTCACAGATACACTCAGCCAGCACACACTGACTCACAGACACACTCAGAAAGCACACAATCACACACTAACAGAAACACTCAGCCAGAAGGAAAGGTGCTCAATGTTGAAAGTAGTCTCACAGACCACGTTGTGCTAGAAGATTGGCACTTTGTTCTTCCTCACAGCACCGGATGCACTGTGATTTAGCCATTCAATATGCCAGGATTTTGTCCCTCAATATGCCAGGATTGTGCCACTCAATCTGCCAGGATTTTGCCCCTCAATATGCCAGGATTTTGCTCCTTAATATGCCAGGATTTTGCCACTCTGTGACAGGATTTTGCCCCTCATTATGCCACACTTTTGCCCCTCACAAATCCTAGAATTTTGCCTCTCAATATGCCAGGATTTTGCCACTGTATGCTAGGATATTGCCCCTCACAATGCCAGGATTTAGCCTCTCACTATGCCAGGATTTTGCCACTCTGTGCCAGGATTTTGCCCCTCATTATGCCAGAATTTTGCCCCTCACAATGCCAGAATTTTGCCTCTCACTATGCCAGGATTTTGCCCCTCATTATGCCAGAATTTTGCCCCTCACAATGCCAGAATTTTGCCTCTCAATATGCCAGAATTTTGCCTCTCACTATGCCAGGATTTTGCCCCTCATTATGCCAGAATTTTGCCCCTCACAATGCCAGAATTTTGCCTCTCACTATGCCAGGATTTTGCCCCTCATTATGCCAGAATTTTGCCCCTCACAATGCCAGAATTTTGCCTCTCACTATGCCAGGATTTTGCCCCTCATTATGCCAGAATTTTGCCCCTCACAATGCCAGAATTTTGCCTCTCAATATGCCAGAATTTTGCCTCTCACTATGCCAGAATTTTGCCCCTCATTATGCCAGAATTTTGCCCCTCACAATGCCAGAATTTTGCCTATCACTATGCCAGGATTTTGCCCCTCATTATGCCAGAATTTTGCCCCTCACAATGCCAGAATTTTGCCTCTCAATATGCCAGGATTTTGCCATTGTATGCCAGGATATTGCCCCTCACAATGCCAGGATTTAGCCTCTCACTATGCCAGGATTTTGCCACTCTGTGCCAGGATTTTGCCCCTCATTATGCCAGAATTTTGCCCCTCACAATGCCAGAATTTTGCCTCTCAATATGCCAGGATTTTGCCACTGTATGCCAGGATATTGCCCCTCACAATGCCAGGATTTAGCCTCTTACTATGCCAGGATTTTGCCCCTCACCTCATTATGCCAGGATTTTGCCCCACACTGTGCCAATATTTAGCCACTCATTATGCCAGGCTTTGCTCGTTTGTGCCACCCTCCTCCCCCCTTCCCTAGTACTTACCTCCATGCTGCTCTCCGCTGTTTCCTCCGTGCATCTTCTCTCCTGCACGGAGGAAGGAAGTACCGGTCGCGTTTTTTATTTTTTTTTTAAACTTTATTGCGCGGGTTCAATAGTAACATAGTAACATAGTAATTTAGGTTGAAAAAAGACACAAGTCCATCAAGTTCAACCCTTCTACCTATCATTACAGCTTTTGATCCAAAAGAAGGCAAAGAAACCCTAAGGAAGCTATTTCGAATTTTGCCTCCTAGGGGAAAAAATTCCTTCTTGACTCCAAGAGGCAATCAGATTTCTCCTTGGATCAATAAGCTATTTTATTAATGCTTATTCTATTATTAATAGCCCTGTATGTTCTGCTTTCCTAAAAAAACATCCAAACCATTTTTAAATGCATCTATTGTGGCTGCTAGCACTACCTCTCTTGGCAGTGAGTTCCATAACTTTATTGTCCTAACCGTAAAGAATCCCTTCCTTTGCCGTCTATGAAATCTTTGCTCTTCCAGTCTGAGGGGGTGACCTCTTGTTCTTTGTACCTTTCTGTTAATGAACAGGTCACTGGAGAGCTCTTTATATTGGCCCTGCAAATATTTATATAATGTTATCATATCCCCTCTGAGACGCCTTTTTTCTAACGTATATAAATTCAATTTTTTAAGTCTCTCTTCATAACTAAGATCCTCCAAACCCCTTATTAATTTTGTAGCTCTCCTTTGCACTTTTTCTAGTTCCTTAATATCCTTTTTAAGGACTGGTGCCCAGAACTGTACTGCATATTCAAGGTGAGGTCACACCATTGATTTGTAAAGAGGCAAGATGATATCCTCCTCCCGTGAATCTATACCTCGTTTTATACATGCCAATATCTTATTGGCCCTTGCAGCTGCTGACTGGCATTGGGCACTGTTGCCAAGTTTGTTGTCTATAATTATTCCTAAATCCTTTTCATTAGTAGTTTTTCCCAGGGAAAAACCATTTAACGTATATGTTGCTTTGTTATAATTTTTCCCATAATGCATAACTTTACATTTGTCTATATTGAACCTCATTTGCCACTTTACTGCCCAGTCCCCCACTCTGTCCAAATCTTCCTGTAAAGAAAAAACATCAAGATTAGTCTTTATTGCCTTACCTAATTTAGTGTCGTCCGCAAACACGGAGACATGGCTCTCAGCACAATGTGGCAGATCATTAATAAACAAATTAAAAAGAAGAGGGCCCAAAACAGACCCCTGAGGTACTCCGCTTAATACCCTTGTCCAATTTGAGAATTTTCCATTTACAACAACCCTTTGTGTTCTATCTTTTAGCCAATTTTCAATCCACATACACACATTTGCCCCCAAACCTATTTCTCTCAATTTGTAGAGTAACCTTTTGTGTGGAACTGTATCAAATGCTTTCGCAAAATCCAAATAGATCACATCAACTGCCACACCTAGATCTATATTTTTACTGACTTCTTCATAGAATGTTATTAAGTTTGTTTGACAAGACCTGTCTTTCACAAAACCATGTTGACTTTTACTAATTATATTCTGGTTCAAGATGTATTCTTGAGTGTATACCTTTAGCAATCCTTCAAATAGTTTCCCCACTACAGATGTCAAGCTCACTGGCCTATAATTACCTGGCAGAGATTTTGATCCCTTTTTAAATATTGGAATGACATCCGCCTTTCGCCAGTCTGTTGGCACTGTACCTGAACTGAATGAATCCCTAAAGATCATGAATAGTGGCCTGGCCAGAATTATGCTTAACTCTCTAAGTACCCTTGGGTGTATACCATCTGGTCCTGGGGCCTTGTCTATCTTAACAGAGTGTAATTGCTTAAGCACTTTTTCCTGTGTCAGCCAATCCCATGTTTGCGGCGAATGTCCCATAACTTCCTGTAGCAGGGGCTCGTCCATCTGCTCTTCCTTAGTATAAACAGAAGAAAAAAAAGTATTTAAAATGTCTGCTTTCTCTCTGTCCTCACTTACCAAATTTCCCATTTGGGATAACAAGGGCCCAACATTTTCCCTCTTTAGCTTTTTTCCATTTATATATTTATAAAACATTTTGGGGTTAGTTTTACTCTCCTTGGCAACCCTTTTCTCATTTTCCAATTTAGCCATTTTAATTGCCTTTTTGCAGGCTTTGTTGGCCTCTTTGTACTCTATAAATGATAATGCTGATCCCGTGTTTTTATAATGTTTGAATGCCATTTTCTTGTTTTGTACTTCCTGTTTCACGTTACCTGTAAGCCACATTGGTTTCGATTTGTGTCTTTTGCATTTGTTTCCCAAAGGTATATATTGGGATGTGTACTTTTGTAATGTGTGCTTAAAGGCATTCCACTTGTCTTCTGTGTTTAGTCCAGAAAACAATCGTTTCCAGTCTAAATGTTCAATCGATGCCCTTAGTCCATCAAAGTTAGCCCTTCTAAAATTAAGTGTTTTGGTGGCGTATTTACCAATTTGCTTTTTTGCATTAATCTCAAATGAGACCATATTATGGTCACTATTCCCCAAGTGTTCTCTTATTTGGATGTTTGAGATAAGCTCCTCATTGTTTGTTATTACCAAATCCAGACAGGCATCCATTCTAGTTGGGGTGTCTAATAAAGTTTAAAAAAAAAAAAAACGCGATCGGAGCTTCCTTCCTCCGTGCAGGAGAGAAGATGCACGGAGGAAACGTCCCAGGTTAGTGTAACAGGGAGCTTAACGGCAGCGTTAAGCTCCCTGTTACATCAAAGGCAATAAGGTGAGTTAGGCAGCCGCGAGGCCCCCGTGAGTGCGAGGCCTTAGGCGGCTGCCAAACTCGCCTAATTAGAGAGCCGCCTCTGCAAATACTATAGGACTGTATTGAAACTAGTGAAACCACGTTAATCAACAGTGTCTAGGTTTTTTATGAAGTGAGCCAAAAGATACAAATAGCTTCTTAGACAAAGAAAAGTGTTTGGTTATTTAGCAATGATACACAAAGTCCAAAAATGGTTTAAATAAACCTTATTCAAACAAAACTCTACATTTATAGGGTAATGAGAATATAAGTACTTATAGGTACTAGTCAGTTCTGCCGCACCTTGCTGTTTAAATGGGTCGGGGTTTTTTTTCCCCTTGTTATTCTTTATTTATATATTTCAAATATATACATAAATTTACCATACAACACATATATATCGCATTTCTTTAACCATAAGAGAAATACAAGGGTTAACCCCATGCTTAGTGTATACACGTAAATCACATAACATAATACAACAACGACATACATACATTTACCCTCCTCTATCGGGGTGCAGATCCCCTTTACCCATAGGTCTGTTCTCTAGTGTTTCTAAACATTAACAATATAGACTTTTAATTCTGACCGTTATTAGCAGACCACTCCCTCCATACCTTTCAATTTTTATCATACAGATCCCATCTATAAATGGCTTTATAGAATCCCTTATCTAGAGTAGAGATTTCATTAATTAATTTATGTATCGCGGACCATGAGATGGCACTGTCTGTCCGCCAACTTCTAGCAATAGTCAGTTTCACTGCCCTGAGGATATGGATCACCAGGTTTCTCATATTTGCAGGGATTATTTCAAGATTTAAATGTAGTAATGCCATTTGTGGATTGGGTGGAATAATGCACTTTAGTATCGCCGATATGACTGCAAATACCTCCTCCCATATAGGTATTATCTGTAGGCATTCCCACCATATATGCTTGTATCTCCCCAGACTTTTTCGGCATCTCCAGCAGATGTTTTCTACTGTTTTATCGTATTTATTTAGTATTTGAGGTACTAGATACAATCTTGTCATCAGTTTATACTGCAGTTCCTGCAGATTCACTGAGTGTATTGCTTTTTTAGTCCGGTTCCAGCCAGCCGCCCATTGAGCCTCATCTCTATGTTTAGATCGGGACCTTATCCTTCTGCAGAGAGTCGAGTATTGCATACCATTTGGAGAATATTCCCTTGGTTCCCTGATATTTAAATACACTTTCCATCAGCCGTTGTAACTCTGTATTAGTTGATTCAAAAGTGTGTAACTTTAAAAAATGCTGTATTCTGTATATTGTAAATATTTGGGACCCTGGTACTCCTAGTTCTTTCTTTATCTTATCTGGGCTTTTTATCGTGTTCCCTTCGTAAAGATCCTCAATCCTCTTATTATCTATGTGGGCCCATCCTTTAAGATTCAAATCCATTATCAACGCCTCTATTGTTCTCAATGGGACTGTTGCTATAATTTTGTTTTTAATTTTAGACTTTTTTTTAAAACTTAGCCATATAAAATATGAAAACTTTTATTTGTCCTGAGGCGCGTTCTAGTATTCTGGTGTTGTAGCCATAGCCCCATGTCCAGGCGTGCTCCCCATAATTCATGCTCCACCCTAAACCAGCTCTCTCTCCAATCTATGGAACATTGTAATTTATTTATATGTGCAAGCATACTTGTGTTTACTAATTTTTTCAAGTTTGGGAAGACGAGCCCTCCTTTATTTTTATTTCTAAACAACATATTTCTCCCTATTCTTGTTTTTTTTTATCGTTCCAAATACATTGCAGTAAAGTTAATTGGTATCATCCTTAACAAATATAGAAATTTATGGAGAATAAAAGCCCTTACTATATTTAGTCTTCCCATCCAGGTTAGGTATAGAGATTTCCATTTTATAAGCTTCTTCTGTATTTAATTTGAGACAGGGATGTAATTAAACTTGATCATTTCTTTAATCTTTAATGGGTTGTATTTGAACTGTGGTCAGCACAGTAGACGCTTATGACATAGGAACTTCTGTTTTATTTTATAGGGGGTGGACATGTTGTTTTGAATTTTGGGTCAGATCTTCCTTCATCTAACCCAGGGTGAATGAAAATCAGCCCCAAGATTCCAAACTACATGTCAGTTCCTTGAGAGAGATTTATGCAGCATAAAGAGCTGAATAATGCTGCCTGACACGCCAGGGCTTCTGGAAGAAACACTGGGGTCACTGCTTTCTGTGTCAGAAGTGCCGACAGAAGTTTTGCGCAGCATCGGAGGATGTCTGCGTCCTTAGAAGACATCCTTCTGCTTACCCACTAGACACCAAAGAGTGTGTTTGGAGTGCTCTGGCATGTCTGGAGGAGCAATGCAAAGTTTGGAGTAACATTGGCAAACCCGGGGGGGAGCATTGGGTACACTGGCAAGTCTGAGGGTGCATTGGCAAATGAAAGGAAATAAAAAAATGTTCAATCATATTTTTATTAAATATGAAAAAAACTGTTTACATGTAAAGATATATTTTAGGTACTTTTTATTTATAGAGTCGTATTTTATGTTTAGGCTATTTTTCCAAAATTTTGATTCAAAGTTTGGGGGGGGGGGGGGGGTCCTATTATAATCTGTGTTGTCTTATGTTGAAGCAAATACAGTAAATGTAATAATATTATCAATAGGCAGTCTCCTGTGCACATTCTGTACATACTTCACTATGTTTGTTTTCTTTAATCCTCATCAAGATAACTGTGACAAACATGTACAACCTGACAAGATTATAACGGACATATTCCAGTGAAGGCTTTATATTACACTGGAGTATTGGTAACTCATTCTGAAAAAGAAAGGGTTAATCAAAATCTTTTTTTCTGTATGTTGTACATGTGTTCAGGGGTGGGTCCAGGGAGGGCAGTGTTGGGGTGGGTCAGCACCCCTCAGTCTCCCTGGTGTCTAGTGGGAAAGCCAGATGATATCTGTACACTACTTGCTGCACACAGGCATCCTCTGATGCTGCCAGGGTGACGTGACCACCAGCAGTCAGACTCCAAAGACGGGGATGGAGGCATCAGGCAGCAATGGAGGTTGTCTGGACGCAGCGAGTAGTGCACTGGCATCTTTTGGCTACACCCACTAGACAACATGGAGATTGGGGGACAGAGAAGTCACCGACGAGCTGTATGGGGGACAGAGAAGTCACCGACGAGCTGTATGGGGGACAGAGAAGTCACCGACAAGCTGTATGGGGGACAGAGAAGTCACAGATGAGCTATATGGGGGACAGAGAAGTCACCGACGTACTGTATGGGGGGCAGAGAAGTCACCGACGAGCTGTATGCGGGACAGAGAAGTCACTGACGAGCTTTATGGGGACAGAGAAGTCACTGACGAGCTTTATGGGGACAGAAGTCACTGACTAGCTGTATGGGGATAGAGAGGTCCCTGGCACCAGGGGCGTTGCTAGGCTCAAAAATGATCTAGGGCTATAACCCACAGCTTAAATAATACTTAAAATACAATGATGTCTCATGATCGATAGGTAGACAGACGGAGGTACAGAATGCATAGGATAGATGTAGATAGATATAGGTACATGATGATGCATGAGTCAGTGGCGTAGCGTGGGGGGTGCAGGGGGGGCCGGCCGCACCGGGCGCAATATCTGGGGGGGCGCACTAGCCCTATGCGGCCGCGTGGCCGCCAGGGCCGTCTTTAACGCGGGGCAAACGGGGCAGCTGCCCTGGGCCCATTTACTCCTGGGGGGCCCCAAGGCAGCTGTCCCGTGGGCCCCCAGCCCCTGCTGCCGCGTTCACAGCGCATTGCGCTTGTGAACGCTTTTTTCCGGCAAGCCGCATCCGATGGATGCGACGGCCGGAAAAAAAAAAAAAAAAAAACTGACGCCGGATGTGACGTCGCGTCACATCCGGTGTCTGCTTCCCTCCTCCGTGCAAGAGGGAAGACTACACGGAGGAGACATCCGGCGGGGGACACGGAGCCGCTTCATGTAAGTACGGGGGGGGGGGGGCTGGCTGGCACAATATTCCTGGTATCTGACTGGCACTATATTACTGGGCATCTGATTGGCACAATATTACTGGGTATCTGACTGGCACTATATTACTGGGTATCTGATTGGCACAATATTACTGGGTATCTGATTGGCACAATATTACTGGGCATCTGATTGGCACTATATTACTGGGTATCTGATTGGCACAATATTACTGGGAATCTGATTGGCACTATATTACTGGGTATCTGACTGGCACAATATTACTGGGTATCTGATTGGCACTATATTACTGGGTATCTGAGTGGCACAATATTACTGGGCATCTGATTGGCACTATATTACTGGGTATCTGATTGGCACTATATTACTGGGTATCTGACTGGCACTATATTACTGGGCATCTGATTGGCACTATATTACTGGGTATCTGATTGGCACTATATTACTGGGTATCTGATTAGCACTATATTACTGGGCATCTGATTGGCACAATATTACTGGGTATCTGACTGGCACTATATTACTGGGTATCTGATTGGCACAATATTACTGGGTATCTGATTGGCACTATATTACTGGGTATCTGATTGGCACAATATTACTGGGTATCTGATTGGCACTATATTACTGGGTATCTGAATGGCACTATATTACTGGGTATCTGATTGGCACAATATTACTGGGCATCTGATTGGCACTATATTACTTGGCATCTGATTGGCACTATATTACTGGGCATCTGATTGGCACTATATTACTGGGTATCTGATTGGCACTATATTACTTGGCATCTGATTGGCACTATATTACTGGGCATCTGACTGGCACTATATTACTGGGCATCTGGCTGGCACAATAATACTGGGCATCTGACTGGCACAATAATACTGGGCATCTGACTGGCACTATATTACTGGGCATCTGGCTGGCACAATAATACTGGGCATCTGACTGGCACAATAATACTGGGCATCTGACTGGCACTATATTACTGGGCATCTGGCTGGCACAATAATACTGGGCATCTGGCTGGCATAATATTACAGGCATCTGGCTGGCACTATATTACTGGGCTCTGACTGGCACAATATTACAGGCATCTGGCTGGCATAATATTACAGGCATCTGACTGGCACAATATTACAGGCCTCTGACTGGCACAATATTCCTGGCCTCTGACTGGCACACTATTACAAGCATCTGACTGGCATAATATTACAGGCATCTGACTGGCATAATATTACAGGCATCTGACTGGCACAATATTCCTGGCCTCTGACTGCCACAATATTCCTGGCCTCTGACTGCACACTATTACAGGCATCTGACTGGCATAATATTACAGGCATCTGACAGGCACCATATTCCTGGGCTCTGACAGGCACAATATTCCTGGGCTCTGACAGGCACAATATTCCTGGTATCTGACTGGCACAATATTATTGGTATCTGACTGGCACAATATTATTGGTATCTGACTGGCACAATATTACTGGTATCTGACTGGCACATTATTACTGGGCTCTGACTGGCACAATATTGCAGGCATCTGACTGGCACAATATTGCAGGCATCTGACTGGCACAATATTACTAGGCTCTGACTGGCACAATATTACTGGGCTCTGACTGGCACAATATTACTGGCATCCGAAAGTTACAATATTACTGGCATCTGAATGGCACAACAATTATGGCATATGTGTGTGTGTGTGTGGGGGGGGGGGGGGGTAACATTAGAGGTACAGGATTGAGGAAGTTGGCTCCATCTAGCCCAGTCTTGGATCATCTCCAGGGTATGGTTCCATTTTGATGTTTAGTTTTTGTTCTTGATATTGTTTGTCGTTTACGATGGTTGTGAGACGACATATAATAGCATGGCCCATGCTAGGTTACTACATGTGTATATTTGTATTCATAGACCTGCTGAAAATGTGGAGAATGTGTGTAATGCATGTTCGCACTCAATAAAGTGTTGGAAAATAAACTTGTATTTAGATGCATTTTACTTTAATTACATAAGTATTTTCATAACAAACAATACATGTGCTTGGGGGGTAAGGGTTTCTTTAACTAATCTAGTAGAAGAGACTCGAGTGCTAAAATCCACGGGTTAGGGGGCGCAAATTACTTGCCTTGCCCCGGGTGCTGACAACCCACGCTACGCCACTGGCATGAGTACATATATTATACAGATGCATATATAGATAAAGATAGAGGATGCATAGGTACAGATGTATGCTATATGGACAGGTACAGGATACACAGGTACAGATATAAGATACAAGTATAGTAATGCAGGGCTCGACAAACCCCGGGCGCCAGGTCGCCATGGCGACCAGGAAATCAGACCTGGCGCCCGGGTGCTGTTTGTCACAGGGAGTCATTGCCGGCTGCCATCCGTTTTACTTTCAGCGCGAGGGGAGAAAGTCTGTGCGGCTCACACAGACTGTAAGCTCCGCCCCCTCGCGCAACACGTTGTAGTGCCGATTGTTACGTGACAACACGGCACTTGGCATGAACCAAAAGAAGATCGGGCTCCAGCATAAATCTCCCCCTCCCCTGCAATGAGGTAAGCAGCAGGGAGGGAGGACACCCTAAGAAATACATTTTTGTTCTTTGGTCTGTGTGTATGTATGAGTGAATGTAACTGGCTGTGTATGCATGAGTGAATGTAACTGGCTGTGTATGTATGTGTGAATGTAACTGGCTGTGTATGTATGTGTGCATGTAACTGGCTGTGTATGTATGTGTGAATGTAACTGGCTGTGTATGTATGTGTGAAGGTAACTGGCTGTGTATGTATGTGTGAAGGTAACTGACTGTGTATGTACGTGTGAAGGTAACTGGCTGTGTATGTATGTGTGAAGGTAACTGGCTGTGTATGTATGTGTGAAGGTAACTGGCTGTGTATGTATGTGTGAAGGTAACTGGCTGTGGATGTATGTGTGAAGGTAACTGGCTGTGGATGTATGTGTGAAGGTAACTGGCTGTGGATGTATGTGTGAATGGAACTGGCTGTGGATGTATGTGTGAATGGAACTGGCTGTGGATGTATGTGTGAATGGAACTGGCTGTGGATGTATGTGTGAATGGAACTGGCTGTGGATGTATGTGTGAATGGAACTGGCTGTGGATGTATGTGTGAATGGAACTGGCTGTGGATGTATGTGTGAATGGAACTGGCTGTGGATGAATGTGTGAATGGAACTGGCTGTGGATGTGAGGTAGGTGTATGCGACTGTCTCCGTGTGTTTATGATATTGTGATGTGCCGTTGTCTGGCTCCTAAATTTTTTAGCTGGCTCCTAAAACTAAATTAAATTTGTCAAGCCCTGTAGTAATGCATAGGTAAAGGTATAGATATAAGATAGATAAAGGTATAGAATGCATAGGTAAAGGTATAGATATACGATAGATAAAGGTATAGGATGCATAGGTACAGATGTAGGATAGACACAGAGGTATAGAATTCATAGAACTGGCTCCACAGCCAGTTACAGATATAGACTAGAGGTACAGGATGCATATAGATAGATTTGCCCTTTACCAATGAGCAATAGGTATACAGTATATAAGAAAAAAGCTATAGGCATACCTATTAACCATTGCTTATATATGTATAGGGCATTTAAATATTTTTTTTTTTATAAATGAATAAGAATAAGCTATTAGTATAGTATTATATGCTATAATGAATATTATAAAAAGTGAATATAAGCAATGAGCACTACAAACAATAAATAAGCAATATGCCCTATCCCTGAGGATTGAAGACGTGCTATAGCTGGTGTGCACTAGTGCATTTGGTAAGAGAGTGATACACAAAATGAATAAATACAATGGCAAATTTTCAGACATAAGAATGCTAGGGATAATAGATATTTAATAAAAAAAGATCTCCCACAATCTGTAATACCTTTCAGTCGTTCAGAACTTTTTTAATTGTTAAAGTAAAGAGGAGTAGGAAGGGCAGTTTAATGTGCAAGTTTAGTATTTGTATAACAATGGCAGATAAACATTACAATGTGTTGGTACAAGCAGCAGAGCTCCTCACCCTGCTGCTCATTTCACCAGTTTTCTCTCCAATAATGACTGCTATTTTTTTTAATGAAGTATTCTGTTAACAGCTCTGTCTGAATTGAATAGGGTGCTGCTGAAGTGAGAACTTTATCTTCAAAGCACAGTGATGACTACACTTCAGCACTTGACCTGTTTTAGACTACATTCCCCATGATGCTCTTCCAATCATTTGGAAATATAGTCTAAATCGGCTAGCCATCATTGACAGAGCTTTAGAAGATCTGACAGGTAGTAAGTCGCTTTGGGAAGCCTAAATTATAAAGCATAAGGGTGCACATACATTAAATGCTTGGACACAGGTGGTACACTAAAGGTTCTATTCAATAAAGAGCACATTTCATGGAATTGAGTGAGAAATTTCAAACTTAAGGCCAAAGTAGCTGTAGCTACATTGGAAATGTTTTCCAACTCTGCTACTTTGGCCTAAAGTTTGAAATACCCATCTAAATTTCCTTAAATTCTCTGTTTATTGAGTAGCCCTATATATATAGTATACTTGCAGACACATGACAGTCTGGGTCAGTAAAATTATTTTGCGACCCCCTCAATATTCTCATCTTAGCCATGGTGGCATAGCTCACGTGGTATAATTCACTTCCCATAAGAAGATCGTTACAAACAAAACACACACACTATAATATTATTCCCAACAGTAGATACTTAGAGCAGGGCCTGACAAATGTAACTGAGATTTAGGATCCAGCAAAAAGAAATCTAGGAGCCAATGGCACATACAAACAAAAACACAGCCACACAATCACACTCACATACAGTCAGTTACATACACACATGCATGCATACAGTCAATTAACCACACACACATACAGTCACACACACGTACAGTCAGTCACATTCACACAAGTCAGCAGGTTTTTTGCTTTGTTTTTAAGATATGTCCCCCCTCCCTACTGCTATACCTCATGTCAGGGAAGGGGGCATTTCTGTTCTAGTTGGACCTGGCACCCGATATTTGTGGAGCCCTGACTTGGACACAAGCATGCTATAGAATAGCTACAATCAGTTTCTGCTGCTGTTTTGCTTCTTATGATGCTCAGCCAGCATCATGGGAAACATGTTAGACATTAGACAGGCATGAACACAAATATTAAAAAAATAGACATATTAGACAGACATGGACACATATATGCACAACATAGACATATTAGACAGACATGGATACACATGTACATAAGAGAAATATTACACAGAGTAATATACATACAAGATAAGCCCTTTTAGACAGAGACACACACACATACAAGAGAGAGGCACATTTGACAGACAGAGACACACAGTTTAGACACAATGGGATGGACAACATATATTTATATAAAAATACATGGAGGACCTACCTTGTGCAGCCTGTTCCTGGGTGGGAGGGAAGTGGCAAGTCATGGAGGAGGAGGGGAAGCTGAGCTTTTGTTTTCTGCATCCCCTGGAGCAGAGAGCAGATAGCAGCCTCTCCACAGCAGCACAGCACAGCATCCCTAGTGGTCTGTGCTGTGAGGGAGGACACAGCCATGTTCCTGCTTGTCACATGGGTTGGGGGCGGGGTTATCATGTCTTATCCCTGCAGTCTCTTCCCTAATAGTGACAGAGCAGGAAACGCAGCAGCTTGAAGGGAGAGCAGGGGAAGCTTCACAGACTCAGGGCTAAAACATACTTTAGCCCCAGAGTTTCCATTCGGGGCCATGGTCAGGAGACTCGGGGCTCCAGCCCCAGTAGCCCCCCCCCCCCCCCTAACGACGCCTCTGCCTGGCACCATGGGCACAGATAAGCTGTTTGGTGACAGTTCGCTGACAAGCTTTTTGTAGACAGAAATGGCACTGGCAAGATGTTTGGGGCCAGAGATGGCACAGGTAAGCTGTTTTGGGAACAGATAAGACACTGACTGATAAATCACCAAGGTATGTTGTATGCACACACCCGTTACCAAACCTGATACTACATGAGGTTGATGTCCAATCTCCCTAAAACAGCGGTCATTAAACAATTTAAACCATTTATTAACAGATTTATGATGACTAAGACAATTTAAGCCAAGACCTTAATTACTCTAATTACTTAATGAGGCTCAGAATTATAAGGAAATACTAAGGGATCTGAACATGTGTTGCTTGTCCCTTTGTGACCCCATCGTCACGGGGAGCGCAATGAGCTGTTAAACACTGGACGTTCTATGCCATCCTAGCGTCTTCTGGAACCATAAAAATAGGACAGCATAGAACTCTCCTAATAAATGTTTACCTAATAAAAGTATTGTAACAGTATTACTACTGCACTCTCTCACTGTACATACACAAGTGAAGAGTTCCACTAGTAGAGCAATAATGTATGATTGTGAGTGAAGACATCAGTGCTATTATATTATGTTTGCCAGCTTACTTGCTGCAATGAGTTGGACACATTTCTGTCTATTTCACCTATTACATACCAAGAATGGGGGTTATATATAAAAATATCCGCACAATTGCCATTTTTTATGTATAACAGTGATTGTGCCTTTTTATAAATTTGCAGTGCAGGAGAGGGATTTCCACCAAAACAGTGATTGACAGAGGTTTCCCGACACAAAAAGTGATTGACAGAGGTTTCTCTACAGAGTGCAAGCTAAAAAATAAAATTTCTGTATTCGGCAGAGGCAGCACAGACTCAGGAGTATGTGTTAAACATTGGCGCACACGCTGATTGTATTGTTTATGCACCATTGTGTCTTTTTGAAAAATTGCAATAAACGTACTAACATAATAATTGTGTGTTAAGTAAATAGAGAGAAAAATGCGTTCCTGTGTGTAAACGTGGTTACATCTTAAATCATCTGACCTAGAGCCCAGCAAATTGATATCCATTTATACTGACCAAATTAACAGCTTGTGCGTCACATCCTGCCATTAGTTACATATTAGGTCATAAACTCATGCTTGGCAAATTGATTTGAAATGATTGATTTGAGTTGTCTTCTTGTACCAGTGTATTGCTTTGTGGCCTACTAGACTATATTAATTACAGTGTGATGGTACAGGTGACCCTAAAAAATTACTAGATGGGTCACGGAAGGTTTTGTACTGTTCAAACACACACACAGACTAACAAACATATATATTGGATAATGGCGGGTACATCGTTTTAATTATACGTTTTCAAGAGTACCAGCTAATCTGTGTAAGGTGAAAATTCCTTAACATTACCCAAACTTTACTGAAAACGACCGAAAGCTCAATGTATCCTTCATAGAAAACACATCAATAATAAAAATAATTAACAAAAGGCAGTGGGAAAAGAAAACAGTTGACAATCCACAAATAACAGATTAATGTTGTCATCAATTTAGATGACCTACGGTCCTACTTAGCACCGCTCTACAGATATCTCACTTTAGTCTGCCATGTCTTGAAGCTGCAGTAGTAATTTCAGAAAGGCTGGCATTGCACATGTATCTGTACTTACAGGGTTGCCTCCAGTGGCGGAACTATCGCTGTCACAGGGGTCGCAGCTGTGACCGGGCCCGTCACTCCAGGGGGCCCGGCTGGCCTGTCTAGCCCTGCAAAAAAAAAAAGTAACAAAAAGAAAAGGTGTGGGCAAATGGGCAGCTGCCAAGAGCCCATTCATTCTTGGGGCCCAAAGCAGCGGCCCCGTGGGCCTCCGCTGCTCGTGTGACTGTCTCATATGAAGAAAGCCACGAGTGGGCAGCACCCGTCAGTCCGCATCCACCGGAGAGCAGAACTGGCTTTTAGTCACAGCCGCCGGAAATTTCCTCATATACAGTGGCTGTATTTCCTGAAACACTTCGGAACTGCCTCACCTTCCTCACATTTTTTTTTAGTGAGGGACAGAGACAGATCAAAGTAGTAAAGTTAGTTTAAGTACAATAAAATAATAAATACACAATACACTAATAAAAAAACAATTTTTATAAAAGCAATTCCCTGCGTTTAACCCCTTCCCTGCCAGTGATCTTGCACATCAGCACATTTAATTTTGCTGTTTGTGCATTTTTTAAGGGTTAATTTATTTTGTACTGTAATTTATTACAGTACTACAAAGGCTCGTCTAAGAGTTATTAACCCCTTCCTTTCAGTCGAACACTGCTTACGCAATGATATTGACGCCAAAGCAATTTTTAACTGTCTGCATATTTTATTTTTTATTTTTTTACACACACCCGCTAGGGTGGCAGGTAGCGATCAGTAACAGCGAATTAGTGGCAAAGGCGGTTTGGTGATTGCTCAAATGAGCATCGTCATTCGCCCTGGTCGGATCAGTATTTGTGAATATTGATCCCACCAATTTGGATCTCTCTCCCTCTCCTCTCCTCAATTACATTTTTTGTGAGGGAAAGAGACAGATCAGTATTAGTGATATAAAATAAAATTGTATACAATTATCAGGTTTTATGAAAGCCATTCACTGTGTATTAACCCCTTCCCTGTCATTCATCACTGTATAAGCAGTAATCTTGCACAGCAACCGTATGTTTTGCTGCCTGCACTTTTTTATGGATTAATTTCTTTGTACTAGATAGGTTCTTCTAAGAGCTATTAACCCCTTCTTTGCTGTAGATCACTGCATAGGTAGTGATTCTGAGGTCGCTGACTGGTTCGATTTTGACCCTGGTCAGCTTTCCGATACATCATCTAGTGATGTATCGGTGGCTGCTGAGCCTTTGCCACAAGGAGTCATGGGTGTCTACTTTTTAAAAATATATGATTTGGTGGGGGTAAATTACATTGGCTGGCTTCAAAGATATATGCCATATAGGACATGGACGCAGGTTGACTACATGTCAAAGTTCCAAGTTGGAACACTGAGATGCGCACCTCACAAATGTTGCCTTTTACCCCTCAAACAACCCAACAAACCTATACATGGATGGTATGACTACATGTCAAAATTCCAAGTTGGAAATGCGCACATTCCAAATGTTGCCTTTTAGCCCCAAAACAAACAAACAAACCTATGCATGGGTGGTATCCCTGTACTCAGGAGATGTTGCTGAGCACATTTTGAGGTGTGGGTTGGCAGTGGCAAATACAGGAATCTAAAAATGCATGCCTGAACTACAATGTGTGTGAAAAAAAATGGCATCCCAACCCTTTGACATAGGTTGGTGGTAGAATTATTACATGGAAAGTGTTAAAATACCACAATTTTAAATACCCTAGGATGTCTAGTTTTCCCAATTATATGGTTTGATGGGGTAAAATGCTTCGACAGGCTTCAAAAATGTTCCAAATGGAACATGGGTGCAGGCTGACTACATGTCAAAATTCCAAGTTGGAAATGCGCACATTCCAAATGTTGCCTTTTAGCCCCAAAACAAACAAACAAACCTATGCATGGGTGGTATCCCTGTACTCAGGAGATGTTGCTGAGCACATTTTGAGGTGTGGGTTGGCAGTGGCAAATACAGGAATCTAAAAATGCATGCCTGAACTACAATGTGTGTGAAAAAAAATGGCATCCCAACCCTTTGACATAGGTTGGTGGTAGAATTATTACATGGAAAGTGTTAAAATACCACAATTTTAAATACCCTAGGATGTCTAGTTTTCCCAATTATATGGTTTGATGGGGTAAAATGCTTCGACAGGCTTCAAAAATGTTCCAAATGGAACATGGGTGCAGGCTGACTACATGTCAAAATTCCAATTCGGAAATGCACACATTCCAAACGTTGCCTTTTAGCCCCAAAACAAACCAACAAACCTATGCATGGGTGGTATCCCTGTACTCAGGAGATGATTCTGAACACATATTGAGGTGTTGGTTGGCAGTGGCAAATACCAAAATTTAAAAATGCATGCCTGAACTACAATGTGTGTGGGGGGGAAAATGACATTCTAACCCTTTGACATAGGTTGGTGGTAGAATTAGTAAATGGAGAGTGTTAAAATACCACAATTTTAAATAGAGATGCTACTGTGTACAACAACAAGGTCACTCAAGTACAACTCTAAGGGTTATTAGAGTCAACACAATGTATTCAAGTCGAGGAGCACAGGAAGTGTCTATATAATCAATATTAGGATTTTAAACAAATGGTTAAAAATGTTCTAGTAGCTAATGCCAAGATAACCTATTTTTCACTTTTGACATTCCCTAAATAAAATTAATCTTCTTTATTTGTAAATTAAAACTGCCTAAAAGGATCACTCTGTTATGCAATAACACAATACATAAATAATAAGCTGTAGCATTAGCGACCTTATGACGAGTTAACTTGCACGGCCAGCCAGTCTGAAATGGGTCCCTGTACAATATTTATTTATTACAAAACTTTACAATTGGAAAAAAACAAAACAAAATAAGGGCCATAAAGGAGGAAGGAAACTGATCAAAGTAAGAAACTGATCAGCAAGGAAAGGGTTAACTTTTACAGGAAATGTTTTATTTATTTATTTTTTACATACAGGTCACTCTCTGTGCTTCACTATAAGTAAGTGAAGCACAGAAAGTGAATTAGAGGCAAAGACAATGTGTGAACACATCGACTTTGCCATCTAATTTGCATGTTATCACATGCCCGGAATCCCGCCGATTAGGTCCAGGAACGTTGCCTCAGGTGTGAGGCACAATGCACTGTCGTATCAGATTGGGTCCCCCCCCCCCACTGAACCCTTCATATCCCCAACCAGTGGGACGTCTTTTACACATGCTTCCCTACCTCTTGTTACTCGCACAATAGAGGATGTAACTTGTATGTTGATCTATGCATTGTTAGTATCTGTTCACATGGAACCTGTGCTCCCTTTTCCAGTGGAAGTGTTGTTCTATTTAACCTGATAGCACAAAAGCACTCAATCTTGTAGATTTCCAAATTTGCAAATCTCTTTTTGCTCTTAAAATACAATTTGCCGTCATCTACCCGGCTAGACTGCGCATATCCCTCAAGTGTCATGATGCATTTTTTGACTCGCCACACCAAGCTACAGAGTTTTTGAAAATTATTCCAGACAGTGGGGGCAGCCCGCCTGCCAGTCGAGAATGAAGTCCGATTTCCAGTTACGATTTTTCTGCCCACTGGGCACTTTCTTGTTATCCTGTTATCTGTTACTATTGGTTCTACTTGACTCATGGGTTCTGTCTCCAATGACCCGCCGCTCTTCACAACCAGAGCCACATGGATCGACCCCACGCTTGGTGGGACAAGGGGAAATCCATCCAACACGTTGTTTTCATTCCACAATATCAGAACAGGAAAGGTTTTGGCTGATACCCATCCACCTACGAGCCCCATCATTGACGCACGTCCTCAAATTACTTAAAATACTATCTTGGAACGTTACTGGTATAAACACCCCTGTAAAAAGGGAAAAGATCATGGCCCATCTGAAAAGATTGCACCCAGATATGGTGTTCTTGTCTTACTAGACTCTTGGATCGCAGACTGCTTTACATCTAATTACAAACAGAAGGCGATGGGAGTTGCTATTGTGCTCAGTAGACAAATCTCATATGAAATTCATAATAGTGTGGTAGACACCCTGGGGCGGTATCTTATTTTAGAAATTACTATCAATGATCAGAAAATATCTATGCCCCTAAATACTCTAAGCAAGACTTTTACGGATCCCTGGTCAACAAACTCTCTGACTTACCAGACTTGCTGTTTGTGGTGGGAGGGGACTTTAACACCATTGCTGACCCCAGCTTAGACACATCAGCAACACCGAGGCAATACCAAACCCAAAACGGACGAAGGTATTGATTTTCTGACAGGTCATCTGGGCTTAACTGATATCTGGTGCCTTTTAAATTCCACCTTGAGGGAATACATGCACCTATCCTATACAGAATTGCATATTGATCTCAACCCAGTTACCGCCACTCACTTCAGAGGCGGTCATTCATACCAGGGTTATTTCTGCACCGATCTCTATCTCACTTAAGTTGGTTCTACCTCCCTGGTCTGGCAGACCCTGGAGGTTTCTCACACCTCACTTAAAAGCTATGGCGAAAAAAATATCACCTCCTCCTAAATACACCTGCCCGACGCACATATACTGCTGGAAACATTTTATTTTTTATTATATCAAATTGTATTAAATATTTTTGCAAAATAGACACAAAGACACTAACATTTTGTAGACAATGCTATCAATTAAATCCGAGTTTCACATCAATACGTACTTCTCTTATAGCATCTTGTAGACAAAAAGAGAAGGGGGGGGAGGAAAGAAATAAAAGAGAAAAAAAACAGAGAGAAACACTAATCCTATAAGACAAAAGACATGATCCGTTACAAAGATTATCTTTTTAGGACTGTGCAAAGGGGACTAAGGACCAAATGTTAAAATTCTGGAAATTTCTTACACACAAAACCCATCTTTTATTGAATTTGTTAGTCTCTCTTAGACCTGAATTCTGCTAATCCGTTTTTCCATGATGTATTAATATTTTATCTGATTAACAACATGCAACCATGCAGGGCATGTTTGCTGTTTCCAGTTACGAGATATTATTATTTTCGTCGCCATTAAAATGTGAATCAGTAAGTATGATTCCTGAGATGATATAGGATGAAATTGTAGATGGGGTAGTGCTGTTTCTATGATCTTAGCTATTTTAGTCTTAAATATTATCGATATTTCTTATTGTCCCAGAGCTGTTTAAAAACTGGACAATTCCACCAAATGTGGGCTTGACTAGCAGGGGCGTATTGTGTCCCTGAGTGACAGGCATGCACACAAACCCCCGGAAATACACAAGTTACATCCGAAAGGCTACGCAAGCTACGAATTCAGCAACAGAGTCATGCACTCTTTTGCCAATTCGACAAGCAGGAAAAGTATACCAAAATTAGTATACTTTTAGTGCTTGTCGAATTGGCAACAGAGTAACTCTGTTGCTGAATTCGTAGCTGGCGTTGCCTTTCGAATGTATTTATGGTGTTTGTGTGCTCTCTGTTCGGAGCACACAAACCCCAGAAATACACAGCGCATATGGAGTATCCGCCACTGTTGACTACCTATTTCTTGATCACATCTCCAACATAGTGGTGAATTAGTATTTTTCGTTTTATACAAGATTTCTGGCATGAGGTGCCATCTATGAACAATTTTGTAGTGTAGTTCAATTATGTTTAGGGATTTAATCACTCTTCTCACTTCACTCAAAGACTTATTCCACATCTTTGCTTGAAATATTCTACCTATATCTTTTTCCAAAGATGTCAGCGCTTTGAGTTTGTTGTCCGTTTCTTTTGAGTTCAACTATTTATAAAATCTAGGTATTATTTTGATTTTATCTAATGTATCAAAAAAAATATCCAGCTCTTTATCTATTTAGTTATTTCTATTGGATTTTATATTGTTTTGAATGTATTTTTTTAATCTTAAGTAAAGGAATATATATTTTGATGTTACTTTTAGTTCTTTTTGTAATTGAGGAAACGGTTTAATAATCTTTGAGCTTAACAGCTATTAAACAGATCGTAGATGTGTGTGGTTCTAGTGTCAAAATATATAATAAGAGTGCTAATGGGCACCCTTGGCGTGTGCCATTTCCAACCCCAAAACCAGTCTGACACTTTTCCCGGACCCACTGTTCTTGATGTGGGACCCGAGTATAGAGCCATAATAGCTGTCTTAATAGAGCCGAAAAGGCCAAATCTCTCCAAAAGTGTGCCATAAACTCCCAACTGACCAAGTGAAATGCTTTCTCAGCGTCCAATGACAGGGCCAGTTGGAGTACCTGTCATGATGCTACATATTCTAGAATACACGTTAACCTACGTAAGTTGTTCTCTGAGTGTCGGCCCTCTACAAAGCCTATTTGATCTTTCTGTACAAGGTCTGGAATTATTTTCTTTAAATGATTAGCTAATAATTCTGAATAGATTTTTATACCACTATTGATTAGTAATATAGGTCTATTATTGGTGATGTTGGTGTTGTGTTTTCCTGGTTTGGGGATTGGCATTATTGTTGCCTGTAATAGCTATTTAGGAAAACATCCCTTTTCTTTGATTTCAATAAAAGGTGTTCGAAATATATCGCTAGTTTATCTCCCAATATACTATAAAAATTGCCACTGTATCCATCAGGGCTGGGGGCTTTGTTTCTTTTTAAATGTAGCATGACCTCCATTATTTCGGCTGATTTATTTGTTCTTACGAAACTACTGGTAAGTCTATGCTCTGTAAGTATGCCTTAATCTGTTTTTCTGTTACATTCAACTATGGCTGATTATATAAATTGGAGTAGTAGTTGTTAAAGGCCTTTCCAATTTCTCCTGACGATATCTTTATATGATTTTGTACTACAATTTTTTAAATTCTAGTTCTGGCTTTACTGTCCTTTAATTTGTTAGACAATAAATGTTCTGCTCTGTTCCCTTTACTGTACCAGAGTGGATTAAGTTTTTGTAATGCATAGTTGGTTCTAACCATCAGCCATGTTTTTATTTTGTTGAAGATTTCTGTTATTCTTAGTGTTGTATTTTTTGTTGGAGATATCTTGTTAATATGTTGAATTTTAAATAGTTCTATATATAGTGGTGCAAGGGACTGCCCTTGTTTTTTCTTTAATTTGGTCCCTAATTTTATCAGGTGACCTTGGATGACATATTTATAAGCGAGCCAGGCAATCGTATTAGATATTCAATTCTGAAGATTTTCCTCAAAATATAGTCTAGTCATATACCTCAAATAAATGAAAATGAAAAAGTGACTGGTGCTACTTAAAATATTATGCTAATTATCTAATGCAGATCACTTCAAAGTGGAGAGCACCTCCACAAAAGGAAAACAAACAGTGAAAAGACAGAAGGAGCACTTAATTATGGACAAAATATCTGTATAGTGAAAAAATGATACAAATACTTAGTGTTGTTGTATTGATATGGATTTTTGTTTGAAGATTCTCATTAGTATGGGTTCCGAAAAAACAAAACAATTGTGCACAAAATAGTGTTATACTGTTTCACATAAACACAGGGCACTGCTGCCTATGTAGCGACTCAATGCTTAGAAAAAATATCCAGGTGCAAACAAAGTGGCACTTCATTGTTTCAATTTCAAAGCAATTAGATCAAATGATTGTTGGCTCACTGGAACGCTTCAAACTTATATGTAACTTCATGCAAATGTAACATGAGAAAATAGACCAAGTTAATTTTCAGTGGCAGTTTAGTCTTTTAATTAGCTTCAAGTATGTAGTGGTTAATTTATAAACACACTTAAAAAGTTTTTTGCCACTTCACATAAAGGCATACAGTTTACAAGCTCACAAACATTGTGCAAAATTGCAAATGTATGTAAACGAGACACATGTATTGAGGTTATTTCTTAACATACATTTCTGAAATCTATCTGCGTTTCTACTAATCATTCTGTCAATCTTTTGACCTGACACAACATTCTTATCCATTTTTTCGTCCAAAACACAATTAAATCTCCACCCAACATTATCATACCCTGAGCCACTCGTTACATTTGTCCCGTTACTTTATTCAAAAAAAGCAACTGGTTCTTTTAGGAGCATAAATGTTCAACAATGAGTGTGTCTGACCATTTAATTTGCATATAAGAATAATACACCTGCTATCCCCATCTATCTCCCTGTAAATTTCTACATAGGCAATGCTATTTGATATCATTATAATGATTCCTCTTTTTTAGTTTTATAGTGGGAATGTATAATTATTGGATAATGTTTATTTTTTATTAATGGTTTATCTTCTCTCCAATGCGACTCTTGTATAAATCCAACATCTATTCGCTTATCTCTCAGATATCTCATTAAAATTAATCTTTTTAGAGGTGACTTTAACCCCAGAACATGGGGTATGCTGGACACATACAAATATAAACTTGACCCTGTCTACCATGAAATTTGCTTTATATTACTTAATAAATCTCATAACATTGTGTCTACTTCCCTTCTACTCACCAAGTAGTGTTTTTAATATGGTGAATTTACTATATATACCTAATTACATACCCTTTAATAAACCTTTGTGACCCCTTGTAGTCCCTACAAACTTATTGTCTTAGAAAAACTAGAATTTAAATTAATCTTTAGGATGATTGATCCTCTACACCGGCTCAGTGGTGTAGCTCCGCCCCCACCCTGTGAAGCAGAGCAGCGTCTGCTTCACAGGGAGCTGCGGGCAGCAAGAGAAAGTGCTGCTCGGCTCCCCATGCCTACATTAAGCATGGGGAGCCAAGCAGAACTTTCTCTTGCTGCCCATGGCTCCCTGTAAAGCAGACTCTGCTCTGCTTCACAGGGTGGTGGCGGAGCTACACCGCTGAGCCAGTTAGCCTCGCCCCCTCCCCGGATCCACCTTTGCAGGCAAAGGGAGGGGAGGGGGGGGGGGGAGAGAGGCAGAACAGGGTGAGGGGAGAGAGAGAGAGACAGACAGAAGAGGGTCAAGGGGGGGAGACAGAACAGGGCTAGAGAGAGAGAACAGGGGGAGGGGGGAGAGAGAGAGACAGAACAGTGGAGGGGTGTGAGAGAGAGAGAGAGAGAGAGACAGACAGAACAGGGGCAGGGGGGAGAGACAGAACTGGGGAAGAGAGAGATAACAGGGAGAGGGGGAGAGAGAAATAACAGGGGGAGGGGGGAGAGAGAGAGACAGAACAGGGGGGGAGAGAGACAGAACAGGGGGATGGGGGGACAGAACAGGGGGAGAGAGACAGAACAGGACGGGGGGAGAGAGACAGAACAGGACGGGGGGAGAGAGACAGAACAGGGGACGGGGGGAGAGAGACAGAACAGAGGACGGGGGGAGAGAGACAGACATGGCAAGGAAGAGGAAAGGGACAAACATGGGAAGGGAGAGAGACACATACATAGGGGGGTGAAAGAGACGGGGGCACCACGGGGGGGGGGGAAGCCCGCACAGGGCGCCGGAACACTTAAGGCCAGCCCTGTATATATGTAAAGTAGGTGTGTGTGTGTATATATGTGAAGTAGGCGTGTGTGTTTATGAATTGCGGGTATGTTTGCGTGATTGTCTAGCTCCTACATTTTTTTGCTGGCTCCTAAAGCCAAATTAAATTTGTCAAGCCCTGCTCTAAACATCACTGTTTTATTGCACACCGTAGTGGGTCTCTTACCAAAAGATGTTCGTAATCAGCCACTATCATTTGGGCCACTCCGGGCGTGGCAATTGACTCGGACGGACCTGCATCTACAATTCACAAGTTCCACATTTCTCCACTTTCTGCGTAACCCATCCCTTCAGGATGGGGATGTGGCACGCCCCTTCACAAGTTGGGCTACAGCCAACGTAACCTTTATTCGCCCTTTGGTATGTCAGAGGGGGAAAACTGTATTACCCCTGACTGCCATCAAATATAAATTCCCTTCTCTACCAATCACCCCTTTTATTTTGCTCAGACAAGAATTTTCATCACTAGTTAAGTCTCCCTTCTTCTAAGATAACTCTGGGATAACTTGTCTGATGGCACAGAACAGACGTATGCGTACGATTGACGTTCAACAGATACTACCCTATGTGGGGAATGGGGCATAAAATGGGTTATAGGGCTAAGTCCTAGGTGTGCAATATGTGTGATGGGGTATATCCTGGGTTGTTGAGGAAAGTCCTCAGTGTGCAATATATGTGATGGGGCATGTACTGGGCTAAGTCCTAGCTGTGCAATGTTGGTGGTGAGGCATGTACTGGGGTAAGTCATGGGTATGCAATGTGGGAATACATTGGCAAGTTTGGGGATGCATTGTCAAGTCAGAGGTGCAGATTGGTAAATAAAATTAAATCAATTTAATTATATATTTATTGGCATTATGCTAAAAATACAGTGCATTAGCATATGCAAAAATACAACAATTGCCGTCTTTGATATTTTTTGGTATATGAACCGTATACAACATGGAGAAGTACATAAACAAACACACAATTTATGCATCAATAGTGAGGTATATCTTAATAGTGTAAGGAAAGAAAAATGTACCAAAGATACAAGATTCAGATTATGTGCTACCGTAGTCAGAGTTTCTGAAATTATTTAATCTTAGGAGTCATGTAAGGGTCAATGTGTGTTAGACAAGGCTCAATAAAATTATACAAACTATAAACTGAGAGAGGTAAGGCTAGTCTGTAAGTAGCAACCTAAACAACTTGTCGGTAAAAAAACAGAAAGTGAAATGACAACCACTGAGAGAGAAACTGCCTATAAGTCAGTAGCTAACGACTGTATCGTGAGTACGTTAAATATAAAAATGGAATTGGTGTGTGATGACGTAGGGCGCACTACGTAGCGTGTGGCGTGTGGGGGGGGTGTCCGCCGGAGGAAGAGAGAGGAGCGAGACTAAGGACTTGCTGATGCTGAGCCCTGCGAGCAACTAAATTTGTAGCCTGGCACAACTACACTATAAGACGGACGATGCTGTGGTAAACTATAGCACCCGACGACTGGAAAGATCCCTCTGTTGAAACAGCATAGCGACAAGTGAGACTACTCTGGATAAGGTAGTTTACCTGCTTGTCTTCCTCTGAAGACAACAGTGCAGTCCAGCTGAACTTTGCCTAAAATCTGGCTGTTCAAAGAGCGATGGGCTTTCCTTTTTTTTTTTTTTACATTTTTTATTATTATACAAGTTACTCACTGTACCGATTCTTTCGATGATTGAAGTGGCACTAGTGCACATCACAAATTTTTGTTAGCTTGTTTAAGAGAAAATGGTTTACCTTTTCTTTTTTCTCTCCTTTTCTTCTTTTTTCTCTTCTTGCTCAGCTCCTTCGTGTCTAGTTATGGCAAAAACTGTACGAATTATAGGTCTTAAACAAATAATGCATTGTCTTTAACTAGCACTAGTTTTTATGTATAATTTTGCACAGATCTTTGATGACTTCACAGTGGGTTTATTTATTTTTCTTTATATGAACAATGTATCGTTCTATTTAGCCTACACATATAATATTTCACAGGTTTTGAGATACGCATCCTTTTTTTATTTTTTTTTATTATGCAAGTTATTCACTGTATAGATTTTTTGATGATTGAAGCGGCACTAGTGCACATTATAAATTTTTGTTAGGTTGTGTAAGAGAAAATGGCTATTATTCTTTTTTTTTTTTCTTCCCTCCTTTTTTCTTGCTGTGTTCTTTTATACCTAGCTATGTCAAATATTGTCTGAATTATAGATCTTAAACAGA
This sequence comes from Pelodytes ibericus, assembly GCA_036172795.1. Taxonomy (NCBI): domain Eukaryota; kingdom Metazoa; phylum Chordata; class Amphibia; order Anura; family Pelodytidae; genus Pelodytes; species Pelodytes ibericus. The sequence continues at coordinate 42,733,308 of CM069863.1, forward strand.
TAACGTATTGTCCTAAACTAGTTTTAGTTTTTTTTGTACATTAATGCACAGACCCTTGTGGACCTCACAGTGGGTTTATTTCCTTTTCTCTATATCAATAATGTACTGTTCTGGTATTTAGTTTACACGTATAACATTCCTCAGGTTTTGAGATATGCAACCCTTTTCTTTTCTTTTTTTTCCCCCCTTTTCTTCTTCCCTCCTCTTTACTCCTGTATATTTGAGTCCAACCTTTAACAGTAATGTATAATCTGGAGTGGTATCAATTGAATAATATTCGAAAAATTAAAATAAGGTAATTTACAAAACTATGATATGGTGGAGGACAATGCCGAGGTGTTGAACGCGAGGGATGCAGGAGAGAGGGAGGGTCGGAAGTATGGTCGAACTGGAGGACAATTATGACTCAGACTTGTTCATACTGCTTGTATCCCTACTTTCGTTACTCGAGAGCTGTGCACCTGGCACGATCAGATAAGATGAACATAAACGTGAGCCTATGGTATACATTGTAACATCAATAAGCAGTTCCTGAAGTGGTCCTCGGTTACGGATACAGAAAGGAGATGGGTTCCCCCATTTTTTTTCTCCCTTCTCTCTCTCTCTTCCACCCTGGTCCCCCTCCCATTCTCTAAGTCTCCCTAAACTATCGCTAAATGCTTTTACTGTCCTGCTCTTTAACATAGGCGATTAATATCCAACCAAAGGCGATTTGGAGAATGGTACCATAATTTAGGATCATGCATGGCCTGAGCATTACAAATCGGGTCTCCCTCGGCAGATTCTCACTCCCCTTAGCTTCCTGGTGGTTTCAGGTAATTTTTGATTCATACATATCAAAGAAGATTTCTCTGCTGAGTATGAAGATATGTGGTGTGTTTGTATGTGAATGGATAGCTGCTGGGGAAATGGGGGTTGGGCGAGGGGGTGGGGGGCCTAATTGGGGGAGATTTGATAATCAAATGGTTCCAAGATGTCTATTAAACTAATGTCATTAAACTCGCAGGGTTTACATTCCCCTCATAAGAGATCATATCTCTATGACTCATTGTTAAGGGCTAATATTGATATTGTATTCTTTCAGGAAACCCACTGGAGGCAGGATGAGAGAATTCAGTGGAAATACTCTAAATACCCCCACGTATATTCGTCTGCAATGGAGAAAAAAAAAAGATGGGAGTGGCAATTATAGTTACAGCCAAAATTTTATTTGAATTCATTTACCAAGAAACAGATCCGGAGGCTCGGAGAATTTTATTGGTTTGCAAGATTAACGATATACTTTACACATTAGTTAATTTGTATGCCCCTTCGGAGGGAACCATAGGGTTTGTAAATTCATCACTAGACCATATTGAGAGGGTTGCTAGAGGCTTTTTGATCATCGGAGGAGATCTCAATGCTATAGCTAATTTTGATCTTGACAGGTGGGCAGATGGTGTGAGGAAGCAGGAGGTACGTATGAAAGCAAGAGCGGATGCTTTTTCAGCCTGCCTGTTTAGACAAAACCTTTATGATGTATGGAGGGTGCACCATCCGGGGGAAAAGGATTATTCCTTTCTCTCGAGGGCTCATACGACCTATTCTAGGATTGATAACTTTTTGGTTAGGGGCCCCATGCTTCGAAGATGTTCCAAATCCAGTATGAGAAATATTACCTGGTCAGACCACGCCCCAATATACCTAGACATTAAAGACAACCCTAATTACCAAACCCGCAACAACTGGAGATTAAATGAGCAGTTGGAGGGCCCAGGAGCTGATCGAACATATTAAATCCTTTGTAGAAATTGACGATAACGGAGAGACGACAGAGCAGAACTTATGGTGCACCCTAAAGTATGTAACACGAGGCTACTTGATTAAGAAGGGTGGTTGGCTAAAGAAGAAAAGGGGTAAGGATTTGGCAGAGCTGCATGCAGTAATAGCAACTCTTGAAGCCAGGAATAAATTGGATCCTACCGAGCAGACAGGCAGAGAGATCCAGGCCGTCCAAGAACAGATTAAGAGGGCTCTCCGGATTAGAGCAGAAACCGCAATGAATCGCTTAAAAAGCAATTGGTATTATAGTAATAACAGAGTGGGGAAAGAATTAACAAAAAAACTCAAAGCTCAGAACGCACGTTCAAGAATAATTAAGATAGTAAAAGATGGTAAGATCTGTACCTCCCCGGTACAAATTGCTGTGGCCTTTAAATCATATTACAAGAAACTGGATAATTTGCCACAGCCGGAGACATCTATCCTGAACTTAACCACGTTTCTTGGATCTCTCGGCCTGCCTCGCCGATGATCGGATTGAATCCATTAATACACCGATCACGCTAGTGGAAGTATCTAACACGATCAGAGAGATGAAGAAGGGCAAATCCCCAGGTCTGGATCGGTTCCCAGCATCCTTTTATCAGATACTTGACCCGGTGATTTCTCCCATACTGGTCAGATTGTACAACTCGCTTACTAGAGGAGAGGGACTCCCGCAAGAGATGCTGGAGGCTTCTAATTAATATTAATGGTAAGATATTCTCTAAGATACTGGCTAACCGTCTGAAGTTGGTGATCCACGACTTGATTCATCCCGACCAAGCCGGCTTTATGCCGGGTAGGGAGGGTTCAGAAAACACCAGGAGGGTTTTCGACATTATCGACAGTATACATCAAAGGAAAATCCCCTCTGTCATGGTCGTACTCGATTTAGAGAAGGCCTTTGACAGAGTGGACTGGAGATTTTTGTCGGAAACTCTCCAGGTTTTTGGTTTTATGGGCTTATTTTATAACGCAACAATGGCTCCTTTCCTGGCTTCGGAATTCTTGGACATCTGCAACGGAACAAGACAGGGCTGTCCTCTAGCACCTCTCTTATATGCACTCACAATAGAACCCCTGGCCCAGTACTTGAGAAATTCACAAGAGGTGGTAGGGGTGCAGGTTGGGTCGGATGAACACCTAATTACACTCTATGCAGACAATGTCCTGTTGACCCTGTCGCATCCCCTAACCTCGACACCGGCACTTCTCAAAGCTTTAGAGCTCTACGGCTCCTACTCTAACTATAAGGTTACCGTCCTTAAAACACAGATTATTTCCCTCTATCTGCCAGTGCCTAACCGTCAAATATGGCAGGCCTTTGGTGGAAAGGGGGCTGTATGTGAGACAATAGACTATCTAGGGATCAAAATTTTGAGACAAATAGACAGAATTGTCCCAGTGAACCATAGGTTGTTATTTACAGACCTACAAAAACAGACCTCACAATGGGCAAAGCTTGAAACATCTTGGTTGGGCCATATTAACATCCTAAAAGCCTATATCCTCCCGAAGCGTATATACCTACTTCGAACCATACCGTATAAAGTTCCAATTAAGATCCTTAGAGAGTATGATTTAATGTTTTCGAAATTTGTATGGTCATCTAAAAAGCCACGTATCCCTAGTCAGACACTTAAACGTGCTCCACAATACGATGGACTAGGATACCCAGACCTGCGCAGAATATATGAGGCGTGTCAACTGTTACATGTATTAGCTTGGAAGAACCAAAGGTATAATTCATGTTGGTATAGGTTAGAAATGACGGCTTGTGAAAATAATGACCCTAACCCTTCTGCCCTGGTTGCCCTGTGAGTTCTATCGAAATCTGGGCCTCTCGCTAAAGACAGTAACAGACGTGATGACTTCATTATATAAACTAAAGAGATCACTAAATATAAGAGATCCTATATCAAAAGCTGCCCCCTTGCAGACTGTCTTGTTATTTATAAAGGATATCAAGTTACAGAGATGGAGGGAGGCTGGGATCAACATATTGGGAGATCTATATACAAATAACAACTTGACTTCGTTTGAGACACTAACTAAAAACTATAATCTCCCGGGCACTGAATTTTATAACTATCTGAGACTTAGATCCTTCCTTGTGGAAAACCCTCCTACGGACGTCACGGACTGGGATAATTTTTTGACCACGGTGGGGACCAGGAATGTAATAGCAAGATCCCGACTATTTCTTGACAGGGGGGTGATGGTCGAGAAGTCTTCGGCGAGTCATTTCCCCCCCGAGATTGGTTCAAGGCATGGCAAGAAGTTAGGGGAGCAAACCACTGTATTAACATCCATGAACAATTTTATAAACTTACCCATAGACTTAGTTCCTAAAAGGTTTGTCTAAATTCGATGTAAATGCAAACAATTTATGTTGGCGATGCCAACAAGCAATTGGATCTCAGCGCCATATATGGGGGGATTGCGATGAACTATTTGTGATTATACATAAGGCATCTGCCCTAATAGAAGGGGTGACCCCAATCAAGGGCAACTCACGCCACAAACCTTCTTGTTCCATCTAGACCTACTAGAAACTGATAAAAATCGGAAAGCCCTTTGTATTAATATTCTCTCAGCCTTTAAAATATGTTTGTCGAGATATTGGAGGAGATCAGATATACAGTCCTGGCCGGAAATTAAGTCGCAGATAATCCTTCAGGCTGAGGCCGAAAAATATTTATTTCTAAAGGCCAAAAATAAAGAAAGTAAAGAAATATATGAGAAAATTTGGACAAAGTGGCCAGAATTGTTTGACTAATCTCCTCCAATGGATGGGTTTTCCTGCTTGATTTTTGTATTCTTTTGAAATTATTTATCCCCTGCGAGGACTTCTCTCGTCTCTTGTGTTTCTTGCTTTCATTATATATGCGACCATCGTTCCCCACAGGTCTTAACCAATGACAATGTGTTGTGTCCCCCCCCCCCCCCCCGCCCTAATCCAGAGTTGACAAGAAAATATAGTTACCCCCACCAGCTACAAATTGAATGAGGATGTGAATGGTGACTGTGTGGTATTGGATGAGAGGACATCTAAAGGGCTACTTCAGATGGCAGGGAAACTCAAATACAGTTTTTTGGTGGGTAGGTAATGACAGAATTTTAGATTTTGTAATGGATGAGGAGGAAATATTGATGAAGAAAAACCTGTTACAGTGACTACCTCAATAAGTGTATTACAAATACTGTCTGTTGCCGATTAACTGTATGGGATATAACTATGCTCTTTTTGATGTGCTCTGTTTGCATATATATAATTGTAAAGTTTACCTTTTTCTATATATTAATAAAATGTGATGGAAATGAAAAAAAATAAAATAAATATAAAAATGGAATTATGGGCTCCCATGTAGTGGACTGAGGTGCTATATCATGAGGAATGAATATAAACGGAGATACTCACTTCTGATGGGCTATGTAGATTAGGGTGTAATACACCGAAGAGTGTTCTCTCTGACCAGGTTAAATGAATTTCCATTATATAACAAATACCTTGTTGGTGCCTCACTATATTTACATAAAATATAAAAAATCAAACTTGTTCACCCGGTAACCAATTTTCACGTTAACAAGAGTATTAGAAAAAGAAAAGGAATAAGTATTAAAGTTGGAGACAGAAAGTAGGTAATGGACTGAAGGGAGGAATTGGGAAAAGGATGCCTCAAGAGAAAAAGCATCTGAAGCTTCAGAAGTTGGCAGCAAAAAAGAGGCCAAACACCACACAAGGTGGAAAGATCCATCACAGAATGGCAAAAGTGGCCTGGGGGGAAGGGGGGGGGATCGGTCCAGTAAACAGGGTAGCCAGGTAGACAGTGTGTCAAGGAGCTCCGAGCGCCAAATGTCCAACAGGAAATCTTCATAGAAAACAACATGAAAATCAGTCAGTGAACAACCGAAGCTTCGGGCTCAGTCAGTCTGCATTATAATATTTGTTTGCCAAGCTTTAACATTGAGAGTTAGGGCATGTTGATGAAGCCTCTGTGTTTGTTGCATCAGCGAATTTATCTGTTGGTCAGATTCAAGACGAGCTAATTTCATGCTCTTCATATCTGTATCCAGCATGTGAACTTTCGTTTGCAATGCAGTGACTTCAGTACGGATTCCCGCCAATTCTTCCCTCACCATTTTCTGGAGGTCTTGAAAGAGTCTTCCCAGGTCACCCCTTGTCGTCTGAGATTTGTCCGAGTAGTGGTCTGAGGCATCCAACATAACTAGCGCATCCTGAGTAGGAACAGAGTCCTCAGAGGACTCCTCCGAGTCTGTGAGGTCCTGTTTGTGTGCAGCTACCATCACATTAGGCCTCTGCGGTCTTGCAAGGAAGGCACCGATATCCCTGCTAGTAGAGATGTGTACCAGGTCTTTTTTTGATTTCTGTTGCCCCATCTCGCTAACGTGTATTTTTTGTAATTTTGCTGTGGTTTCCATCAGTTATCGCTTGTTATGCTCTAGTCATGCACAGAGCTCAGAGAGCACACGTCCGTCCATGTCAGAAGCAAGCTCCGCCCCCAAAGGTTTTATTAAACATGGAAAAAAACAGTTTGTGTGATATGTTATTTACTAGTAAAACTTTTTTCCTGTAAGGTCATCTTATATTTAGACTTTTTCTTTTTTTCCCCTAAATAAATATCTAAAATCTATAAATAACTGCTGATTTTGGCATGATATGCCAAGTTTATACATTACTGCTGATTTTGCCACGTTAAACCAAGTTTATACATTACTGCTGATTTTGCCATGGTATGCCACGTTTATATGTTACTTCTGATATTGTCTTGCCACGTTTGTACATTACTGCTGATTTGTCCCATGTTATGCCATGTATATACATCGGTTTGAGAAACCCAGGGCGCTGGGGTGTCACGTGACACTCGGAAAGAAGACTAATCAAGATGGTCTCTAGAGGCACAGACACTGTAGCAACACAAATGTCCCCCTCACCACTGAGGTAAAGAAGCATGGAGGGATATATAAGGGGGGGGGATGGCTAACTTGTTTGTGTATGTGAGGTGACTTACTAGATGTCTGTGAAATGTGTGTGTATGTGACTGGATGTCTGTGAGGTGTGTGTGTATGTGACTGGATGTCTGTGAATGTGTGTATGTGACTGGATGTCTGTGAGGTGTGTGTTTGTGCATGGATGTCTGTCTATGTGACTGATTGGATGTATGTGAGGTGTGCTTGTATGTGACTGTCTCTGTGCGTGATTGTGTCTATGTTTGTGTGATTTGTCTGGCTCCTTTTTGCTGGCTCCTAAAATAAAATCAAGTTTGTCACTCCCTGTTATACATCACTGCTTATTTTGCCACGGTAAACCAAGTTTATACATTATTGCTTATTTTGCCATGTTAAACCAAGTTCATGTGATATGTTAAGTGCAATCTTAGTGTGGGGGTAAGCCCTGTGAGTGCAATCTAAGTGCAGGGGTAGATCCTGCGAGTGCAGTCTCAGTGCTGGATATTTGTCAAGTGATTTATGCCTAATCCAATATTACTGGGGGCCTCACAATAACTGTAGCCCAGGGGCCTACAATGCCTTAATCCGGCCCTGTGGGTATGGTAGATTTTTCTACGTAAGTAAGCAATTGATAGCTGTTTACCTGGAAATTATTTTTCAAATGTTGGCAACTTTGAATACATTCCTCTAAAAGGGTTCACAAAGTCAACTGATCTCACAGATTCCATATACAGAAAGCCTTTCATATCTATGGAAGAAAATTAAAAAACGTACTGGTGAAGCCCCAAATACATAGTACCAAAAGTGAGAGAGGATGCCAGCAACTGGGTAGTACCCCACACACTGCATAATAAACATATGTGTAAAAAAGAGCTACACACCAATGCATAAATAAAAAATGTACATTCTTAGAAATAAATCAGCAAGATTGCGCTACAGATCAAAAACAAATACCATATTTGCTCGAATATAAGACAAGGTTTTTTTCAGAGCAAATGCCTTATATTCAAGGTCGTCTTATAATCTGACCTCAAATCAAGGTGAGACTAAGATCCAGGTCCCCCGCAGAGCTGCAGAGGACCTGGATCCCCCTCTCTAACAGCAGGTGGATATCTGCGCAACTCAGACATCCTCCCCTGCTGCCGCCCGGCACGACCGCCAGGACTTCTATGCTTCATCATAAAAGTCCCGGCGGAAGTGCCGGCCAGCAGCAGAGGATGTCTGCGCATATCGTGCAGACATCCCTCGGCTGCCCCCACTAGCCACCAGGGAGCGAGAGACCAGGTGAGATGGAGGGAGGGGGGGAGATTGACAAGGGGAGGGGGGGGCAGAGAAAGACAAGGGGAGGGGGGGCAGAGAAAGACAAGGGGAGGGAGGGAGGGGGGAGAGAAAGACTAGGGGAGGGGGGACAGAGAAAGACTAGGGGAGGGGGGCAGAGAAAGACTAGGGGAGGGGAAGCAGAGAAGACAAGGGGAGGGAGGAGAGCTGTGAGGCTGGAACACAGAGTATAAGCGTAGTCAGGCAAGCCAAGGTCAGTGGGTAGGAGAAAGCAGAGTAGTGAGACAGTCTAAATCGGTAACAGGTAAGTAACGATCAATAGAAAGCTTGATATACTGCAGGCAGGAACCACAATAATCTGGCAGAAGGTAGATTCACAGGAAGAGGCTTTTATAGGCTGAGAGTGAGCACATGACTTGACACAGGTGAGGAGAGTTGATGATAATAACAAGGCTTTGTTTATTCATTGTTACTAGAACATAGGCTAAAATGTAAAAGACAGGCTGGTGAACTGGTAAATAAGAGGGCTAGGAACATGGAAGTCAGAGTTCAAGTCCAGGCATGGTCAGTTCCTGACATCACCGCCTCCTCTACAGAAGCGGCCTCTGGACGCACTTTTTCCTGGTTTATCAGGGTGCCGCTGGTGAAAAGCCGTAATTAGACGTTGAGCATAAACTTTCTCCACTGGTTCCCATGACCTATCCTCATCACCATAGCCTTTCCAATGAACCAAGTACTGTAGTTTATTATGGAAGATTCTGGAATCAAGAATTTTTTCCACCTCATATTCATCTTCACCATCCACCAGGACAGGTGCAGGGGCAAGCAAGGTCCGTCCAGGAAAAGGATTTTCATGATAAGGTTTTAGCAATGCAGTGTGAAATACGGGATGTACTCTTATGGAATCTGGGAGTTGTAGGCGAAAAGTGACAGAATTGATCTGAGCGATGATCTCAAAAGGCCCAATATATTTCTGAACCCAACTTATGAGACGGAATATGAAGCTTGAGGTTCTTAGTGGAAAGCCATACCTTATCACCAATTTGATAAACTGGGGCCTCTTTCCTATGCCTATCAGCAGCTCTTTTGTAACAACCCTGAGCCTTCAAAAGTCTTTCTTTCAATAGTTCCTGGGATTGCTGCAAGGTAGTAAGCCGGTCTGCCACTGCAGGAGTGGAAGTAGTAATTGGAAGACTCTCTAGAAAGTTTGGATGATAACCGTAATGGGCAAAAAATGGGCTTTGACAAGTGGAGCTGTGTTGAGCATTGTTGTAGGCAAACTCTGCCGTGGGTAGAAAGTCTAGCCAGTCATCCTGCAGGTAGCTAATAAAACACTGCAAATATTGCTTCAGAGTTTGGTTGGTTCTCTCAGTCTGTCCATTACTTTGACGATGAAAAGACGATGACAGATTCACATTTATTCCAAGTCCAGAACAAAAACATTTCCAAAAGCGTGAAGTAAACTGTACCCCTCTGTCAGAAATCACTTCATCAGGAACACCATGCAAACGAAATACCTCTCGAATAACTAAGTCTGCAGTCTGATTGGAAGAAGGGAACATGGAAGTCAAATAGAGAAAGACTAGGGGAGGTGGGGGGGGGGGGGAGAAAGACTAGGGGAGTGGGGGGGAGAGAAAGACTAGGGGAGTGGGGGGGAGAGAAAGACTAGGGGAGTGGGGGGGAGAGAAAGACTAGGGGAGTGGGGGGGAGAGAAAGACTAGGGGAGTGGGGGGGAGAGAAAGACTAGGGGAGTGGGGGGAGAGAAAGACTAGGGGAGTGGGGGGAGAGAAAGACTAGGGGAGGGGGGGAGAGAAAGACTAGGGGAGGGGGGGGAGAGAAAGACTAGAGGAGGGGGGGGAGAGAAAGACAAGGGGGGGGAGAGAAAGACTAGGGGAGGGGGGGAGAGAAAGACAAGGGGGGAGAAATGGAGAAAAGTTTGGGGGGAGGGAAACAACGCAGGGGGTGGTGGAGAGAGAGGCAGCATTGGCACAATAAATACAGGAAATGAACTTGTTTCATATCATTTTTATTGAATATTACATGTTACTATATACAAGTTAAACTTTTTTCCTATAGGGTAGTCTTATATTCAGGCTTTTAGTTTTTTTCCTAAAGGAATATCCAAAGTTTGGGGGGTCGTCTTATAATCAGGGTCGTCTTATATTCGAGCAAATACGGTAAGTAATATAAGGGGTCACAGGTTGAGTTTACCTTATTCGTAATGCTTGTGTGAAGTATTTTTGATAACTGGTCATTTCGGATAACAGAACATTTTCACCAATAAGATATATTGAATCCTCTCAGCACTCACAAAATATATTAGAATGAATGCAAATACTGTATAGAGCAAATAATTCACTTTTACTATGACTTGCCTATGCATCCCCAGACTTGTCAATCTGCCACTCAGACTTGCAAATCGTTGTTAGATTTTGTAACAATGCAAAACTTGATATATCTATCGATAACGGATACGCAATCTATGAACACTTACTAGGTGAGACAAGGGCATACAACAACCAGGATAGCAAATCAACATTTTGGCCGAAAGTCCTTCTTCTGGAGAAGTCTCCACACATCAAGTGTTCATATCCCTTATATTACTTATATTATTCATACTTATACTATTACTTATACTTTTTTGGTTTTGACCTGTAGCAGTACATTAAAATCGCTTAATTATTTGTATGGATGTGCTTATTGAATGGAACATGTTCTTTAAATATTTGGCATTTTTGATATAATAAAGCACTCCAAATGTTATTCTAGTATTGGTGTGCAGCTCTATATGTATGGAAAATAAATGAAGATAGAACAGAATTGGATGGACTTGTATATCATATAGCTTAATAAAAAAAAAAAATATTGGGAGAAAAAAAACACTTTTTCTAACTTTTACATGAAAAATCTTTTACACGTTTACAAACACAAATAAAAAAAACCCTGCTAAATAGATTGTAATATTTGTCCTGAGTTTAGAAATAGCCTATGTTTACATGTTTGACTTGTATTTTGCAAGTTATAGTGAAATAAACGAAAGTAGTGTTTTTGTTTCTTAGTCTACAGTGACCTTTTGACCACATCCTGACCCTAATCCTAGCACTAACACTAACCATTATGCTAACCCAAACCCTAGATCTAAGGCTAAGTGACGGAAGTGATAACTCATCACTTCTGAAGCTCTTGCCTACAACTAGGCAGGGCCATATTGGAGTAGCATGCTGCTTCATATTTTCATTAATTCATATACTACTAAAGATTAATCTGCCAGCATTAATAGAATACACATGCTATTTAATTTAATGTTTATTATCTGTTTTGCACAAGTTTTGAAAAGGCTAATTATGTACAGAAAATCAAGTATCTTTATTTTCCCCACAATTTTAATTTTACATCTCATGCTGGGAATTTGTTTCTAAAGTTAAAACATCCTTACGTTCAGTATGTTTGTATAATTGGCATTCCTTAGCACTGTGAGATCAAGTAGGGGAAACACAATGTTTTGTTTTTATTCTATACAAGGTGAACATTAAATAAAAATAAATATGGATGTAGGCACATTCATTTTATGTATGTACTTGTGTGTATTACTATATTTGCTTGAAAATAAGACAAAGTATTTTTGCAGAGGAAATCCTCTGAAAGGTCCGCTCTTCTTAAATTCAAATGTCATCTTATAATCAGACCTCAAATAGAGGTCTAATTATAACACTAGAATCCAGGTCCCCTGCAGAGCCGCAGACAGACTTCTCTGGTGCTTCCCGACACTTACATATGGGTGGCTGTGCACATCAAGCAGCGCACAGACATCCTCCTGCTGCACCCACTAGACAGCAGGAAAGTCTGGGGGTGCCTTGGCAGTCCTGAAAGGCCCACTGGCAACTTTGAGGATGCATTGGTAAGTCTGGCTGCAGATTGGAAAGTTTGGGGGGGCAGTTTGGATTCAAGGTGCATCCAATTTATTTCAAAGCTATATTAAATCTATAAAACTTGCTATTCAAGAAGAGCAACTACCACACATTCTGGCAGATTCTCCGTGTGTGGAGACCATTTAACATGCAGCCAAGACAGCCACCAGAAATGGTGTGACCCCTTCCAGAACAACTGGTCTTTGCCCTACCACACTCACTCCATTTCTCTTGCACTCCTTATGTTATTACCCCCACACTCCTAGTCATAGCACCAACTTGCACACCCAGGACATGGTACAGCACCAACATTACACCCCAAGGACTTTCCTCAGAAATGCAGGACATGCCCATCATTCACACTGCACACCCAGGAAATGTCCAGCACCCACATGGCAGACCCAGGACTTATCAGCCAGTGCCACTTCTGACAGTTCTTTTTTTAAAGGGACCTTTCCTCCGCTGATGGCAAATGCAATATTCCACATGAGTGGAATGGTGGCATGTGACAAAATTAGTGTTTAGCCAGCTATTTTAATATTCCTAGGAATATAGCTTGGCACAGCTATATAAAAAATCTGTCTATGGTGTATAAGTACCGTATTTGCTCGATTATAAGACGACCCTGATTATAAGACGACCCCCCAAACTTTGGATATTCCTTTAGGAAAAAAACTAAAAGCCTGAATATAAGACTACCCTATAGGAAAAAAGTTAAACTTGTATATATTGTATATACACATGTAAATTGCTTTTTTAATAAAAAATGATATCAAAAAATGCATTTCTTGTTTTTATTTCCTTTTATGTGCTAATGCTGCCTCTCTCTTTCCCTTGCCCCCAGCTTTCTCTCTCTCCCCCCCCCTTAGTGTTGTCTCTCTCTCCCCCTCCCTTTGACTCCCCCCTCGCCTCTGTCTCTTCCCCCCTTGTTTCTCTCTGCCCCCCTCCCCTTGTTTCTCTCTGCCCCCCTCCCCTTGTTACTCTGTGCCCCCCTCGTCTCTCTCTCTTCCCCCCTCCCTCCCCTTGTCTCTGTCTCTTCCCCCCTCCCTCCCTCCCCTTGTTGCTCTGTCCCTCCCTCCCCTTGTTGCTCTGTCCCCCTCCCTCCCCCTATTGCTCTGTCCCCCCTCCCCCTATTGCTCTGTCCCCCCCTCCCCCTGTCTCTCTGCCCCCCTCCCTCCCCCTCACCTGTAACTCGCTCCCTGGTGGCTATTGGGGGCAGCCGGGACTTTTATGATGAAGCCGGAAGTACCCGGCTTCATCATAGAAGTCACCGCGGTCGTGCCGGGCGGCAGCAGGGGGAGTCTGTGCTCATCGCGCAGACATCCCCTGCTGTTAGAGAGGGGGATCCAGGTCCCCTGCAGCTCTGCTGGGGACCTGGATCCCTGTTTTATAATCTGACCTCTGTTATAAGATGAGGGGAATTGTTCAGATAAAAAATTCTGAAAAAAACCTTGTCTTATAATCAAGCAAATACGGTATTTTAAATGCACTTACCATTTCTTCACCACCTCCTCACACCTGTTATTCCCACCAATTATGCAAATAGCATCCACAATCTGTTGCCAGAGTTTATTCTTCCTCTTCTGGCTTGTCCTCTTGGCTGCTGCTCCTTTCTCCTCTGCTCAGAAACACTGCTGTTATCTTTTGGCCCTTGATTTCACGGATGCTTTAACAATTGGCAATGTGGGCACTTGCCCAGGGCCCACTGGTTAAAGGGGCCCCCGCTGGCCCAACATGCCCCCCCCCCAACCCCCCGTTGCATGCGGAGACAGTCACGTGTGCAGCAGCCGCATCCAGCAGATGCGCTCCGGCTTACTCTTAGTGCTGCCGGATATGACAGCAAGTCATATATCCGGCAATTGTTTGTATCTCCTCCATGCACGCTATGCACGCAGGGAGTGGGGATTTTTTTTTATTACTGGGTATACTGGCTGTGGCATAGTAGTGAGCCAACTGACTGTGGCATATTAGTGGGCATACGGCCTGTGGCATGTTAGTGAGCAAATGAACAGTGGCATATTAATGGGCAAATTGGCTGTGGCATATTAATGGACAAACTGGCATATTTTAATGGGCAAACTGGCTGTTGCATATGTTAATGGCAAACTGATTGTGGCATGTTAATTGGTAAATGACTGTGGCTCATTGTAATTGGCAAAGTGATTCTGTGCATCTTCTGTGGGGCAAAATAACAAGTACTATGGGGCAAAGTGACACTGTGGCATGTTCTGCAGGGTCAGTTCTATGAGGGAAAGAGACACTGTGGTATGTTCTGTAGGGCAAATTGACACTGGCATGCCAAATCATGTGGGTACAATATAAGTCAAGTGCTGTGGGTGCAATATAAGTGCAAGTGCTGTGGAGACTGTATGGTGTTGTGTTAAGTCCTTTAGTTGCAATGTGGGTGCAGAAAAAGGGAATAAAACAAGAAATGTAATTTTTCAATAACATGTTTACTACATATACAAGTAGTTGGATGTGATATGAAAATAGTTGCATGTAATATTACAAAGTTTACATTTACATATAGTTTTTTTACATTGCTACATTACAAAAATTGGGTCGGGGGGGGGCCACTGCTAAAGACTTTGCCCAGGGCCCACTAGGGTCTTAAAGTGACCTTGCTTGACTTCCCCCCCCCACTTTTACTAATACTGTCGGGGTCGTCGTTGTCGTCCCCCCATCACTGGTTTGCCATTGCTTTTTGTTATTTACGGTTTCATTTTAGTTGCCTACTGGCTTCAAATCCTGCTCTCAAATGGTGGTGCGGATGTTCGGATACCGATATGTCAGTGATGTGCAATTTGAAGGCACCATTTCGGTGCTGATTATCGACACATATTACAAGACATAAAATGTATTATGCAAAAACTGCCAGTTTGTTGCCCGTACAAGAGGTACACAAGAACAATGCACCAGTTCAGTTTCTATACTTGAATTTGGCACACTACTCCATGGAAGATGTAACACCCATCCAGGGCCGGTGCCACCGTAAGGCTGGTCAGACAGCCACCTTAAGGTGCCAGCCCTGGGGGGGGGGGGGATGCCGGTAGAGGCACAGGCTGGGGAGATGATCTCCCCTCAGCAGCCCTCTACACCGCTGTGGAGCAGCCTAAGAGAGGGCGGATCTCACAGAGTGCGAGGTCCGCCCCTTCGAAGCAGAGCAGTGTCTGCTTCGGGGAGCTGAGCAGCTCAGTAAGAACTGCTCGCGCTCCCTGTGTTTAGAGCTTTGCTTCAAGGGGAGGGGGCAGACCTCGCACCCGGTGAGATCCGCCCCCTCCCAAGGTCTGTCTGGGAGAGTGGGGGGGGGGAGAAAGAGAGAACAGGGTAGGGGGGGCGAGAAAGAGGGAAAAAAGATCAGGGGAGGGGGGAAGAGAACAAGGGAGGGGAGGGAGAAATAGAGAAAGAGAACAGGGGAGGAGGGAGAAATAGAGAAAGAGAACAGGGGAGGGGGGAGAAAGAGAACAGAGATGGGGTGGAAGGGGGGAAAACAGAAATGGGGGAGAGGAAGAGGGAGAGAGAACAGAGATGGGGGAGATAATGGAGATGGGGGTAGGAGGGGAAGAGAACAGAGATGGGGGTAGGAGGGGAAGAGAACAGAGATGGGGGTAGGAGGGGAAGAGAACAGAGATGGGGTGGGAGGGGTTGAGAACAGAGATGGCGGAGAGAACAGAAGAAGGGGAGAAAGATGAGAGGGGGAACAGAGATAGGGGGAGGGAAATAGATATGGGGAGAGGAAGGATAGATAAGGGATATGGGGAGAGTCTTGAGATTGGGGGTGGTAAGTTTGGATGGGGGGTGCACCAAAAAGCACTTTCACCTGTGTATCAAAAAATCCTTCCACCGGCCCTGCACCCATCCATGTTACAGCAAGCTTTCACACTTGTTAAATTTACCATCGTTCAGGACTGTACTACTGTAAAAGAGCCCCAGTTAAGCATTAAATTGACAGTCAAATTTGGCATGGTGGTATGTAACAAAATTAGTGTTTAACCAGCTATTTTAATATGGTGCTAAGAAAAATGCCAGACAGCTCTTGGCTCCTTTCTAACCTATAACATAGACACCATAGGTTTCTTTGTCAAGTGTCCACAAGAATTCACCGATGAACCATGATATTATAGGTGATAAACTGGACGCATGTTCATATATGCGCCTGATTCGATGTGCATCCAATTTATTTAAACACTATATTTAATCTATAAACCTTGCTGCTCAAGTGGAGCCACTACCTTCTCTGGCTGCAGATATGATCAGGTGCTTCATTTGTGATCCAGGAAATATCTGTGCTTAATTACATGTATTGCCAGCTACCATGATCAGACATCAAAAGAATCTACCATAACAAATGGCTAACACTCGCACACTAAGCACTGTGGAATGCTAACGTCAGCATTTGGGAGTGGGTGGGTGTGCATGCATACATGTCAGCAGAGGCATCACTAGGGTTGGTGTCACCCGGTGCGGAAACTCATGGTTTCACCCCCCTGGATTTCCTCCAATACAATGCCAGATTCCTTAGTAATGCCAGTTAGATGGCCTATTAACTATGCCACACACAGTAGCCCCATAACTATGACACACACAGGAGCCCCATAAATTATGCCACACCAGAGCCCCACTATTTATGCCTCACATCTGCCCAATTAAATATGCAACACACACACAGGTGCCCCATAATTATGACACACACACAGGTGTCCCATAATTATGCCACACAAAAGAGTCCCTTAATTATGCCACGCATGGGGCCCAATAAATATGTCACACACAAGCGCCCCATAATTATGCCACACATGGGACCGCCATTAATTATGCAACACACAGGAGCCCCACGAGATGACAATTGTACAATCTAAAACAATACATATCTTTACATACAGACATCTCTCTCTCTATAACAGCCAATTTGCCCAATTATATGCCAATGTCATTTTGTCATTAATAAGCGACAGACAATTTGCCCATTAATATGCCATTATTATTGTGCCATTCAGATGCCAATACCATTGTGCCATTAAGATGCCAGTATTGTGCCATGCATATGCCAGTAATATTGTGCAATTCAGATACCAGTAATATTGTGCCATTCAAATACCAGTAATATTGTGCCATTCAAATACCAGTAATATTGTGCCATTCAGATACCAGGAATATTGTGCCATTCAAATACCAATAATATTGTGCGATTCAGATGACAGTAATATTGTGCCAGATACCAGTAATATTTTGCCATTCAGATACCAGTAATATTGTGCCATTCAGAGCCCAGTAATATCGTGCCATTCAGATACCAGTAATATTGTGCCATTCAGAGCCCAGTGATATTGTGCCATTAATATTGTGCCATTCAGATACCAGTAATATTGTGCCATTCAGACACCAGTAATATTGTGACATTCAGAGCCCAGTAATATTGTGCCATTCAGATATCAGTAATATTGTGCCATTCAGATGCCAGTAATATTGTGCCATTTAGATGCCTGTAATATTGTGCCATTCAGATGCCTGTAATAGTGTGCCATTCAGAGCCCAGTATTATTGTGCCATTAAGAGCCCAGTAATATTGTGCCATTCAGAAACCAGTAATATTGTTCCATTCAGATGCCTGTAATAGTGTGCCATTCAGAGCCCAGTAATATTGTGCCATTCAGATGCCAGTAATATTGTGCCATTAAGAGCCCAGTAATATTGGGCCATTCAGAAACCAGTAATATTGTGCCATTCAGATGCCCAGTAATATTGTGCCATTCAGATGCCCCAGCCAATTTGCCCATTCCTCCCTCCTCCCCCTTTCCCCAGTACTTACCGCCTGGCTGCTGCTCCGTGTCCCTGGCTGGACGTCTCCGTGCAGTGTTCCCTCCTGCACGGAGGAGGGAAACAGAGTCACCGGATGTGACGTTATGTTTTTTTAATTTTTCTGGCGGCCGAATCCAGCGATGCTGTGCGGGGGGATGCAGGCAGCGGTCCACACCCCCCTCGGGATGCCACTGCATGTCAGCCGCCATTTTAGCAGAAGGAGCTGCGATTTTTCCAAACATGTAAATCAAGCGTATATATCTACCTGAATCTGAATCCACAAGATGCTGGAGAGGCTGATTGCAGAAGATCTTCTGGGCCCCATCCAACATCTTGACACTTCTGCTGTGTGGACTACATTACCTTTTGGTGCTCAGCCTGCAGAGCAGCTGAAACATAGAAATAAGAACCATTCACCCCATCTAACTGGAGTGCCATCACATAGTAAGGCATTCCAACTGTATGTACTACATTTCCCATGATATTCTGCAGGCTCATAGCTGGCTAAGCATCATGGGAAATGTGACTCCTGTGGCTGGAGTGCCATGATTAGGCATCAATGCATTAAGCACTGCAGATGTGTGGACTACATTTCCAATGATTCTGAGCTGGCTGAGCATCATGGGAAATGTAGAACACAAATCTGGATTGCCTATACTACCTCCCCTCTAAATTACATACCTGGGAGAGTGCTGGGGGCCTTAGTGTATTAATGACTCCACCCAGTGCAGAATTAAGATTTGGGGAGTGGTATTACACTAACCTTGGCTTGATAGGGACCACCTCATTACTCCCTCACTGTGAGCTTAAGTGGAAAAGATATGGGGAACATACCACTGGTATTCACCACTTAATCTACCACAGACTGAAAATTCAGCCATAGATGTATGAACTCTAGTTTGTAGTGCTGTGAATGTTTGCTGCACAGAATGGGAGTAATTAATTTACACTTGTCCACATTTTACATTTACACTGTGACTAACCATTAGCCGTATTTAGATCACCAGAGGAAATACAGCAGCCAATTCAAAATTTAATCAGAGTGCACCTTTAAACAGCAGTTGCTTCTTCAACAGTCTTATTCTTTGGATTTTACACAGGCAAGATAAGTGTGTTATAAATCCAGGGATGAAAGTCCAGGTCAGTTTTTATTACATTTTTAAACAGGTGTTAATCAGAGGGATCTGTTGTTTTTACACGATGGGTTACATAGTTCTTTCAATACCAAGACCAGTGAAATTAATAATGTAGAGCTCAAGTTGTTTCATGGAAAAGTTTTTACATGATTATTGTTATATGTTAGTTTTAATAAATACAGTTATGTTGAATGGGATTACCTGATCTGCGCTTTAGCCCAGGTTATTTAATGAATAAATCATACTCCGGTCATTATTTTTCACCACTCCTCCGTCTGGGTAAAAACATACTTCCCAAGTGTCCCTATTTAGGATCAACAGTTCCTATTTTGCGCCCAAATTCCGCTGTCCCTCTTTCCTCCTTTATTGTCCGTCTTTCCTGGGAACTCTGAATTTTTAGTTTGTATGAGTGCTTCACAGCTATAAAACGCACAATAATGTGAGTTTAAATTGCAGTAAATGTGTTTTTATATTAATTTTTGTAAATGAAATAATAATAATAATTAATTGTTTGACTTATCAAATTGCATAAATAGTTACCAATTGGCCTTAAATTTCACTGAAAAAGTTTCAGTAAAGCCAGACTCATAGCCACACCTTCAGACCTCCCACAAAAATAAGTGTCCTCTTTTGAACATTAAAAATGTTGGGTCGTATGGATAAAGGTGCCAGTGCACAGGTTGTATTGGATTCTGGGATAGAGAACAGTTTTGTTATTGGCTGTTTAGTATTGTAGTCATATTAATGAAAACTTGTTATACTGTGTGGCATGCAACCAGGAGTTTGATTAGCCATCTTTCTCATTTGCTGGTTGCTCAATAACATTAACTTTTGTACTTAATGCATTTCCCTGCTGTATATTGATAAATGTTTAGAAGCAAAAACTATACATTTCTCTGTATGTACCTTCAAAGACAATTATAACTGTCAAAAGACTGTGATGTAGGACCCCGACATATACATGCCTTCTTTGCCATGTAGGGTGCAATACACTAACCAGCCTGCTCCTTTTTTTTTAAACAAACTTTATTGAAGCCACGCGGCTGGAGGGGAGTGTACAACGCTTCCCTCACAGCCACGGACCTACACCGGGAGACAGCAGCAAGGAGGTAAGTACTGGCTGGGGAAGGGGGGAGGAGGGTGGCATAACGAGCATACTGAGGGGCAATATTCTGGCATATTAAATGGCTATATCCTGGCATATTATTCGGCAATATCCTGGCATATTAAGTGGCAATATCCTGGCATATTAAGTGGCAATATCCTGGCATATTAAATGGCTATATCCTGGCATATTAATTGGCAATATCCTGGCATATTACGTGGCAATATCCTGGAATATTACGTGGCAATATCCTGGCATATTACGTGGCAATATCCTGGCATATTAATTGGCAATATCCTGGCATATTAAGTGGCAATATCCTGGCATATTATATGGCTATATCCTGGAATATTAATTGGCAATATCCTGGCATATTAAGTGGCAATATCCTGGCATATTAAATGGCTAAATCCTGGAATATTAATTGGCAATATCCTGGCATATTAAATGGCAATATCCTGGCATATTAATTGGCAATATCCTGGCATATTAAGTGGAATATCCTGGCATATTAAATGGCAATATCCTGGCATATTAAATGGCAATATCCTGGCATATTAATTGGCAATATCCTGGCATATTAATTGGCAATATCCTGGCATATTAAGTGGCAATATCCTGGCATATTATATGGCTATATCCTGGCATATTAAATGGCTAAATCCTGGAATATTAATTGGCATATCCTTGCATTTTAAGTGGCAATATCCTGGCATATCAAGTGGCAATATCCTGGCATATTAAATGGCTAAATCCTGGAATATTAATTGGCATATCCTTGCATATTAAGTGGCAATATCCTGGCATATTAAGTGGCAATATCCTGGCATATTAAGTGGCAATATCCTGGAATATTACGTGGCAATATCCTGGCATATTACGTGGCAATATCCTGGCATATTAATTGGCAATATCCTGGCATATTAAGTGGCAATATCCTGGCATATTATATGGCTATATCCTGGAATATTAATTGGCAATATCCTGGCATATTAAGTGGCAATATCCTGGCATATTAAATGGCTAAATCCTGGAATATTAATTGGCAATATCCTGGCATATTAAATGGCAATATCCTGGCATATTAATTGGCAATATCCTGGCATATTAAGTGGAATATCCTGGCATATTAAATGGCAATATCCTGGCATATTAAATGGCAATATCCTGGCATATTAATTGGCAATATCCTGGCATATTAAGTGGCAATATCCTGGCATATTATATGGCTATATCCTGGAATATTAATTGGCAATATCCTGGCATATTAAGTGGCAATATCCTGGCATATTAAATGGCTAAATCCTGGAATATTAATTGGCATATCCTTGCATATTAAGTGGCAATATCCTGGCATATTAAGTGGCAATATCCTGGCATATTAAATGGCAATATCCTGGCATATTAAATGGCTAAATCCTGGAATATTAATTGGCAATACCCTGGCATATTAATTGGCAATATCCTGGCATATTAAATGGCTAAATCCTGGCATATTCATTGGCAATATCCTGGCATATTCATTGGCAGTATCCTGGCATATTCATTGGCAATATCCTGGCATATTAAATGGCTAAATCCTGGAATATTAATTGGCAATATCCTGGCATATTCATTGGCAATATCCTGGCATATTCATAGGCAATATCCTGGCATATTCATTGGCAATATCCTGGCATATTAAATGGCTAAATCCTGGAATATTAATTGGCAATACCCTAGCATATTAAATGGCAATATCCTGGCATATTAAATGGCTAAATCCTGGCATATTAATTGGCAATATCCTGGCATATTCATTGGCAATATCCTGGCATATTCATTGGCTATATACTGGCATATTCATTGGCTATATACTGGCATATTAATTGGCAATATCCTGGCATATTAATTGGCTATATACTGGCATATTAATTGGCAATATCCTGGCATATTAATTGGCAATACCCTGGCATATTAATTGGCAATATCATGACATATTAATTGGCAATACCATGGCATATTAAATGGCAATATCCTGGTATATTAACTGGCAATATCCTGGTATATTAACTGGCAATATCCTGGCATATTAACTGGCTATATCCTGGCATATTAACTGGCAATATCCTGGCATATTAAGTGGCAATACACTGGCATATTAATTGGCAATACCCTGGCATATAAAGTGGCAATATCCTGGCATATAAAGTAGCAATATCCTGGCATATAAAGTGGCAATATCCTGGCATATTAATTGGAAATATCCTGGCATATTAAATGGCAATATCCTGGCATATTAAGTGGCAATATCCTGGCATATTAAGTGCCAATATCCTGGCATATTAAGACGCAATATCCTGGCATATTAAATGGCAATATCCTGGCATATTGAGGGGCAAAATCCTGGCATATTAAAATGGCAAAACAATGGCATATTGAGGGGCAAAATACTGGCATATTGAGGGCAAAATACTGGCATATTAAATGGCAAAAGAATGGCATATTGAATGGCAAAAGAATGGCATATTGAATGGCTAAATCCTGGCATATTAAAGGCAAAATACTACTGGCATATTGAGTGGCAAAATATTACTGGCATATTGACCAACTGCTCCCAACCACCCTCCATATTACACTAGACCGGGATAACATGCTTGTGAGGGTTGGTGGGGCGAGTGGGAGAAATTGTCGAGGGGTAGGGAGAGTTTGTGAGAGAGTCTGTGAGAGAGTGAGTAAAAGTCTGTGTGTGAGCAAGAGAGACAGTCTGTGTATGAGAAACTTCTTGTCTTTGTGTGTGACACAGACAGCTTGTATGTGTGTGTGCAAGACAGCTTGTGTGTGTATATGATATACACACATGCTTCTCACTGGCATGATATACAAATAATATATATCATTTCAGTGATCTGCCCCTTTGTGGCCCCACCCCTCATGGCCCCTCCCTCTTGTAGCTCCGCCCACACATGGCCGGTATTTTTTTGAGGAAAAGGTTGCAACCCTATTCAGGAGATAGACGGAGAGGTTAGTAGGAGATTCAAAGCATGTTAAAAACATTAAATGATTAAATAGCCGCAAAAGTCAATTTGAGTTGTTAAATCTCTGCCCCAGACCTTCTCAAAATCAGATCTTTCACAATTATATTTTGTTTCACGACAAGTAGACTGTCATGAAGGACAAGTAGATCGGACTACCGCTTTAGTCCCTTGGACAAGTAGTGTATTTTTACATTTCCACACCAAATTAATCTTAGAGAGGATATTATAATGTTATATAAATATAAGCAGGACCAGGGGCGTTGCTAGGTCTTCAAAAGATCCGGGGCTGGAGCCCGTGATAGATTTGATAGAAGTGGAGTAAATAAGCTCACATTCTTAGGCGGCATACAGACGGATATAATTGATGCCAATGAACAATAGGTATGTATGGGTATATATCAGGGCTCAACAAATCCTGGGCACCAGGAAATTATACCTGGCGCCCAGTTATTGTTGTCCCTGCATGGTACCCTCGCTGCTGGGATCATTTTATTTTTATCCAGCGGAGCGCGGGGGAGCAGTGTGTGCACTGGCTGCACAGTCTTCCTGCTCCATCCCCACATGCACCGTACTATAGTGTCCGAGCGCTGAATGTGCTCAGCAGGTCTAGAAACAACAGCAGGGCACAGACCAGGCTAGAATGAGGTATAGCAACTAGGAGGGGGACATATTGATACATTGATAGCACTTTTTTTTATCAACTTTTTTTAACAACAACAAAATTGCTGACTTGTGTGTGTGTGTGACTGACACAGTGTGACTGTGTGTTTATGTGACTGACTGTATGTCTGACTGTGACTGAATGTATGTGTGTGTGTGTCTGTGACTGAATGTATGTGTGTGTGTCTCTGACTGAATGTATGTGTGTGTGTCTGTGACTGAATGTATGTGTGTGTGTCTGTGACCGACTGTTTGTGTGTGTCTGTGACTGACTGTATGTGTGTGTCTGTCTGTGACTGACTGTATGTGTCTGTCTGTGACTGACTGTATGTGTCTGTCTGTGACTGACTGTATGTGTGTGTCTGTCTGTGACTGACTGTATGTGTGTGTCTGTCTGTGACTAACTGTGTGTGTGTGTGACTGACTGTATGTCTGACTGTATGCGTGTCTGTCTGTGATTGACTGTATGAGTGTGTCTGTCTGTTACTGACTATATGTGTGTGTGTGACTGACTGTATGTCTGACTGTGACCGAATGTATGTGTGTGTGTCTGTGACTGACTGTATGTGTGTGTGTGTCTGTGACTGACTGTATGTGCGTGTCTGTCTGTGACTGACTGTATGTGTGCGTCTGTCTGTGACTGACTGTATGTATGTGTGTGTGTGTCTGTGACTGACTGTATGTGTGTGTCTGTCTGTGACTGACTGTATGTATGTGTGTGTGTCTGTGACTGACTGTATGTATGTGTGTGTGTCTGTGACTGACTGTATGTGTGTGTGTCTGTGACTGACTGTATGTGTGTGTCTGTCTGTGACTGACTGTATGTATGTGTGTGTTTCTGTGACTGACTGACTGTATGTGTGTGTGTCTGTGACTGACTGTATGTGTGTGTGTCTGTGACTGACTGTATGTGTGTGTGTGTCTGTGTGTGTCTGTGACTGACTGTATGTGTGTGTCTGTGACTGACTCTATGTGTGTGTGTCTGACTGTGTGTGTGTGTCTGTGACTGACTGTATGTGTGTGTGTGTCTGTGACTGACTGTATGTGTGTGTCTGTCTGTGACTGTATGTGTGTGTGTGTCTGTGACTGACTGTATGTGTGTATGTCTGTGACTGACTGTATGTGTGTATGTCTGTTACTGACTGTATGTGTGTGTGTGTGACTGACTGTATGTCTGCCTGTGACCGACTGCATGTGTGTATCTGTCTGTATGTGTGTGTGTACAGTGGATATAAAAAGTCTACACACCCCTGTTAAAATGTCAGGTTTCCTTGCTGTAAAAAAATTAGACAAAGATAAATCATTTCAGAACTTTTTCTACCTTTAATGTGACCTATAAACTGTACAACTCAATTGTAAAACAAACTGAAATCTTTTAGGTAGAGGGAAGAAAAAATATAAAAATAAAATAATATAGTTGCATAAGTGTGCACACCCTCTTATAACTGGGGATGTAGCTGTGTTCAGAATTAAGCAATCACATTCCAAATCATGTTAAATATGAGTCAGCATACACCTGCCATCATTTAAAGTGCCTCTGATTAACCCCAAATAAAGTTCAGCTGCTCTAGTTGGTCTTTCCTGAAATTTTCTTAGTCGCATCCCACAGCAAAAGCCATGGTCCACGGAGAGCTTCCAAAGCATCAGAGGGATCTCATTGTTAAAAGTCAGTCAGGAGAAGGTTACAAAAGAATTTCCAATGCATTAGATATACCATGGAACACAGTGAAGACAGTCATCATCAAGTGGAGAAAATATGGCACAAGAGTGACATTACCAAGAACTGGAGCTCCCTCCAAAATTGATGAAAAGACGAGAAGAAAACTGGTCTGGGAGGCTACCAAGAGGCCTACAGCAACATTAAAGGAGCTGCAGGAATATCTGGCAAGTACTGGGTGTGGTACATGTGACAACAATCTCCCGTATTCTTCATATGTCTGGGCTATGGGGTAGAGTGGCAGGATGAAAGCCTTTTCTTACGAAGAAAAACATCCAAGCCAGGCTACATTTTGCAAAAACACATCTGAAGTCTCCCAAAAGCATGTGGGAAAAGGTGTTATGGTCTGATGAAACCAAGGTTGAACTTTTTGGCCATAATTCCAAAAGATATGTTTGGCGCAAAAACAACACTGCACATCACCAAAAGAACACCATACCCACAGTGAAGCATGGTGGTGGCAGCATCATGCTTTGGGGCTGTTTTTCTTCAGCTGGAACTGGGGCCTTAGTTAAGATAGAGGGAATTATGAACAGTTTCAAATACCAGTCAATATTGGCACAAAACCTTCATGCTTCTGCTAGAAAGCTGAACATGAAGAGGAACTTCATCTTTCAGCATGACAACGACCCAAAGCATACATCCAAATCAACAAAGGAATGGCTTCACCAGAAGAAAATTAAAGTTTTGGAATGGCCCAGCCAGAGCCCAGACCTGAATCCGATTGAAAATCTGTGGGGTGATCTGAAGAGGGCTGTGCACAGAAGATTCCCTCGCAATCTGACGGATTTGGAGTGTTTTTGCAAAGAAGAGTGGGCAAATCTTGCCAAGTCAAAATGTGCCATGCTGACATGGATCCAGGTCCCCAGCAGAGCTGCAGGGGACCTGGATCCCCCTCTCTAACAGCAGGGGATGTCTGCGCAATAAGTGCAGACTCCCCTGCTTCCGCCCGGCACGACCGCCGGGGCTTCTATGAAGAAGCTGGGTACTTCCGGCTACGTCACAGAAGTCCCGGCGAGCGTGCCGGGCGGCAGCAGGGGAGGTCTGCGCTCATCGCGCAGACATCCTCTGCTGCCCCACTAGCCACCAGGGAAAAGCGGGCAGCTGGGTGATGTCTGCACTATACGTGCAGACATCCTCCATGCTGCCCGACACCTCCGTCTATTATGACGGACCAGCTGTCCGTCATAATAGACGGAGGTGTCGGGCAGCATGGAGGATGTCTGCACGTATCGTGCAGACATCACCCAGCTACCCCCACTAGCCACCAGGGAAAGGGAGGAGATAGATAGAGAGAGAGGGGGGGGGGGAGATGGAGAGAGAGAGGGGGGGGGGAGATGGAGAGAGAGAGAGGGGGGAAAGATAGAGAGAGGGGGGAAAGATAGAGAGAGGGGGGGATAGAGAGAGAGAGGGGGGGGATAGAGAGAGAGAGGGGGGAGATAGAGAGAGAGGGGGGGAGATAGAGAGAGAGAGGGGGGGAGATAGAGAGAGAGAGAGTGGGGGGGAGAGAGAGAGAGAGTGGGGGGGAGAGAGAGAGAGAGTGGGGGGGAGAGAGAGAGAGAGTGGGGGGGAGAGAGAGAGAGAGTGGGGGGGAGAGAGAGAGAGAGTGGGGGGGAGAGAGAGAGAGAGGGGGAGAGAGAGAGAGAGAGGGGGGAGAGAGAGAGGGGGGGGGGAGAGAGAGAGGGGGGAGAGAGAGAGAGGGGGGGGAGAGAGAGAGTGGGGGGGAGAGAGAGAGAGAGGGGGGAGAGAGAGAGAGAGGGGGGAGAGAGAGAGGGGGGGAGAGAGAGAGAGGGGGGGGAGAGAGAGAGGGGGGGGGAGAGAGAGAGGGGGGGAGAGAGAGAGGGGGGGGAGAGAGAGAGGGGGGAGATAGAGAGAGAGACTAGGGGAGGGAGGGGGGAGATAGAGAGAGAGGCCGCAAGGAAATAAAAACAAGAAATGCATTTGTATAATATCAATTTTTTATTACATATTAAAAAGCAATTTACATATATACAAGTTAAACTTTTTTTTTCCTATTGGGTAGTCTTATATTCAGGCTTTTAGTTTTTTTCCTAAAGGAATATACAAAGTTTGGGGGGTCGTCTTATAATCAGGGTCGTCTTATAATCGTACAAATACGGTAGTTTAAGGGTGGGCACACTTATGCAACCACATTATTTTATTTTTAGATTTTTTCTTCCCTCTATCTAAAAGATTTCAGTTTGTTTTTCAATTGAGTTGTACAGTTTATAGTTCACATTAAAGGTGGAAAAAGTTCTAAAATGATTTATCTTTGTCTCATTTTTTTACAGCACAGAAACCTGACATTTTAACAGGGGTCTGTAGACTTTGTATATCCACTGTATGTGTCTACCTCCACAGCAATAAAAGTCACACTAATGTGCAATGTGTAAATATAACAGACTCCACAGCAAAAAAACTCACAGTAATGTGCAGTGTGTGAGTGTATCACACACTTATGCTGCACATTACTGTACCACAATACACAATAAGACTCGCAGCACATAAAATAAACTCACGTTACTCGAAGTTACACTTATACACAAAAATACACAGCCACAAATACACACACATGCAGCCACACATACACACACATTCACACTTGCACAGTCACACATACATACACACACCCTTACACACAGAGACACACAATCCCACTTACACACACCAACTTGTATGTGAGCAAATTCCCATGATTTCCAAATAACTGAGCATACAAAAATTTGTGTACGTTGCATACAACATTTACCAGTCTCATAATATGCCATAATATAGGGGATTTCACACACACAGACAACCACCCTGACGACCCCCCCCCCCCACTCACACACACATAGATACCCTTACAGAGACAACCTTACACTCACACACACACACATCCAGACACCCTTATACACACAGATGGCCTTTCCCACACAGATATTCTGCCACGCAGACACGTGTGTAAATCTACAACTCTCACACGCACATCATAAATATTTATGTTTTTATTTTTTAATAAAAAGGGGTCAAAAACCTGGGGAGAATAGGCTGAGGTATGAAGGTATGCTCCTTCTACCAACCTCATAAAAGAGAGAAGTGCAGGGAATTGAGATGGGAATTCAACTGAATGGGAGAATTTTTCCAACTCTGCTACTTTAGTCTTAATTCTGAAATTCTCATCTCACTTCCCTGCAATTCTCTCTATCATGAGTAAAGCCCATAATATAATGAGCAGCACATTCATTCATAATGTATGGGTTTAATACTATAACCAGGTACATGGGATGTTTAATGCCATGTGTATGGACTTTTATTGGCATCAATATAAAGACTATATATAAAGATGAATCACTATTATTCATATTGAATGCAATAATCGAGTGTGAAAATAAAAATGGTATGAGCACTGTTTCACACTTGATTATCACATTCAATATGAATAATAGTAATTAATCACATTTTCTCCTAGTAATCTCACTGCCACTTACACACACTCATAACTCACGCTTTCACTCTCGCACACTTACACGCTGCCACTCACACACACTCATAACTCTGCTGCTCACGCTTACACTCACACAAAGGGCTAGTGCAAGGATTTTTGCCACCCTAGGCAAAATAAAAATTGCGCCCCCCCCCCCACACACACACATTATCAGCCGCTAGAGGTGCTTCCGTGATTCTCACTGTGAACATTACAGTGGGAGGACGCAGAACATTAAAAAAAACAAACATTCGCAGCTGAGAGGAGGATCGGGGAGGAAAGTTCCCAGCTTTGGCGCTGGAGAAAGGTAAATGGCTGAAGGGGTTTTAACCCCTTCAGCCCAGTGGGAGGGGGACACGAGGGTGCCCCACTCCTAAGGACTATATAGTGCCAGGAAAATGAATTTGTTTTCCTGGCACTGTAGTGCTCCTTTAACACCAGTACTGCACAGTGTCTTTTCTCTGCAGCGACAGGCTATAGACACCAGTACCACTACATTAAACTGTAGTGGTTCTGGGACTATAGTGTCCTTTAAATGTGAGGTAAATTAGTTTCCAATGTAGTATTAATACCTAAACAACTAAATAATAAACATATTGAATTGTCTACTTACCACCAGGACATTAAGATGATCTGGTCTCTGGCTGCAGTCTGGCTCTTGGTCTGGCTCTGGGGACTGGAGACAAACACCAATGGATTTTGCCCCCCAATATGCCAGGACTTAGCCTCTCAATGTGACATGATTTTGCCCCTCATTATGCCAGGATTATGCCCCTCAATATGCCAGGATTTTCCCCCACAATATGCCAGGATTATGCCCCTCAATATCCCAGGATTATGCCCCTCAATATGCCAGGATTATGCCCCTCAATATGCCAGGATTATGCCCCACAATATGCCAGGATTATGCCTCTCAATATGCCAGGATCATGCCCCTCAATATCCCAGGATTATGCCCCTCAATATCCCAGGATTATGTCCCTCAATATGCCAGGATTATGCCCCACAATATGCCAGGATTATGCCTCTCAATATTCCAGGATTATGCCCCTCAAAATCCCAGGATTATGCCCCTCAAAATCCCAGGATTATGCCCCTCAAAATCCCAGGATTATGCCCCTCAATATCCCAGGATTATGCCCCTCAATATCCCTGGATTTTCCCCACAATATGCCAGGACTTAGCCACCCAATATGCCAGGATTTTCCCCCACAATATGCCAAGATTTTCCCCCACAATATGCCAGCCAGGATTTAGCCACCCAATATGCCAGGATTTTCCCCCACAATATGCCAGCCAGGATTTAGCCACCCAATATCCCAGGATTTTCCCCCACAATATGCCAGCCAGGACTTAGCCACCCAATATGCCAGGATTTTCCCCCACAATATGCCAGCCAGGATTTAGCCACCCAATATGCCAGGATTTTCCCCCACAATATGCCAGCCAGGACTTAGCCACCCAATATGCCAGGATTTTCCCCCACAGTATGCCAGCCAGGACTTAGCCACCCAATATTCCAGGATTTTCCCCCACAGTATGCCAGCCAGGATTTAGCCACCCAATATGCCAGGATTTTCCCCCACAGTATGCCAGCCAGGACTTAGCCACCCAATATGGCAGGATTTCCCCCCACAATATGCCAGCCAGGACTTAGACACCCAATATGCCAGGATTTTCCACCACAGTATGCCAGCCAGGACTTAGCCACCCAATGTGCCAGGATTTCCCCCCACAGTATGCCAGGATTCTCCCCCCTTCTCCCTTACTTACCTCCTTGCTGCTGCTCTCCCGGTGCTCTCATCTGCCCGTCTGTGGCTGTGAGGGAAGCGTTGTGCGCTCCCCTCCAGCCAATGCGAATTCAATAAAGTTTGTTTAAACTTTATTGAATGCGCATTGGCTAAAGGGGAGCGCACAACGCTTCCCTCACAGCCACGGACCTCCACCGGAGACAGAGCAGCATCGACGAAGTAAGTAAGGGGGAGGATTTTTTTTCTTTGACACAGGGTTCCGGCACCCCCAGCTAAGATGCGCCCTAGGCAGCTGCCTAAGTCGCCTTACTGGTGGCGCCGGCCCTGCTCACACACATACACACGCACACTCATAACTCTTCAACTCACTCACACTCATAACTCTGCTGCTTACACTTATACTCTCCAATACTCTGCCACTCACACACACTTACTCTGCCACACACATACACGCACACTCATAACTCACGCTTACTCTCTTCCAAACACTCACACTCTGCCACTTACACACACTTACATTCTGCCACTCACACACAAACACACTCATAACTCTTCCACTAACTCACACACGCTTACTCTCCTCCAAACACACACTCTGCCACACTCACACACATACACTTACTTACACTCTGCCACTCACACCCACTTACACTCTGCCAGGGCCGGACTGGGAACAAAAACCAGCCCTGGAAATATTTGTATACCAGCCCCATAGCATTGCGGCAATAGATTATTGTTTAGAAAAGTGAAAAACATGCATTTTTAAGCACATTTGAAGGGTGTATTAGTTATAGATAAGACTGATATATACACCTGCACAGGGCAATACATAGCCCCCAGTATGTACACAAGGTTACATGTATTGCCCTGTGCATGGGGTATATACCAGGGCAGTGTGTGAGATATAACTTTGTGTACATACTGGAGCATATATTACCCTGTGAAGGAGTAAATATCAGTGCATGAGATATAACCTTGCGTACATGCTGGCTGTAAATATTGACTTATCTCAGCATCCAAATTGCACTGACGTGGCGTGCCCCAGCACCCAGGTTGAACTCATAGCACTTTCCTCAGCATCCAGAATTTTACCCAGCACTGATATTACACTCACAGGACTTACCCTAGCACTCGGGAGGAAATACCCTAGCATGCAGATGGACACCCAATCAATGGTGCATGCAGGAAAGAAAAAGGTGTCCGTTATGACATATTGTGCCCTGCATATTTTGCTGCCATTGGCTGATCCTGCCCTCAGCAACAAATACAGTGTCTCACATGTACAGTCACACATATACACAGTCACATACACACACCGACACATACACACAATCACAGTTGTCATAACAGAGCTACAAAATCAATAGAGCTGTCAAGAGCGATTCCCCTGCTCTTTTTATAGCCGGGAAGCACTGTGATATACCCATTTATTACACTCTGCCACTTTCTCACACACCTGCACTCTGCCGCTCACTCACACACCTACACTGCCACACACATACATGCACTGCCACTCACTCTCAGTCCCACGTTTACACTCTGATATTCACTCACGTATGTATTTTCTCCCTCCACCCCTGTCATTTCTTTCCCTTTGTATTTTCTTCCCCCCCCACCCGTCATTTCTTCCTTCCCCTGTATGTATATTTTTCTCCCCCCACCCCTGTCATCTCTTACCCCCTGTATGTTTAATTTTCTCCCCCTCCCATCCCTGTCATCTCTTACCCCCTGTATGTTTATTACCCCCCACCCCTGTCATCTCTTCCTTCCCCTCTATAAATATTTTTCTCCCCCCCACCCCTGTCATCTCTTACCCCCTGTATGTTTATTACCCCCCACCCTTGTCATCTCTTCCTTCCCCTGTATAAATATTTTTCTCCCCCCACCCCTGTCATCTCTTACCCCCTGTATATATATTTTTCTCCCCCTCCCACCCCTGTCATCTCTTACCCCCTGTATGTTTATTTTTCTCCTCCTCCCACCCCTGTCATATCTTACCCCCTGTATGTTTATTTTTCTCCCCCTCCCACCCCTGTCATCTCTTACCCCCTGTATGTTTATTTTTCTCCCCCTCCCACCCCTGTCAACTCTTACCCCCTGTATGTTTATTACCCCCCACCCCTGTCATCTCTTCCTTCCCCTGTATAAATATTTTTCTCCCCGCACCCCTGTCATCTCTTACCCCCTGTATATATATTTTTCTCCCCCCACCCGTCATCTCTTACCCTCTGTATGTTTATTTTTCTCCCCCTCCCTCCCTCCCCTGTCATCTCTTACCCCCTGTATGTTTATTACCCCCCACCCCTGTCATCTCTTCCTTCCCCTGTATATATATTTTTCTCCCCCCACCCCTGTCATCTCCTACCCCCTGTATATATATTTTTCTCCCCCCACCCCTGTCATCTCTTACCCCCTGTATATATATTTTTCTCCCCCCATCCCTGTCATCTCTTACCCCCTGTATATATATTTTTCTCCCCCCACCGCTGTCATCTATTCCTTCCCCTGTGTATATATTTTTCTCCCCCCACTCCTGTAATCTCTTACCCCCTGTATATATATTTTTCTCCCCCACCCCTGTCATCTCTTACCCCCTGTATATATATTTTTCTCCCCCACCCCTGTCATCTCTTCCTTCCCCTGTATATATATTTTTCTCCCCTCACCCCTGTCATCTCTTACCCCCTGTATATATATTTTTATCCCCCACCCCTGTCATCTCTTACCCCCTGTATAAATATTTTTCTCCCCCTCCCCTGTCATCTCTTACCCCCTGTATATATATTTTTCTTCCCCCAGCCCTGGAATCTCTTACCCCCTGTATATATATTTTTCTTCCCCGTTCATCTCTTACCCCCTGTATATATTTTTTCTTCCCCCAGCCCTGTCATCTCTTACCCCCTGTATATATATTTTTCTTCCCCCTTCATCTTTTACGCCCTGTATATATATTTTTCTTCCCCAAGCCCTGTAATCTCTTACGCCCTGTATATATATTTTTCTTCCCCCAGCCCTGTCATCTCTTACCCCCTGTATATATATTTTTCTTCCCCCAGCCCTGTCATCTCTTACCCCCTGTATATATATTTTTCTTCCCCCTTCATCTCTTACGCCCTGTATATATATTTTTCTTCCCCCAGCCCTGTCATCTCTTACCCCCTGTATATATATTTTTCTTCCCCCAGCCCTGTCATCTCTTACACCCTGTATATATATTTTTCTCCCCCCAGCCCTGTCATCTCTTACCCCCTGTATATATATTTTTCTTCCCCCAGCCCTGTCATCTCTTACCCCCTGTATATATATTTTTCTTCCCCCAGCCCTGTCATCTCTTACACCCTGTATATATATTTTTCTCCCCCCAGCCCTGTCATCTCTTACCCCCTGTATATATATTTTTCATCCCCCAGCCCTGTCATCTCTTACCCCCTGTATATATATTTTTCTTCCACCAGCCCTGTCATCTCTTACCCCCTGTACAGTATATATATTTTTCTTCCCCCAGCCCTGTCATCTATGTATCTTTTCCCCATTATAATTTATCCCCCTTCCCCTTCTCCCCAAACTCCCAACCACCCGTTATATCTTCTTACCTTCTATTTCAGGCATCATAGGCTGTGGACGCATGTGAAGAGTTGTGCTCTGGC
This sequence comes from Pelodytes ibericus, assembly GCA_036172795.1. Taxonomy (NCBI): domain Eukaryota; kingdom Metazoa; phylum Chordata; class Amphibia; order Anura; family Pelodytidae; genus Pelodytes; species Pelodytes ibericus. The sequence goes on from CM069863.1 coordinate 42,767,566, forward strand.
CGCAGCATCAGAGAGCAAGCGCGGCCGCACGTCTTAAAGCGGCCGCACGTCTTAAAGCGGCGACGGCCGAATCTCTTAAACCTCTTAAACTAAAACTCTTTACCCGGTATCACGGTAGGCCAGTCCGGCCCTGCACTCTGCCACTCACATACATACACATGCACACTCATAACTCTGCCACTCACACTCTGCCAAACACTCACGTGCAAAGCATTAGGGGGCGGAGTTATGTAAGAGGGGCAGAGCCAATTGTGAGGGGGCGGAGTCTGGTACTGTTCAGCATACAGATTGCACCATGCAGGAGGCGGGGTCGACCACAAAGGGGGAGGAGCCGAGCACAAGGGGGCATGGTCAGAGTCTCCTTTCGGGGCTATGGAGGGGAGATCCGGGGCTTCAGGTAGGGTGAAATCCCCCCCAGCAACGCGGGGCAAACAGGGCCCCCAGCCCCTGCATGCCGAGTTCACAGCGCAACGCTTTTTTCCGATGGATGCGACGGCCGGAAAAAAAAAAAAAAACTGACGTCGCGTCACATCCGGTGACTGTTTCCCTCCTCCGTGCAAGAGGGAAGACATCCGGCGGGGGACACGGAGCAGATTCATGGAAGTACTAGGGAAGAGGGGGGGGGGTTAACTGGCACTATATTACTGGGCATCTGGCTGGCACAAAATTACTGGGCATCTGGCTGGCACTATATTACTGGGCTCTGGCTGGCATAATATTACAGGCATCTGGCTGGCACTATATTACTGGGCATCTGGCTGGCACAATATTACTGGGCATCTGGCTGGCACAATATTACTGGGCTCTGACTGGCACAATAATACTGGGCTCTGACTGGCACAATAATACTGGGCATCTGGCTGGCATAATATAACAGGCATCTGTCTGGCATAATATTACTGGTCATCTGGCTGGCACAATATTATTGGGCATCCGACTGGCACAATATTACTGGGCATCTGGCTGGCACAATATTACTGGGCTCTGACTGGCACAATAATACTGGGCTCTGACTGGCACAATAATACTGGGCATCTGGCTGGCATAATATTACAAGCATCTGTCTGGCATAATATTACTGGGCATCTGGCTGGCACAATATTACTGGGCTCTGACTGGCACAATAATACTGGGCTCTGACTGGCACAATAATACTGGGCATCTGGCTGGCACTATATTACTGGGCATCTGGCTGGCATAATATTACTGGGCATCTGGCTGGCACAATATTACTGGGCATCTGGCTGGCACAATATTACTGGGCTCTGTCTGGCACAATAATACTGGGAATCTGGCTGGCATAATATTACAGGCATCTGGCTGGCACTATATTACTGTACTCTGACTGGCATAATATTACAGGCATCTGGCTGGCACTATATTACTGGGCATCTGGCTGGCACAATATTACTGGGCATCTGGCTGGCACAATATTACTTGGCATCTGGCTGTCACTATATTACTGGGCTCTGACTGGCACAATAATACTGGGCATCTGACTGGCACAATATTACTGGGCATCTGGCTGGCACAATATTACTGGGCATCTGGCTGGCACAATATTACTGGGCTCTGACTGGCACAATATTATAGGCATCTGACTGGCACAATATTCCTGGGCTCTGACTGGCACAATATTCCTGGGCTCTGACTGGCACAATATTACAGGCATCTGACTGGCACAATATTACAGGCAACAAGAGAGAAACACACTGCGCCCAATTGTGGTGGAAACAGCTGCAGCAAATTCTACCAGTGTCTCACTCCTGGCAATAAACAAATCAAAACAACACACAAGTGAAAACGTGCGCTGTGACCCAACACTTCAAAACACACAACTCAGGAAAAATAAATAATAAATTGTTACCCTTAAAGTAAATCAGCTCAATATTCAATCCGAAGGGAAAAAAAAATAAAACAGAACAGAAATAATATAGTGTAGTATATCACATAAAAGTGATGATAACAAATAATAAGTGAGAACACACTCACATCTTCCTGAGCAGAGATCTGCTCAGTCTATACAGCATCCAGGGAGCCCACCAAGGGGTTAAAGATCCAACTGGTTCACAGAGGAATCCTAGGCAGCTTATTCAGGGTGGCAGACCCAGAAGGTACTCCCAGCAGTAGTATAAGAGAGGGTAAGGAGGAGACTATTTAGCTTCAACGATTTTAATACCAATAAAAACATATAAAGAATCTTACATTCAAAGATCCACTTGACCAATACATATATAGAGTCCCAGTAGCAGTCTCCTCTTGTCCACAACGCGTTTCACCCCCAAAGTAGGGCTTTTTCAAGTCCATCTGACTGGCACAATATTACAGGCATCTGACTGGCACAATATTCCTGGGCTCTGACTGGCACAATATTACAGGCATCTGACTGGCACAATATTACAGGCATCTGACTGGCACAATATTACAGGCATCTGACTGGCATAATATTACAGGCATCTGACTGGCACACTATTACAGACATCTGACTGGCACAATATTACAGGCATCTGACTGGCACAATATTCCTGGGCTCTGACTGGCACAATATTCCTGGGCTCTGACTGGCACAATATTACAGGCATCTGACTGGCACAATATTACAGGCAACAAGAGAGAAACACACTGCGCCCAATTGTGGTGGAAACAGCTGCAGCAAATTCTACCAGTGTCTCACTCCTGGCAATAAACAAATCAAAACAACACACAAGTGAAAACGTGCGCTGTGACCCAACACTTCAAAACACACAACTCAGGAAAAATAAATAATAAATTGTTACCCTTAAAGTAAATCAGCTCAATATTCAATCCGAAGGGAAAAAAAAATAAAACAGAACAGAAATAATATAGTGTAGTATATCACATAAAAGTGATGATAACAAATAATAAGTGAGAACACACTCACATCTTCCTGAGCAGAGATCTGCTCAGTCTATACAGCATCCAGGGAGCCCACCAAGGGGTTAAAGATCCAACTGGTTCACAGAGGAATCCTAGGCAGCTTATTCAGGGTGGCAGACCCAGAAGGTACTCCCAGCAGTAGTATAAGAGAGGGTAAGGAGGAGACTATTTAGCTTCAACGATTTTAATACCAATAAAAACATATAAAGAATCTTACATTCAAAGATCCACTTGACCAATACATATATAGAGTCCCAGTAGCAGTCTCCTCTTGTCCACAACGCGTTTCACCCCCAAAGTAGGGCTTTTTCAAGTCCATCTGACTGGCACAATATTACAGGCATCTGACTGGCACAATATTCCTGGGCTCTGACTGGCACAATATTACAGGCATCTGACTGGCACAATATTACAGGCATCTGACTGGCACAATATTACAGGCATCTGACTGGCACACTATTACAGACATCTGACTGGCACAATATTACAGGCATCTGACTGGCACAATATTCCTGGGCTCTGACTGGCACAATATTCCTGGGCTCTGACTGGCACAATATTACTGGGCTCTGACTGGCACAATATTACTGGGCTCTGAATGGCACTATTACAGGCATCTGACTGGCACAATATTACTGGGCTCTGAATGGTACAATATTACTGGGCTCTGAATGGCACAATATTACTGGGCTCTGACTGGCACAATAATACTGCGCTCTGAATGGCACAATATTACTGGAATCTGAATGGCACAACAATTATGGCATATGTGTGTGTGTGGGGGGGGTTAACATCGCGATGGATGGCGGGATTGCATGCAGGGGAGGGGGCAGGGTCCAGGGGGCCCAAGCAAATGCTTGCCCAGGGTCCAATCACTATTAAAGACGGCCCTGAGCATACTTGCCAACCCAGGACAGTCCCGCAACGTTTTCGATCCTGGGACTGTCCCGGGAGAATCAGCTCTGCAGCGATCACGGAGGTCACCTGATCACATGACTTCATCGCACGACGTCATGTGATCATGCGCACGGCTTGTGCGCGTCCTCCACAAGTCACACAGCCCCACACTGGGAGGAACGAGGTAGGAACAGTGACTGTGTCACTGCCAATAATGTACCGTTTTGCTTTTTATCATGGCAGCTTCGGAACGTGATGGATTATTGCAGCTCTTAGGGGCATTTAAAAAATGTCTCTTAGAGCTGCAATAATCAATGACTTCCGAAGCTGCCATAATAACATGTCTCTTAAATCTGCCAATGACTTCTACTATTGATGAGATGATCAAAAAATGAGGGCAAAAAAAACCCCTTGCAAATGAATGTGGGCAACAAAAAACCTGGCAAATGAATGTGGGCAAAAAAAAAAAAAACCCTGGTAAATGAATGTGGGCAACAAAAAAAAACCCTGGCAAATGAATGTGGGCAAAAAAAAAAAACCCTGGCAAATGAATGTGGGCAAAAAAAAACCTGGCAAATGAATGTGGGCAAAAAAAACCCTGACAAATGAATTTGGGCAAAAAAAAACACTGGCAAATGAATGTGGGCAAAATAAAACTGACAAATGAATGGGCAAAATAATGTAATTAATAAGTAATGATTGTAAGAGTGTGCCTCAGACAAACCTGGAACGGAAATGCCCACCTTCCCTGCAATGAGATAAAGCTTTGATCCCTGCTATTGATCTACATTTTTTTAAAATGTATTTTTTAAGATAAAAAAAAACTGCTCACTTGAATGTGTGTATGTATGAGTGTATGTGACAGACTGTGTGTATGTATGAGTATATGTGATAGACAGTATGTATGTATGAGTGTATGTGACAGACTATGTATGTATGTATGTATGAGTGTGTGTGTGTGACAGACTGTATGAGGGAGTGTGACAGACTGTATGAGTGTGTGTGACTGACTGTGTGAGTTTGTGTGTCTGTGACTGACTGTCTGAGTTTGTGTGTCTGTGACTGACTGTATGAGTTTGTGTGTATATGTGACTGACTATGAGTGTGTGTGTCTGTGACAGACTGTATGTATGAGTGTGTGTGTGTCTGACAGACTGCATGTATGTATGAGTGTGTGTCTGCGACAGACTGTATGTATGTATGTATGTATGTCAGTGCTGTATTTACCGCAAGGCATCCTAGGCGGATGCCTAGGGCGGCAAATTTTGGGGGGCGGCAGCCCCCCAACACTCAAAAAACCCCAAAAAACGCGGCCCTTTAAAAAAAAAAAAAAAGACCGCGCTTGCAGGCAGAGACGGAGGTGAGAGGGGATCGGAAGATCCCCCCTCACCATCGCTCTGCCTGCCAGGCTGCACGGGGAGCCGAACAGGCAGCACAGAGAAACCTCCGTGCTGCCTGTTCGGCTCCCCGTGCAGTGTGCCGACACGGAAGTGCCGACAGTCACGTGACCGGCGTGCTGACGTCATACGCGCGCCCGGTCACGTGACCTGTCGGCACAATCGCCGGGAAGCCGAACAGGCAGCATGGAGGGACCATGCTGCCTGCCACTAGCCACCAAGGAAAGGTAAGTGTTGATGGGAGACTGTGTGTGTGTGTGTGTGTGTGTGACTGAGTGTGATGGGAGTCAGAGTGTGTGTGTGACTGAGTGTGATGGGAGTCAGAGTGTGTGTGATGGGAGACTGTGTGTGTGACTGAGTGTGATGGGAGTCAGAGTGTGTGTGATGGGAGACTGTGTGTGACTGAGTGTGATGGGAGTCGGAGTGTGTGTGATGGGAGACAGTGTGTGTGACTGAGTGTGATGGGAGTGTGTGTGTGATGGGAGTATGAGCTTGATGTGAGTCTGAATGATGGGGCATGTCTTAGGTGTGTAACGTGGGTGTGCAGCTTGGGTAGGGGGGTGCCCGGATTTTGTCTGCCTAGGGCAGCACAAAATCAAGATACACCACTGATGTATGTATGAGTGTGTCTGTGAACGACTGTATGTATGAGTGTGTGTGTGTCTGACAGATTGTATGTATGTGTGAGTGTGTGCCTGGCAGACTGTATGTATGTATGTATGAGTGTGTGTCTATGTGACAGTATGTATATGTGTGACAGGCTGTATGTATGAGTATATGTGTCTATGTGACTGACTGTATATGACTGCATGTGATTGTGTGTATGTGCTGTTGTCTGGCTCCTAGATTTTTTTCCTGGCTCCTAAAACTTAGTTAAGGTTGTCAAGCCCTGGTATAAATGTTACTAGTTATATACATATATTTGGGGTCCACCTTAAGCTTTTGGAAATATTTAATATTTTACAGTTTATTTTCTGGTCAGAAATGTAATGTTTGTTTGCTGAGAGGGTAGTGGATGCATGGAATAGTCTTCCAGTAGAAGTGGTAGAGGTTAATACAGTTAAATGAGTTTAAGCATGCATGGGATAGGTATAAGGCTATCCTAGATATAAGATAAGGTCAGGGACTAATGAAAGGATTACATTACTGAGAGGGTAGTGGATGCATGGAATAGTCTTCCAGTAGAAATGGTAGAGGTTAATGCAGTGAAGGAGTTTAAGCATGCATGGGATAGGTATAAGGCTATCCTAGATATAAGATAAGGCCAGGGATCAATGAAAGTATTACTATACTGAGAGGGTAGTGGATGCATGGAATAGCCTTCCAGTAGAAGTGGTAGAGGTTAATACAGTGAAGGAGTTTAACCCCTTAGTGACAAGACATTTTCACCTTGACTTTCCCTTGGTGACAATGGCTGTTTTGACATTTCTAGGGTGTTTGTGTTTAGCTGTAATTTTTTTCTTTCACACATACAGTACCCACACAAATTATATGTTGTTTTTATCGTCATAAGAAGGGCTTTCATTAGATACCATTATGTTCATCATATCTTATAATTTACTACAAAAAAAATCATAAAATATGATGAAAATTTTTTAAAAACCCACTTTTTCTAACTTTGACCTAAAATATAATTTACACAAATAAAATCATTAAAAAAGACCCAAATAAAATCATTAAAAAAGACCCCATCTAAATAGTTTCTAAATGTTGTCCCGAGTTCAAAAATATGCATGTTTCCATATTTTTCGGTATTTTTTGGCGAGTTATGGGGCAAAAACCAAAAATAGTGTTTTTTGGTTTTTTCCTATATTGATCTTTTGACCCCAACCCAAACCCAAAATTTAACCCTAACACTAAATTTAACCCCAACTCTAATCCTTATTATATCCCTTAATATTTTTTAACTTTAATTTAATTTTAACCCTATCCCTTATGCTAAAAAAATATTTAATTTTAACCCTATAGGCTAATATAGCTAAATAACCTGTTCTTATTTAATTAAATATGTATTTTAATTATTTTCCATTGCAATGCTACTAAACTACCACTAGGGGTAGTCAAGTAGCATATTCAGAGCGACGGAAGTGAAGTTACTTTCACTTCCGAAGCTCAGACCGGCAGAGGACTTAGCCATATTGACGGAGCAGCATGCTCCGTCAATATGGCTCCCCACGATCGCTCCGTGGGGCGATCGTGGGGGTCCCAAAATAGAAATATCGGTGCTGGCTATTGCCTCGATGTCGAGGCAATAGACCAGCACTGTTAAAGCGGTTTTCGCGATCGTTGATCGCGAAAACCGCTTCATTCACTGCAGGACGTGCCAGGCACGTCCTTTGTCATTAAGGGAGATTCTCCCAGGACGTGCCTGGCACGTCCTTTGTCGGCAAGGGGTTAAGCATGCATGGGATAGGTATAAGGCTATCCTAGATATAAGATAAGGTCAGGGACTAATGAAAGTATTACTTTACTGAGAGGGTAGTGGATACATGGAATGGCATTCCAGCAGAAGTGGTAGGTTCATACTGATGTATGTTTTATGGTGTACACACAGCTCGCTGACTATATTTCATGTAACAGTGATAAAATGCACCTGCTTGATGTAGATGTTGTGCTGTGAATGTATCTGTTGTATACCAAGGATCCTGGTAATGTTGGTGTGAACTTGGTGATATAATATACACTGTGACAAGCTTTATTTTTACTGCTGCTATACCCGGCGAGCAAAAATTCTGTCCCCCCCAGATTTGTGGGGGTTCCTACACCCATGCTTTGTCTGCATTATGTACCTGTCAGTCTATTCATCTCTGTATTACATATGAATTTGGCCTTTAAAAATAAGCACACAACCTTGGCTATGAATGGGTTACCTTTGTCTGCCAGTACATATTTCAGTTAGTTAGCAGCCAGTTAGTTTCAGTCAAGTAACCAGTGTTGGAGATGGGCCGAAGAGGGTAAGTGCAGGCAGACTGGAAGCAGCACAGGTAACATCTGGAAGACAACCTATTCCACCAGTAAACAGGGCAGCTGCCCTGGGCCCAGTTACTCCTGGGGGGCCCAAAGCAGTTGCCCCATGCGCCCCCTGTTCTTGTGCGTACTCTTAACAGCGCATTATGCTGCTGAACTTTTTTTTTTTCGGCAAGCCACATCTGCTAAATATGGCGCAGGACACGTCCGGGGACACGGAGCAGCCAGGAGGTGAGTACTGGAGAAAATGGGAGGAGGGTGGTATATAACGAGCACTGTAACATTGACATATTAATAGAAAATCTAACTGTGGCATCTTAATGGGCAAATTGGCTGTGGCATCTTAATGGCATCTGAATGGCACAATAATACTGGCATCTTAAAGACAAAATAATACTGGCATCTTAATGGCACAATAAAACTGGCATCTAAACCCCTCCGAGACAACGGATGTGCCTGACACGTCCTGTGGTGAACCGATGATCGCGAAAACCGCACTGACGCTGCTGGTCTATTGACTCTATGTCGAGACAATAGCCAGCACTGAAATTGGGGCTCTGGGGCACCCACGATCGCCCAACAGCGGGGGGTGGGGTGGGCAGGGGCGTTCATGGGTGCCATATTTCCAGAGCAGGAAATGGCTGTGCCCTCTCAGAGCTTCAGAAGTGAAAAATAATTCACTTCCGTCGCTCTGAATATGTTGCTTGACTGCCCCTAGAGGCAGTCAGCAACATTGCAATAAAAAAAAGAATTAATTAGCTTAAATCTAGCATTAGGGTTAAAATAGCAGCTATGGTTACAATTAAATTAGGGTTAGCATAAGGGATAGGGTGGCAATAAAATTAAAATAAATTAAGGGTTAGCATAAGGGTTAGAGTTGGGTTAAATTTAGGGTTTGGGTTTGGGTCAAAAGGTCAATATAGGAAAAAAACAAAAAACACTTTAACTCGCAAAAAACTGCCAAAAAAACATGGAAACAAGCATATTTCTAAACTCGGGACAACATTTAGAAACTATTTAGATGGTTTTTTTTTCTTCAAATATTCTTTATTAAATTTTCATATCATATTAAAAGACATACATACTTTTTAAAGGGATAGGTGAAGGATATATAAGTTAATAAATCTTATTACATATGGTGGGAGAAACAACAAAAAACGGGATCTTTAGCCCCGCTCAATATGTCCATACAAGTGTTTCTCGTACCCATAAAGATATCCCTACCCATCGACCTTCAATAGCAATACAATACAATTAACATTCATAATGATGGAGTACATACATACAGAACCGTTCTCCAGATGGAAGCATTACATGCTTGGTAGAGGGCCCCGTCCCACATCCAGCCTACCCAAACTCCATTGATGGGGTCTTTTTAAATGATTGTATTTGTGTAAATTATATTTTAGGTCAAAGTTAGAAAAAGTGTTGTTGTTTTTTCCCATCATATTTTATGATTTTTTTTTTGTAGTAAATTATAAGATATGATGAACATAATGGTATCTAATGAACGCCCTTCTTATGATGATAAAAACAACATATAATTTGTGTGGGTACAGTATGTGAGAGAGAAGAAAATTACAGCTAAACACAAACACCCCAGAAATGTAAAAACAGCCTTTGTCACCAAGGGAAAGTCAAGGTCAAAATTCCTTGTCACTAAGGGGTTAATGGGCACAATATTACTGGCATCTGAATGGCACAATAATACTGGCATCTTAATGGCACAGTAATACTGGCATCTTAATCGTACAATATTATTGGCATCTGAATGGCACAGTAATACTGGCATATTAATGGCACAGTAATACTGGCATTTTAATGACACAGTAATCTGGCATATTAATGGCACAATAATACTGGCATTTGAATGGCACAATAATACTGGCTTCTTAATGGTCAAATTGGTTGTGTCATCTTAATGGCACAATAATACTGGCATCTTAATGGGAAAATTGGCTGTGTCATCTTAATGGCACAATAATAGTGGAATCGTAATGGGCAAATTGGCTGTGGTATCTTAATGGCACAATAATACTGGCATCTTAATGAGCAAATTGGCCGTGGCTTCTTAATGGCACAATAATACTGGCATCTTAATGGTGAAATTGGCTGTGACATCTTAATGGCACAATAATACTGGCATCTTAATGGTCAAATTGGCTGTGGCATCTTAATGGTCAAATTGGCTGTGGCATCTTAATGGCACAATAATACTGGCATCTTAATGGCCTGTTCTGCAGGGGTAGTTCTGTGGCAAAAGGTGACACTGTGGTATGTTCTGTGGGGCAAATTGACGCTGTGGCATGTCAAATTGTGTGGGTGCAATATAGGTGCATGACAAGTGCTTGTATTGCACTTGGAAGCATTGTGCAATACAAAAAAAAAACACCACCCGCATTTCGATCGCTCCGGAGAACGATTTAAATGCCGGTTGTAAAGGCACAGTGCCTTTAAATCAGGTGGTGGTTAAAAGAGCAGTGAAATTGACTTTTTATGTTATTTTCAGTGCTCCAGTGTGTCAGGTGAAATCCACTGAAAAAGAGCTTGCTACATATCACTGCTGGAGTTTGCATTTGGAATAACATTGGATCCAAGACCCCACGAGGGGCTCCCGTATGTGATTTATACTGAGCAGAATACTGCTCAGGACCATGTGAATGGATCTAGAATTTTTTTAGAATCCCTTTTATATATGAAATACTACACTATAATATTTTATTTCTTTCCCTTTGCATAACACGGAGAGGATTGCTTCATTTGATAGTGTAACCTAAGTGTGAAGTGTTTATGAATAGCGCACAAATTAAAGTTTTTGTATGTTGTTATGTTTTTACTAAAAGTGAAACACTAGTTGTTTTTGGTGCTGCCACTCCTATCACTTATGGGTGCAGTGTATTATACATTGTCTTTGTATTACTACAATGCCTCCAGTAGAGAGGCATTGTGCAATACTGAAATCACCGCCCGATCGCTCTGGTGAATGATTATAAATGGCGGATTTAAAGGCACAGAGCGTTGTGAAAGAGAATAGGCAGCAAATGTAATCGCTTCTTATTGCTCTGTGTGCATGTTGCTGAAATGCCTAACAAGTCAAGGCAGTCAGCAACACACACAAAAAACTAAAAATCGTAGAAGTTTACTCCCTCTAGAGGTGTTACTTTATTGTCTCATCAGAGGGACAATCAGTAACAGCCAATAGAGGGCAAAGGAGGTGGGGATAGAGCTCAGATTAGCTCTCACGATTTGTCTGGTCATAGCAATATTTATCAATATTGACTCTGACCAGTATAGATCTGCCTCCCTCTCCTCACTTGAGAGAGAGAGAGATCAGTATTGTGAGAGTTAGTAAGTTAGTCCAGTAAATTTATAAATGTAATAAACTGTGAGACCCAAAGGCTTTTTTTAAAGCCATTCCCTGTGTGTTAACCCCTTCCCTGCCTTTGATTACAGTGTAAACGGTGATCTTGCACAGCAACATATTTTGCTGTCTGTACATTTTTTTAGGGATTAATGATTATTTTTTTACTGTAATTTATTAAAGTATAACCCCTTCCTTGCAAATGCGATTGCATTGATCTGGCCGCAGAAGCGCATTTTTGCTGTTTGCATAATTATTTTTTTGAAACCCATAGGGGTAATTATACCCGCTAGGGGGTGATTGTGAAGTAAATCTTTATTTTTTTTTAATATGTCTGAGCGCATGTGTAGCGCTGAGGAGTCTTATGCCATCCTCGTCTCAGATTCTGAAGCCACTGAGTCAGGGCCACAAGGAGTCATGAGACTCCGGCTGGTTTAAGGGGGGTAAAATACATTGTCCGGCTTCCAAAGTGTCCGAAATGGGACATGGGCGCAGGTTGTCTGCATGTCAAAATTCCAAGTCTGAAATTCAAAATGCACACCTCCAAATTGTGGCCCTTTAGCCCCCAAATAACCTGACAAACCTATGCATGGGTGGAATCCCTGTACTCAAGAGATGTTGTTGAACATATATTGGGGTGTTGTTTGGCAGTTCCCCTTTAGATTTTCAGGAAATGTTTACATGAATTTCACTCACTTGAAAAATCAACATTTTCTTTTTTTTATCTCTGCAAACTTTGGCAAAGGTTGGTGGTAAAATGGCTACATGAAAAGTTTCAAAATACCCCCAGTCAAATACCCTTAGATGTCTAGTTTTGAAAAATATGTACATGTGGGGGGTAATTCAGGGATTCATGACCACTCAGTGGTTACAATGTCACTATCGCTAATTTTGTAAAAAATGGTTTTAAAATAGCATTGCACGGGGGCGAGCCTAGCCACGAGACAAGATGGCAGCATAATCACACAGCTTCGTGCCAAAGACAGACAAAAGCAGCCTTAAAGCAGCGAGTCTCATGATGGGACGAAATAAAAAGGTTCCATCGGAACCGCAAACCCCCAAAACCCAAAAGTCTAGAGTGGAATCTACTCTACATACCTATTTCTCGATACCGCAGCTGCTGATGGAAATGCAGGCAGGTGGCAGCATGGGGGCCTCTCCCGTGCATTCCACCTTCTCGGAAGAGACACCTTCCATAGCGTCGCAAGAACATGCCTCCAGCCATTACTTACCTACAAATGTGATGGAAACCCTGAAATCCATTCCATCTAAAGAAGATTTTCAGGTTCTAGTCTCCGGGATCCAAGATATCAAACAAACGATGCAAGAACTGAAAGGGGACCTGGCGGGCCTCAGGTCAGATATGGCTGCCATGGACGCCAGGATCACAGTAGTGGAGGGGCACTGGAGAGAACTGACGAGGACACTGTGGAGCTACATGCCATCACATCAAGGCAATGACTCCAAACTTCCTGAGGAAGCCACGCTTGGCGAAACGCGTCTGTGACACGTCCCCTCCTCTCCGTGACATTGTACATTTCAGCTGCTGTGAAGATCTGTGAAAACAGCTGATTTATCCGGCGGTTGCTTCAAATCCCTGGTGCTTTCTGTTCCTGCTACATGATCACCACCTGCTGCAGGCAGAGTTCTGTGTTTTTTAACCAAGCGCTTCTGTGAGTTACATAACTGTACTCACAGACTTTTAAGTAAGCCTTCATTTTTATTCTTTAATTAAAGTATCTTGTTTGCACAATACTTTACTATGGTGGCATTTTCCTTTTTATATATGTGATTGGATACTAAACATCGGGAGAGCCCTCATGCAAAGCAGCTGACATCATTATTCCCTACATACTGCCAGGGATCTCCTTATTTGCCTAAAAAGAGAGCAGTATACGTCCATTCGGACGAAAATGTTATTTATTTAGTCTAAAACGAATTTCGTTCATTACTTCATTCGTTTCAGACGAAATTTGTTTCGTTAATTTTAATTCGTTCGTTTTATAGAATACAATGTAATACTATTGGCTTTCTATAAACCGAACGAGAGCCCCATTCATAAGAAATTCTTATGAATGGGGCTCTCGTTCGGTTCATAGAAAGGCAATAGTACTACATGTGTTCTATAAGCCGAAAGTCTATAAACAGAACATTCGGTTTATAGACTTTCGGCTTATGGAATACATGTAATCCTATTGCTATTCTATAAACCGAACGTTTGGTTTATAGAATAGCCATAGGATTAGATGTATTACATAAGCCGAAAGTCTATAAACCGAATGTTCGGTTTACAGGCTGTGGGCATTTAACTATACGGAGACAGAGTCTCCATTCATAAAATTATGAATGGAGACTTTGTCTCCGTATAGTTAAAAGCCGACAGCCTATAAACCGAACGTTCGGTTTATAGGCTGTCGGCTTTTAACTATACGGAGACAAAGTCTCCATTCATAATGTTATGAATGGAGACTCTGTCTCCGTATAGTTAAATGCTATTGTATTCTATAAACCGACTCTATTTCTGCTTACAGCATGCAATAGTACTACGAATGGACGAATGAACAAATGATTTTCGTTTATTAACCATTCATTCATTCGGCTTTCGTTAGCTTAGCATTTTCGTTCTTCGTTTTTCGGGCAAATGGACGAAAATGCTATTTTCGGACGAAAATGCATTCGTCCGTAAACGAATGCTCATGTCTAGTATATATTCACATGTAAATTGCTTTAATAAAAAATTATGATATAAAAAAATTCATTTCTTGTTTTTATTTCCTTTTATGTGACAATGCTGCCTCTCTCTTTCCCTTGCCCCCAGATTTGTCGCTCTCCCCCCCTTAGTGTTGTCTCTCTCTCACCCTCCCTTTGTCTCCCCCCTCGCTTCCCTTGTGTCTGTCTCTTCCCCCCTTCCCTCCCCTTGTTTCTCTCTGCCCCCCTGCCCTTGTTTCTGTCTCTTCCCCCCTCCCTCCCCTTGTTTCTCTCCCCCCCCCTCGTTACTCTGCCCCCCCCCCCTTGTTATTCTGTCCCCCCCTCACCTGTTTCTTGCTCCCTGGTGGCTAGTGGGGGCAGCCGGGGGATGTATGCACTCTATATAATAGACGGAAGTGTCGGGCAGCATGGAGGATGTCTGCACGATTCGTGCAGACATCCCCCAGCTGCCCGCACGATTCGTGCAGACATCCCCCAGCTGCCCGATTCTCCCTGGTGGCTAGCGGGGCAGCGGAGGATGTCTGCGCGATGAGCGCAGACCTCCCCTGCTGCCGCCCGGAACGACCGCCAGGACTTTTATGAGGAAGCCGGAAGTACCCAGCTTCATCATAGAAGTCCCGGCGGTCATGCCGGGCGGCAGCAGGGGAGATCTGTGCTCATCGCGCAGACATCCCCTGCTGTTAGAGAGGGGGATCCAGGTCCCCTGCAGCTTTGCTGGGGACAAGGATCCCAGTCTTATAGTCTGACCTCAATTTGAGGTCAGATTATAAAACGACCTCGATTATAAAAGGGGTATTAACACTTCCGTTGCTGATCACAGTTTCTTTTTACTGTGATCCGTTTCCTTCCAAGTTTATGGACCTCATTTCGTTTTTTCAAAATAAATTTTATTTTGTACATTTTTACTATATTACTTATATTCTTTTCATGTATTAATGTAATTACAGTTAACTCCTACAAGCCTGTGCTGTGATTATGACCAGAGCAAACGTTAACCCATTTGTGACGTTGGGACGTTCTATGCCGTCCTGATTTTAAGTCCCTTAAAGTCGTTAGGACGGCATAGTACGTCCTGTGTTAAACAGCTCATATCGTGGCTCGGATCATGCTGCAGGCACTTGCAGCGGCATCCCACCTGTCAGATGAGGCCACTTTAAGTGGCCTCAGTCTGACGGGAAATTTAGCTGGTGCTCAAAACGAGCACCAGCTACATTTCTCTAAATTGTGCGTGACGTCCGAAGGGCTTGCAATTTTTGGGCAGGGACCCACAGGGTCTATTAAGACCCTGATTGGGTCTCTGCCATGGTGTTCCTGGCTAACGATCACCTTGTGATCAGTGGCCAGGAACAAATCGTGACGTTTTGGTGCTTACGTCATTTGGGACGCAGCACCATGCGTCACAAAGGGGTTAAACCTCTCCACTTTTTTAATACTAAATTCAAATCATTTCATGCTATTGGCAATGCATTCTATAAACCGAAATAGAGTCGGTTTATGGAATACCAATAGCAAAATAGCCAATACACATACATTACATAAACCGACATAATGAACGAATTTCGGTTTATGGAATGTAATGCTATTGGCAATGGCATTCTATAAACCGACTCTATTTCGGTTTATAGTAATGCCATTGCAAATAGCATTACATTATTCATTCCATAAACCGAAAGTCTATAAACCGAATGTCGTTCGTTTTAAAGACTTTCGGCTTATAGAATACTATTGGCTTTCTATAAACCGAACTAGAGTCGAGTCCCCATTCATAAGAAATTCTTATGAATGAGGAGGGACTCTAGTTAGGTTTATAGAAAGCCAATAGTATTCTATAAGCCGAAAGTCTTTAAATCGAACGACGTTCAGTTTATAGAATACACATGTAATGCTATTGCTGTTCTATAAGCCGAAAGTCTATAAACCGAAGGATGTTCGGTTTATAGACTTTCGGCTTATAGAACAGCAATAGCATTACATGTGTATTCTATAAACTGAACGTCGTTCGGTTTAAAGACTTTCGGCTTATAGAATACATGCAATGCTATTGGCTTTCTTTAAACCGAAAGAGTCCCCATTCATACGAATAGGTCAATTGACCTATTCGTATGAATGGGAACTCAATTTCGGTTTATAGAAAGCCAATAGCATTACATGCATTCCATAAACTGAAAGTCATTCATGTAATGCTATTGGTATTTTATAAACCGACTCTATTTCGGTTTAGAATGCCAATAACACGAATGGACGAATGGACGAATGATTTTCGTTTATTAACCATTCGTTCATTCGGATTTTGTTAGTTAACATTTTCGTTATTTGTTTTTCGGACGAATGGACGAAAATGCTATTTTCGTCCGAAAATGCTATTTTCGTCCGAAAATGCATTTGTCCGAAAACGAATGCACATGTCTAATAAGAACTATAAAGGTCTAGCTGTCCTCTCCTCCCCCGCCCCAGGCCACAGAACTAAAATAATGGCTAGCGCTATATTACCGCAGTGGATCGGCTTCCAGACTGAAACACCATACTTGAAGGCACTATAATATTACATTAGAAACGCAAGTTGGATGTGCATAGAAAGTAGCGCTATTAGCCTCCCCATACATGTTAGACAAAAAGTAAGATGCCGCACTAGGTCCTGAGGCACGGTCCGATATGGTTAAAAATTATTATATTTGAAATTGTTGTTTGGTTTTGTTGTATAATATTGTAAAACGGGCTTTCACGTTCCCCACAGAGCCAAAGTGTCTATTTACACACCCAGAGAGCCTTCACTGAGAAGGTATACTCTGTGTGTCCGACACTACTGCTTATTCATACTGCACTTGAAATATACCCTTCGTTCTGGGTATATCTCTTGTTTTTTATATTATTTCCCCTACCCTCCCCCCCCCCGTTTTTTTTTTCTTTCTTTATTCCTTCCCCTCTTCTCCTTATTATTTACATTATTTATTTTTACTCGCTTATATTTGTGATCCCTCCCCCCCCCCCTCCCGAAGAGAAGGAGAGGGGAGAAGGGAAAGGTTTTCCTTTGTGATTTTTCCTCTCCTCAGTATAATTTGTGTGTCTCCCCCATCTCACCCCCCCCCCCCTCCCCCTATATTGTATTCTGAGATAATTTTCCACTTGGCACAGTCATAACTGTGGTGCAAAACATGGAAATGCTACCCGTCCCGCTCAATGTGCTTACATTAAACGCTAGAGGTTTAAATACACCAGAAAAAAGGTCCAATTTATTACGAGATCTCAGGTCCAAGCATGTAACAGTGGCCCTTATTCAGGAGACACATTTCTATGCCGCAAAGGCACCGGTAATACACAACAAGTACTACACTAAGGTATATTAAAGTAACAATCCGACCTCCAAAACTAAAGGAGTAGCAATCATGTTGTCGAGACATTTCCAATTCACTGATGTAGAGTGTAAGGGTGACGAGGAAGGCAGATTTCTGATGATAAAAGGCAAAAACTTGAACAAAACATACACGATAATCAACGGTATTTCCCGAATAAACACCAACAGAGTTTCCTAACCAAATTATTACGACAAATTGCGCAATTTCGTGAGGGCATATTACTGCTCGGAGGAGATTTCAACGTACCCTTAGACCCTCGTATAGATTCTTCGTCGAACTCATCGGGCCCCCCTGCAAGACTTGTGCGGCGTATGCGATCCGCTCTAGCAACCCACCAGTTGATGGACTGCTGGCGGTCCTTACACCCTGACACAAGAGATTACACATATTACTCTACCTCACATGCAGTATACACCAGGCTAGACTATTTATCCATTTCCCACCGAGACCTTGATCTATTACAGGGCGCTGAGATGACCCCAGCCGCCTACTTAAAATTAGGGAATATCTATCTAGACACGTTAAATCCAAAATATCACTGGACGAGGCACAAGAATTGGATGGACCTATTTCTATAGATGAACTTAGGGCAGCAATAAAGGTGACCCCGATGGGTAAAGCCCCAGGCCCGGACGGGCTGACTCTGAGATACTACAAATATTTTTTAGACGATCTAGGTCAACATCTAGTGGACATCTTCAACTCACTCTTGCAGGGCCACCCCCTCCACACCACACTCCCTTAAGGCAACGATCACAGTTCTCCCCAAAGATGACAAACCAGGGGAACACTGCACCAACTACCGACCCATCTCTCTACTAAATGTAGACATAAAATTGTTTTAGCACTCAGATTAGCCCCCAAACTTCCCAGTTTAGTTCACTCTGACCAGACGGGATTCATCCCAGGCAGAGAGGCTAAAGATAATACATAAAAAATATTATCCATTATACAATATTCCCAAAGTTCCAGTTCTCGCATGTTACTTTTATCAACTGACGCCGAAAAGGCATTTGATAGGGTCGACTGGAAGTACTTGTTGGAAACTGTGAAACAAATGGGATTGGGTCCCAATATCCTCACTTGGATCTCAGCATTATACACCGCCCCCTCAGCTCAGGTTAGAGTGAATGGGCTCCTTTCACAGCCTTTTCAAGTCGCAAACGGGACAAAACAAGGTTGTCCTCTCTCGCCCATCCTATTTGCGCTGTCACTCGAACCTTTCCTGAATGCCATTAGGGCAAATCCAGATATCACAGGGATCACCATTATACTAACCCAGTATAAAATAGCAGCCTTTGCTGATGATATGCTGTTTATCGTCACGAACCGCTGCATCTCTATACCTTCCTTGCAAAAGGAACTCAATGCCTACGGTCTATTATCCAATCTAAAAATAAATAACAGCAAATCATCAATCTTGAATATCTCCATTCCCCGGCAGAAGCTACCAATATCCAAGCCAGCTTCCCCTATAAATGTAGCGCCTCACAACTAACTTACCTAGGTATTCGTATAACGCCTCAGGCATCACATTTGTACGGTGCTAACTTCCAGCGGATACTGGACAAATTATTGACAGATCTCAAATCATGGGCATTCCCACACGTCACGTGGCTGGGTAGGATCAACGTAGTGAAAATGAATCTACTCCCCAGATTGTTGTATTTGTTTCAAACAATACCGATTTCTCTCCCGAAAGCATTCTTTGTATCCATACGTTCAGCTATCTTGAGGTATGTCTGGAACGGCAGGATACCTATACAAAAATATGCACAGTTGATCCTGCCCAAACACAAGGGGGGCTTGGCATTGCCAGATTTCAAAATGTACTACCAGGCCTGCCATCTATTACGTATTGTGGAATGGTCCCAAGCCTCGGCAGACAAGCAGTGGGTCCACATAGACAAGAGTCAAACAAAGGGGCATCTGCCACCCTCAAAATTGTTGCCCCCACAAAGACGGGACACCAACCTTAAAACCCACCCTCATATTCAAGCAACTCTACGGGTATGGGCCGCCACAAGCGTTAAACATACATTAACTTCCTTCCCGTCACCCATGACCCCAGTGACCCACAACGCTGAGTTCCACCTGGGTTTCCATGTCATTGTGGGGCCCGAGGGCACAAGAATAAATCCGAGACACCTATACCAATTCCGGACAGAAGGCAAGCTATCGACCCTTCACAGTCTGTTGGGAGACAGAGAACCTTCTTCTCCAAACATTTATCCCGAATAGCACATAGGACTCGCATAAAGGCCTAATTCAACAAGACACCCTCCTTTGCAGAGAATTCATATAGACATCATAAGGCAATAGTTAATGTGGGAAACTGGGGACACATAGGGATTTGCCCGAAGTACATGCTTGGATCTCTCAGGAAGATAATATTAGGAAAGAAATTGTGTTTAGGAAAGATTGAGGGATGGAATTATTCTTACATTTATTATACTCTGTAAGTATTTTCTGTAACAGATCAAGCAAAATTGGAATCTGTAAGTTTCTTCATGCACTCTTAAGACCCCCCCCCCTCTTTCTTTTTTCTGTACCCCCCTGACACCATCCTAAATATTTATTTTTATTTTATTTTTGTATACTTTGTTTCTGAATGTATGTTATAAAAATTTGAAAATATTTTCAATAAAAACCGATTGAAACATAAAATAGCATTGCACTGCTTATAATTATTGCCATGTAACCTGAATTAAAAAACATGGGGTATTTCTAAACTCAGGACAAATATTAGAATCTATTTAGCAGGGTTTTGTGCTCCCTTTGTAGATGTGAATAAGAATTTTCAAATCAAAGTCAGAAAATAGATTGTTTTTTATTTTTTTCACCATATTTTATTATTTTTTTTTACATAAAATTATAGGATATGATCAAAATAATGGTATCAAATGAAAGCCCTACATATGCCGAAAAAACAATATATAATTTGTGTGGGTACGCTAAAAATTATAGAATTAACATTAATATTCACAGCTTTTTGACCCAAGGAGAAATTGGATTTCCTTTTTGGAGTCAAATAGGAATGTGGAGAAATTTGAAATCAGTTTTTGCCTTTTTTTAGATCAACAACAGGAAGAAAGATAGGTAGAAATAGGGCCGCCAACAGGAATTTCAGGGCCCCTTACTTAACAAATTTTCTCTCCCCCCCCCCCCCCCCCTGCAGACAATATCTCCCATTCGCCCGACCTACCCTCACAAGCATGATATCCAGGTCTAGTGTAATATGGAGGGTGGTTGGGAGCAGTTGGTCAATATGCCAGTGATATTTTGCCACTCAATATGCCAGTAATATTTTGCCACTCAATAAGTCAGTATGTTGCCACTTAATATGCCAGTAATATTTTGCCACTCAATAAGTTAGTATTTTGCCACTCAGTATGCCAGTATTTAGCCATTCAATATGCCAGTATTTTGCCACTCAATATGCCAGTGTTATGCTTGTTATTTGCACCCTCCTCCCCCCTTCCCCAGTACTTACCTCCTTGCTGCTCTGTCTCCCGGTGCTCTGCGACCGGAGTTTACCT
Organism: Pelodytes ibericus; assembly: GCA_036172795.1. Taxonomy (NCBI): domain Eukaryota; kingdom Metazoa; phylum Chordata; class Amphibia; order Anura; family Pelodytidae; genus Pelodytes; species Pelodytes ibericus. The sequence continues at coordinate 42,788,687 of CM069863.1, forward strand.
CCTCCGCGCAGGAGGGAAGACTGCACGGAGGAGGGAAACTCCAGTCGCATTTTTTTTTTTAAATAAAAAAATATTGAAGCCACAAGGCTGGAGGGGAGCGCCGAACGCTTCCCTCACAGCTGCGACCAGGCGAAACAGAGGCTGTGGTCTGGTGCTGGGCCGCGGCCCGGAGAATTTTTTTTTTTCTGGCGTGACCTGGGCCCGCCAGTATCGCCTGTCACCCCCTGATGGCAGGCCTGGGTAGAAAGGTTGACCTTGATTGAATTATGACCTTTTTCTACCTAAATTACAATGTGACTATGTTATTTGATTGCCATTTTGGCTGTATAAGGAGCTAGTTGTATATGTTAGTTGTATATGCTAGTTGTGCTACTTGAATATGTTTTGACCAGACTGTTATTTTGTTTAGTATGTGCAGAGATGTGACAAAATATTGTTCTAATAAAAAAAGAGACTTCTTGTGAACCTGACTAGTTTTGCCTTGCAAAGGCTTCATCAGAGGTTGTGCTTGGTGGTAAGAATGGTGTCTCCTAAAATTGGAAAAATCAGAAAAAAAAAACCGGAATAAAACATATTCTTTTATGTGATGGAAGGGGTGGTAAAGTCTGCAGGAAATTGATGTGGAAAGGGAGCACAATTACTTCAAACTTAGATGGCAAAAAGTACGAATATGGATCAGATTCTTATTTTTGAAGAACAACTGTTGACAAAAAGTAAGTTAAGCTTAATTAAATGATATATAAATATAATATAGATAATTTATAAAAGGGACTTAAAATAGAAATGCTTTAATGACCAAAATTCAATAAAAGTTCCTTATTAAGTCTTCTTTTCTTGCATAGGCTCTACCTATATGGGGACATATTGGTTCCAGGGCCACTTAAGGCCCTAGTGGGCCCTGGGCAAAGTCTTTATTAGTGGGCCCCCTTGACCCAATTTTTCAAAAAAACCGCAATGTAAAACTGTATGTATATGGAAACTTTTTAATATCATATGCAACTATTTTAACATATTATATTCAATTTTTTTTTAAAGTAGAGGAGGGTAATATAGCCACTGGATATGACTTTCTGTAAGCCAGTAAGCCAGACTGCATCCGATGACTGGCAGCTGCTGCCCCAGTATGACTGTCTCCATGTGAGACAATCACACAGGGGGCCCATGGGGCATCTGCTTTGGGCCCACCTTAACCAATGGGCCCTGGGCAAAAGCCCATTGGTTAAAGTGGCCCTGCTTGGTTCAGATGAAGGGAGTAAACAACTTGTTACCCTTTTATAGAAGTATACAAGTAAAGATGGTTCAATACGGTATTTTATGACGCTGACGCTGGGTGACATGGGCCATTTTAACATTTCTTCGGTTTTTGTGTTTTGCTGTAATTTCTTTCTTTCTAATTTACGCACACAAACTATTTATCGTTTTTATCGTCATAAGAAGGGCTTTGTTTTGATACCATTATTTTGATAATAGCACATTATTTGATATATGAAAATTATAAAATATGGCAATATGACTTTTATTTGAAAAATTGTATACTCATCTACAAGAGACAACAAAAAAACACTGCTAAATAGATTCTAAAACTTGTCCTGAGTTCAGAAATAGCCCATGTTTTATGTTTTTGTGCTTTTTTATTCATGTTACAGGGCCAGAACTATAAGTAGTGAAAAGCTATTTCAAAATCCTTTTTTTTTTCAAAATTAATTTTAGTGACATTGTAACACTGATATCTGTACTAAATCCATGAAAGGAACCCCCCCCACACGTACATATGTTTCAAAACTAGACAACTCAGGGCATTTAACTTGGGGTATTTTGACACTTCATGGAGCCATTTTACCACCAACCATTGCCAAATTTGAACCAAAAAAAAATTGTTATTTTAAGGTAAACATTTCCTGAAAATGTGAAGGGGTATTGCCAAATAACAACTTAATATGTGTTCAGCGACATCTCCTGAGTACAGGGATACCACACATGCATAGGTTTGTTGGGTTGTTTGGGGGCTAAAAGGCCATATTTGGGAGGTGTGCATTTCCAACTTGGAATTTTGACATGTTGTCAGCCTGCACCCATGTTCCATTTGGGACACTTTTGAAGCTGGTCAATGTATTTTACCCCATCAAACCATATATTTTGGAAAACTAGACATCCTAGGGTATTTAAAATTGTGGTATTTTAACACTTTCCATGTACTAATTCTACCACCAGCCTTTGTCAAAGGGTTGGGATGTCATTTTCCCCCCACACACATGGTAGTTCAGGCATGAATTCACAGACCATATATTTTTTTAAACTAGACACCCACGACTCCTTGTGGCAAGCAAATGATACATCACTAGATGATGTATCAGAAAGCTGCCCAGGGTCAAAATGTTACCCTGAGTCAGCGGCCTCAGAATCAGTGCCTAGGCAGTGATCTGTGGAAAAGAAGGGGTTAATAGCTCTTAGAAGAGCCTATGTAGTACTGTAATACATTACAGTACAAAGAAATGAATGCCTAAAAAAAATGTTGCTGTCCAAGATTGCTGCTATACAGTAATCAATGGCAGGGAAGGGGTTACTACACAGGTGTGAGGCCTGTAGGGAACTGGATAGAGACCTCGATGCAGACACAATAATAGATAAAGAGCAATACACTGAGGGTACAAACTTACTAGTAATATCGGGTACACAGGAACACAGAACTGTTCGAAATCCCACAGGAAGGTAAATAGCTTATGGCTACGGGTACAGTTTTAGCATTCAGCAGGAAGAGGGTTAATGCATATGAGCATAACACAGTAATTGTAATCCAGCAGGTAGGTGGTTAAAGTAAAACAGCAACTGTAATCCAGCAGATAGATGGTTAAAGTAAAACAGCAACTGTAATCCAGCAGGTATATGGTTAAAGTAAAACAGCAACTGTTATCCAGCAGGTAGGTGGTTAAAGTAAAACAGCAACTGTAATCCAGCAGGTAGATGGTTAAAGTAAAACAGCAACTGTAATCCAGCAGGTAGGTGGTTAAAGTAAATAGAATAGTCGAGGTACAAACCGGGTTCAGTGGGGCACAGGCAGACAGAGAGGTAATAGGACAGTCCAGGGTCAAGGGCACAGGCAGGCAGAGTAGTCAGGATACAATCCAGGGTCAATAAGCAATCCAAAGAGAGTAGGGTATAACCGCTGAGCAAGGAACACGAGAATCACCAAGCAAGGATTGCAAGGTGATTCTCCCTTTTAAATCTCCCGCATCTGGCGTGCACGCCGACGGGCGTGACGTCATCGGGGACGCGCCTCCGATTTCATTGGCAGCAGTGTGCGCGCTACCGGAGCGGGATTCAAGGTGAGTAAGACGGGGTACTCGGGAGATCTACTTTGTGGTAGATCCTGACAACAGGGAATTCATAAAATCTGACCATTTTATAAAATGTTATTTTAACACTAATATTGATCTGTCTCTTTCCCTCACAAAAAAGTAAGTGAGGAAAGGGAGCTCCTGATGAAGTAGGTGTCCTACGAAACGCGTAGGGCGAGGCTAGTGGTTGAATTAATCTTGCATTTGCTTGATCGGCTTAGTTGGAGTAGGAGTGTTCCGGAGCACTCCCCTCATCTGGCTGCTTATCTTATTCACTTGTGGCTTTAGATCCTAGTCCGTTTGTAAGTGTTCACTTTTTTACTTTGAATAAAGTTATTTGACGATATTACGCAATCCTTTGTGACTTTCCTCCCATGATCTATAGGTGGAAGTTTTACCATTCACTCAATTAGAAGAAGCAGCATCACGCTGATACAGATGACTGCGACTTCTTATACTTACAGCTTATTAAGACTATTCCTCAACTTTTAAGATTTTAACATATTATATTCAATTATATTCAACTTTTAAGATTTTTAAACGGACGCTGTACACTTCATTTTTCATCGATGCAGCAGCCATAATATATTCTCCACCACTTATAGAGTTTGGACTTCCAACAGTATGTGTATCGCCTGTGTTTGCCTCAATAGGAGCAACTAGGTTTTATCTTGCACAAAGAGCATAATCACTGTGTTTACTTAACTGTTTTAACTTATTATTGATTTATTGTGTATTTTTTTTTGCAATTCAAATGTCATATTTAAGTCACTTGTAGATTCCCTTTCCTACTATTGCCTACTATTCACTATTGATAATATTATTAACTACCCTTCTTAGGGCTTCATAGTGATTGAGCTCCTGCATAAGCACATTAACCCCTAGTGTGCCCCTTTTCCCTGAGGAAAGCGAGGCAGAGCCAAATTGGTCAGATCAATATTCACGAATATTGATCTGACCAGACGAATGGTGATGCTCATCTGAGCAATAACCAAAACACCTTTGCCACTAATACACTGTTACTGATCATTATACATGCGCTCAGACAGCTTAAAAAAATATATATATATATTTTTTTTTTTTTACTTTATACGTAACCTCCTAGCTTGTGTAAAAAAATAAATAAATGTAAAAAAAATTACCAAAAAATATGCAGACAGATAAAAATTGCTTTGGCATCGATATCATTGCGTAAGCAGTGATCTACGGCAAGGAAGGGGTTAATAACTCTTAGAAGAGCCTTTGAAGTACAAAAAAAAAATGAACCCTAAAAAAAAAAGCACAAACAGCAAAAAATGCGCTGATGTGCAAGATCACTGCTTACGCATGAACAATGGCAGGGAGGGGGTTAAACGCAGGGAATGGCTTTTATAAAAAAAAATATAATTGTTAATTGTATTTTTATTATTTTATTGTACTTTTACTGACTTTTACTAGTTTGATCTGTCTCTCAGAAAAAAAATGTGAGGAGAGAGAGGCAGATCCAAAGTGGTCAGATCAATATTGGTTTAATAATCATCTGACCAGGCAGTGGGGATGCTCATCTAAGCATCCCCACTGCATGATAGTCACTGATTGCCTCTGTAATGAGGCAATCGTGTAACTGCTTGAAGAGCACAGGAAGCAGCTACATCCTGCTTCCTGTGCTCTTGCCCTTAGACGGGCAGCGCCATCTTGGTCGACTTGCGTGGCAGGTCAGCAACACTTACAGAGACATAGGAAGTGATTAAATTAGCTTCCTATGGTCTTTTTAAATGCCATCGGCGGCTTTTGTTTTAGTATTGCACAATCCTAGAAATACTGGTGGAGCACTGAAAGCGAAAAAAAATCGCTTTCATTGCTCGTTTTGGTGCACAACGGACTAGGTCCGTCCTGTCGGAAAGGGGTTAATATGCTCACACTTCATTTTTTTTTATGTCAGTTGTGCTTTAACTAAAAGTTGTTAACACTGCGGGTTTCCAGGATATAGTTCTGTGGCTTTCCCTACTAATCCAATAGTAAGTTTAGAGTTCTGTAACTACCCGATTGTATCTGCAATCTTTTCACAGATAACAAAACACAGGAAGGGTGGTTGGCCACAGTGAGGCAGTAGTACTCAGGCTCCCAATAACGGTTATTAAATGTCAGCCGCAGATCTTCAAAAGTGTTTCGTTTATTTATTACATTTTTATCATGCATATTCAATATCTATACAGCGTGTTTTTAAATAATTGATGGCAATTAAAACAATCACGGTGACCAAAGCTCTGTTTATGTAACAATTAAGTAATTATTATACATGTTATTGTACAGGAATTGTACTAATGCTTGATGAATAACAGTTCGGAGGTACATTTTGTATACAAGCACTTAGGGACAAGCACATAATGATTTGTTCCTGAGTCTGCCAATTTATTGCGGGTGAGACTATGTCAATCTCACAATCCATTATAAGTATTTTTTATATGTTCGTATTCCCAAGTCACAGTTATTTGTATATCTGATGTGATACTCTTATCCAGTAGAATTATGATTTGCAATCTGTTGATTCATGAGCATTGCACAGCTTATAATCACATGAGTTGGTAAATTTGGGATTATTGTACATTTCCAATAATTGGGATAGTGAGTAATACAATACAATAGTGCTTTTATATCGTTCGCATAAAGTTCCTCTGTGAATTGAGTCACACCTGCTGTTTTGGATTTATTAAGAACAATTATTTAATTTTATTATACTGCATATGGTTAACAAATTTTTTTATTCAAACGCGTTTTTTACACATTGCTGTATATTTCTTTCATTCAGACCTTATTTGACAATATTGCTACAAACACCAAAAAAGACTGGCTCTAGCTAGCAATTTCACTATTTGAATAATCATAATAAATCCACTATGAACTCATTGACCTCCATGCAAACACTGTGCCAAACCCATGGAGCATGGCACAACTTCTGGTCACATGACTTGGTAAATTTGGAATTACTGTACAATTCGACTCATTGTCATAACAAACAATACAATTTATTTTAAAGGTTAAAGGTCTTGAGCAGGGGCACATCTGATTTGGGATCTGCACAGAGCAGGTATCTCTCTTATCCAGTTCAGGTTAAGATTTCCTCAGTTAGGTTTCCCTCTGTTGATCCAGTTTCAAAACAAGGGTCTCTCTCTACAATAGTAGAGAGAGAGAGTCTCCAACCAGACTGCCTTCTTCAAAATACATATATTGGAGGTTATTCACTAAAAGTGAATTGCAAAAATCAGACCTTTAACCCTCTAATCCATCTGGATATATATGTCCTGCAAAGCATGGACCTTAAGGCTCCGAAGCAGCCTCCAAGTATGCCTTTGCCCCCCCCCCCACACACACACCTAGGATGACCCCAAATGTGATCGTATGCATTCAAAACAAGCATAGGCAGTGATCAGCTTTCACTGCCTATGCTGTAAAGGTGTTGCCGTAGTGCCTTGACACAAGGCATCATGCAACACCTGCTTCTTCCCTCCAGGGCCCCACGTGCCATATTGAAGAGGAGCATGCTCCTCCAATATGGTGTGCCCTGTGCCCAGCAAAGAGTGACGTAAGTGATTAAAAAAAAGTCTCTCCCATTGCTCTGAAACTGTTGCTTGACTGCCCCTAGAACAGGGCCAATCCTGGGCGGGTGCACGGGGTGCATCGCGCCCAGGCGCACGGGAGGAGAGTCGCCTGAATCACAAAGCGCGTCGGGAGCGGAGCTTGCACCCGTCGCGCTATGATTAGTGTGACAAGGAGGTGCGAGCCGCAGGTGAGCGCCTGCGGTGCCGCACCTCCCTATTACACCAAGCACAGCACGACGGGTGCAAGCTCCACCCCCGTCACGCTCTGATTGGCTGCTGGGATGATGGTGTCTGCAGAGGCAGACACCGGCATCTAGTTTATTCTGCCGGTTGTCAGCCTCTGCAGACACCATCGAGAACGTGAGGAGGAGGACAGAACATTTGTTCAATAAAGGGCCCTGACATTCATGGTGGCGGCCCTGCCATCGAGAACGCCCTCTTCCCTGCACATAAAGGTAATTAAGCAGGGAGGGGGACAGAATTTCTGGGTGTGTGTATGTATGTGAATCTGACTGACTGCATGTGTGACTGTATATGTGTGTTTCTGGCTGTATGTATGTATATGTGACTGACTGCGTATGTGACTGTATATATGTGTGTCTATGTAACTGCATACTTGCATATGACTGTGTGATTATGTGACTGTATTTAATTATGTATGTGCATGTATACATAGTCACATATACACATTGGGGGGCATGTATAAACACGGCGCACGCTGGTGCAATCGGCGTGTGCGTCAATGTATAAAACAGACTCACGAGAGTTATCTACACTGAATGCGTAGATTTAAGTTGGTTCGCGCTCGTTGTGCCGGCGCAGCCTATGTTTAAAAAATTAAGCACTGAAAAGTGCCTGATATGGGGCAGGAGTGGAGACAGAGAGAGACACACACATTGGGTATGATTGTAGAGAGAGAGAGAGACAGACACTGGGTATGAGTGGAGAGAGAGACAGACATTGGGTATTGGTGGAGAGAGAGACAGACATTGGGTATGAGTGGGGAGAGAGAGAGATAGACATTGGGTATGAGTGGGGAGAGAGAGAGAAAGAGAGACATGTGGGTATGGGGAGAGAGAGAGAGACAGACAGACATGAGGGTAGGGGGAAAGAGAGAGAAAGACATGTGGGTATGGGAAGAGAGAGACAGACATGTGGGTATAGGAAGTTAGAGACAGACATGAGGGTATGGGGAAAGAGAGAGAAAGACATGGGGGCATGGGGAGAGAGAGACACGTGAGTGACTGGCATGGTGGAATATTATTTATCGCTCCTTGTGTACTTCTTTTCCAGTGATGCTCAGCCAGACTTTGGCTGGTTGGGCATCATGGGAACGGTAGTAAAAACTCATTCTGCTAGCCAGCAAAAACTCCCCCATGTTGCTGGCTGAGCATCATAGAAATAAATAAAACCACTTCACAGTATTATGGCAAAATATATATCTTTATATCACTGTAATCTGGAACCAGTTTTAGTGGCCCAACTCTGACTGAAAAAAATGTAAGCATAGCTCATATTTACATATGATAAAAAGAAACCTCATCCTTGTGATATAATTGCTGATGTCATGGGACATTTAAACGAGCAGCACCTGTAAAGAAGCTGATCTGCTATGTTTTAGAATGACATTTTTTTATTATGGAGAAACCTATATTTTAGTGGCAGGATGACTCTGCACTGCAGTGTCCAGTGGTGTATCTTGGTTTTGTGCTGCCCTAGGCAGACACAATTTGGGCACCTTACCCACGACATGACCCATAACCCACATTGCACACCAAGGACATGCCCCATCACCCCATTTACATGCCCCCATCACATACACATTGCCAGTATTATTTGCCATTAATATTTCCCAGCCAATTTGCCCAATAATATGCCAGTATTGTTTGCCATTAGTAAGCCCCTGCCAATTTGCCCAATGATATGCCAGTATTATTTGACATTTAATATGCCCCAGCCAATTTGCCCAATAATATGCCAATATTATTTGCCATTTAATATGCCCCTGCCAATTTGCCCAATAATATGCCAGTATTATTTGCAATTTAATATGCCCCTGCCAATTTGCCCAATAATATGCCAGTATTTTTTGCCATTAATAAGCCACCGACAATTTTCCCAATAATATGGTAGTATTTGCCATTTAATATGCCCCTGCCAATTTGCCCAATATTATGCCAGTATTCATTTGCCAATAATATACCCCTGCCAATATGCCCAATAATATGCCAATATTATTTGCCATTTAATATGCCCCAGCCATTTTGCCCAATAATATGCCAGTATTATTTGGCATTTAATATGCCCCTGCCAATTTGGCCAATAATATGCCAGTATTATTTGCCATTAATATTCCCCAGCCAATTTGCCCAATAATATGCCAGTATTATTTGCCATTAATAAGCCCCTGCTGTTATGGCATTATGAGACAAAATGGACACTTGTTTGTCATATAGCTAAAATGGTGCTTAGAAGCTAGAGACATTTCCTCTGCAAGCTGCAACCCCCCTTCTTTCCCCTTCTTGCATGTGCAGCTTTACTAAGATACGTGTATATTTGCATAAGCACGCCTATTGTTGTACATATAACCAATCAACTAGTAACACAATAGACGCCCCTTTCCTATCTCCTGAAGTGTATATCAAGCTGTATCACACCCAATAAAGTAGAGATTTGCTTTGACTCCACAGAGTGCGTCAGAGTCTTTTCTCTCCGTGCACGTATCATATCTAACTAATTTGGACCAACACATCAACATAACTGACCCTTGATCAGATCCAAAACACTGCCAATTTGCCCAATAATATGCCAGTATTATTTGCCTCTGCCATTTTGCCATTAATAAGTCCCTACCAATTTGCCCAATAATATGCCAGTATTATTTGCCATTAATATGCCCCTGCCAATTTGCCCAATATTATGCCAGTATTACCGTATTTGCTCGATTATAAGACGACCCTGATTATAAGACGACCCCCCCAAATTTGTACATTCCTTTAGGAAAAAAACTAAAAGCCTGATTATAAGACTACCCTATAGGAAAAAAGTGTAACTTGTATATATGTAAATTGCTTTTTAATATTTATTAAAAAAATTATATTATACAAATGCATTTCTTGTTTTTATTTGCTTTTATGTGCCAATGCGGCTTCTCTCCCGCTCCCCCAGCTGTCTCTTCCCCCCCAGCGTTGTCTCTCTCTCCCCCCAAAACTTCTCTTTCTTGTCTCTATCTATCCCCCCTCCCCTTTTCTCTCTGTCCCCCTCCCTCCCCTTGTCTGTCTGTGTCTCCCCCCCTTGTCTGTCTGTTTCCTCCCCCTCCCCTTGTCTCTCTCTATCCCCCCTCCCCTTTTATCTGTCCCCCTCCCTCCCCTTGTCTGTGTCTCCCCCCCCTTGTCTGTGTGTGTCCTCCCCCCTCCCCTTCCCTTTGTCTCTCTCTATCCCCCCTCCCCTTTTCTCTCTCCCCCCCCCCTCCCCTTGTCTGTCTGTGTCCTCTGTCCCCCCCCCCCCCTTACCTGGTTTCGTTCCCTGGTGGCTAGTGGGGGCAGCCGGGGGATGTCTGCACGATACGTGCTGGTCCGTCATAATAGACTGCCGTTTCGGGCAGCATGGAGGATGTCTGCACGTATAATGCAGACATCCTCCAGCTGCCCGATTCACAATGGTGGCTAGTGGGGCAGCAGAGGATGTCCGCCGGGACTTCTGTGACGAAAGCGGAAGTACCCAGCTTCTTCATAGAAGCCCCGGCGGTCGTGCCGGGTGGAAGCAGGGGAGTCTGCGCTCATCGCGCAGACATCCCCTGCTGTTAGAGAGGGGGATCCAGGTCCCCTGCAGCTCTGCTGGGGACCTGGATCCCTGTCTTATAGTCTGACCTCAATTTGAGGTCAGATTATAAGACGACCTCAAATGTAAGACGAGGAGGATTTTTCAGAGCATTTGAAAAAAACCTCGTCTTATATTCGAGCAAATACGGTATTTGCCATTTAATATGCCCCTGCCAATTTGCCCAATAATATGCCATTATTTGACATTAATATACCCCCATCCTCCAGCACTTACCTTTTACCCTGGTGGCTAGTGGCAGCCAGCATGGTTTCCTCCATGCTGCCTGTTCGGCTCCCCGGCAGTTGTGCCGTCAGGTCACGTGACATGGCGCGTGTCTGACATCAGAGCGCCGGTCACGTGACCTGTTGGCACTTCCCTGTCACATTGCACGGGGAGCCGAACACCGAACAGGCAGCACAGAGGTTTCTCTGTGCTGCTTGTTTAGCACCCTGTGCAGCCTGCGTTTTGTGCCCCTAAAGCAGGGCTCGACAAATACCGGGCGCCAGGTCGCCATGGCGACTAGATTCTGGCTCCTGGCGCCTGGAATACTCTTTGAGCAGAGTAAACTGCAGTGTCCCGGTCCCACACTCTGCTATCCCTTACCTACCGATCAGATAAGGAGCAGAGTGTGGGAGAAGCAGCACAGAACAGCCTGCCGATTAGCTCCTCCCCTGGCAAATTAGCTCCTCCCCCTGGCTTCCTGTTCCTGCTTCTCACCGGGCAGTAGCAGTGAGGAGATGCGTGTGAGATGTGATGGGAACTCCTCCTGCTGCCTCAAAATGCAGGGAAGTGATACAGGGTCTGTCTCCAATGCTGCCTCAAAATGGAGGGAAGTGATACAGGGTCTGTCTCCAACTTCTCACTGTAAGTCTACTAAGTAAATAGTGTGTGTATTAGAATGTGTGTTAGCATGTATGTGTGGGTTCAGCACCAGAATCTGTGTGACAGCATGTTAGTGTGCATGTATGTATTTGTGTCTGCATATGTTACTGTGTGTTTCAGCATATTAGAGTGTGTATATAATTGTGACGGCATGTGTTAGTGTATCTCAGTGTGTGTGTGACCTGTGTAGGTGTGTGTTGGCATTTAAGTGGATATGAATGTGTTTGTGCATGTATGTAGGAGTGAAATCATGTGTTAGTGTATGTATTTGTGTCTGCATGTGTAAGTGTGTGTATCAGCATATTAGTGTGTATGTATGTATGTATGTATTTTGTGTATCTCAGTGTGAGTGTGTGTGACCTGTGTATGTGTGTGTTGGCATTTAAGTGGATATTAATGTGTTTGTGCATGTATGTAAGAGTGAAATCATGTGTTAGTGTGTGTCAGCATTTAGGTATGTGTGTGTGTGTGTTAGCTTGTGTGTACATTAGTATGTGTGAAAATGGTGTGTATCCATAAGTGTATGTCATTTATATATGTTTATGGACTGTGACCCCAGCATTTTTCTTTGTGACACGGCATTTGGTACTGGCTCCTAAAGTTTTCAGCTGGCTCCTAGATTTAAATCAAATTTGTCAAGCCCTGCCCTAAAGACATACAATGCAAGTGCCGCTCTAGGTACTTGCCTTGTTTGCCTCGCGGTAAATACAGCACTGGCAGTGTCAGCTAATCTTTTGGAGACCTCATCAGTGGCATCACAATATGTTTGAATTCAGGGCCGATTCTGGGCGGGTGCACGGGGTGCAACGTGCCCAGGCACACTGGAGGAGAGGCGTTGGAATCACAGAGCACGACGGCAGAAGAAACTAGATGCTGGTGTTCTGCCTCTGCAGACACCATCCTCCTTCCTGCAGCCAATCAGAGCATGACGGGACGGAGCTTGCACCCGTCGCGCTGTGTTTGGTGTGACAAGGAGGTGCAGGTCGCAGGTGAGTGCCTGCGGTAACCGCACCTCCCTGTCACACTAAGCACAGCGTGACGGGTGCAAGCTCCGCCCCATCGTGCTCTGATTGGCTGCAGGAAGGAGGATGGTGTCTGCAGAGGCAGAACACCAGCATCTAGTTTCTTCTGCCGGATGTCAGCTGACATTCTGGAAGAAGAAACGAGATGCCGGTGTCTGCCTCTACAGACACCATCGAGAACGTGAGGAGGAGGACAGCATAAGTTTGTAGGGGTTAAAAAAAAAATGTGTGGAAGTGTTTGTGTGTGTGTGGAAGTGTGTGTCAATATATGGAAGTGTATGTCAGTGTGTACAGGGGGTGTGTGTGTATAAGCGTGTGTGTCAATGTGTATAAGTATGTGTGTGTCAATGTGTGTATTACTGTCTGTGCAAGTGTGTATACATGAGTGTCTGTATAAGTGTATCCTGTGTCTAAGTGTGTAAAGGTGGCTGTGTGTGTATTTATGTGTGTGTCAGTGTGTCTGTGTGTGTAAGGGTGGCTATCTGACAGTGTGTATTAGGGTGACTAACTGTGTAACTGTGTGTGTGTGACTGTGTGCATCTATGTGTGACTGTGAAGTGTGCTCTTGCCCAGGGCTTACTGGTTAACTGGTCCCGCTGCACACGTCACTGTCTCACAAGGAGGGCAGCAGTCCGCATCCAGCTGGCGTCTATTTCCCACTGTGTGGAGGAGATGGCCAGGGACACGAGAGGGAAGCAGCAAGGTGAGCACTGGGGAAGGCGGGAGAGGAGATGCATTTATTGGGAAAACTAACCATGGCATATTAATGGGCAGTATAAAAGTGGGATATTAATGGGCTAATTGGCTGTGGCCTATTAATGGGCAAACTAACATTGGTATATAAATGGGGAAATTGTCTGTGGCATATCAATGGGCAAATTGACTGTGGCATATCAATAGGCAAACTTACAGTGGTATATTAATAGGCAAACTGTGGCATTTTTAAATGGCACACTGGCTGTTGCAAATGTAAATGGCAAAGTGACTGTCGCATGTTAATTGCCACCTAACGGTGGCTCTTTTTAATTGGCAAAGTGATGCTGTGGGATCTTTTGTGGGGCAAAATAACATGTACTATGGGGCAAAGTGATTCTGTGGCATGTGTTAGAGACCCTAGGTACACCTCTGCAAATGGGCTGCCCCTCAGAGCCAGCTCTGCAGATCCCCACCATGGTTTCCCCTTAGACCTCAGTCAGCGCTTTTTGCTCTTTCCGTGCACAGTGATGACTCAGAGCTTCGGAACATAATGGTCAGAGTCATCAGTATGTGCGGGGAGATCAAGGCAGCACTAATTGAGTTCTGAGATGAGGTCAGTAGGGGGAATGGAAAAGGGACATGGGAAGAGACAAATTCATGGAAGGTAGGAGGTATAGGAGAAATATATGGAGGAGAGACAGGCATGTTAAAGACACAAAAGAGACAGACAGACATGGGGACATGGAACAAAGAGTCAAATAGAGGGTATAGGGTGAGTGTGGGGGGGGAGATACATGGGGTTATGAGGAGTGAGAGAGACATGGGGAGAGAGATCAATGGGGGTTATGAGGAGTGAGAGAGACATGGGGAGACAGATACATGGGGGTTATGAGAAGTGAGAGAGATATGCGGGAGATATACATGGGGATATAGGATGAGAAACAGAGATATGCAGAACAAGAGACCACCATGGGGAGCAAAAGATAGACACGGAAAAAGAGATGGGGTATGATGGTAGAGACAGACATGGGGCAGGAGTGAAGAGAGAGACAGACATGGGAGAAAAGGACATGGGGTATGAGAGGTGACAGACAAAAAGACGTGGGTATGAGTGGAGAGAGAGACAAACATGTGGGTATGGGAAGAGTGAGACAGACATGAGGGTATGGGGAGAGAGAGACAGACATGAGGGTATGGGGAGAGAGAGACAGACATGAGGGTATGGGGGAGAGAGAGATAGACATGAGGGTATGGGGGAGAGAGAGAGAGAGACATGAGGGTATGGGGTAAGAGAGAGAGAGAGACATGAGAGTATGGGGAGAGAGAGAAAGACATGAGGGTATGGGGGGAGAGAGAGAAAGACATGAGGGTATGGGGAAATAGAGAGAAAGACATGAGGGCATAGGGAGGGAGAGAGAGAGAGACCTGAGTGACCGACATGGTGGAATATTATTTATCGCTCCTTGTGTACCTCTTTTCCAGTGATGCTTAGCCAGCCTTTGGCTGGTTGGACATCATGGGAACGGTAGTTAAAACTCATTCTGCTAGCCAGCAAAAAGTCTCCCATGTTGCTGGCTGAGTATCACAGAAATAAATAAAACTACACAGTATTATGGCAAAATATATACCTTTATTTAAAATAAAAGTTTGTGTTGGTCCTTTACATAAAAATAAAGTTTGTGCCCTCCTCCCCCTCTCCCCAATATTGAAATGGGCATGTCTGGAACAGACATGTCTAAAGGGGATGAGTTCATAACCACGCCCACCTTTGGGGGCCAAACGAAAACCTGCACCCAGGCGCCCGTGACCCTAGGATCGGCCCTGTATGAATTAACAAACTCCTCATTCCAGCTCATTGTTTTGCCCAAAACAAACAAAATACATTTGTTTACACCAATAAATCTAGTATTATAAAAAGGGTCTGTTCAGTTGTTTTCCATTTTCAAGAAATCCAGATTAACTGGATTAACCCTTTTGCGACAATGGACGTGCCTGACAATAGCCAGCACTGAAATTTCCTCTCTGGGGCACCCACAATTGCCCCATGGAGCGATCGTGGGCGCCATATTGAAGGAGCAGCTTCGGAAGTGAAAGAAAATTCACTTTCGACGCTCTGAATATGTTGCTTGACTGCCCCTAGAGGCAGCAAGCAACATTGCAATGTTAAAAAAACATTTTTTTAATTATCTTAAAACTGGTATTATTGTTAGATTAGCCTATAGGGTTAAAATTAAATAATTTTTAGCATAAGGGATAGGGTTAAAATTAAATAAAAATTAAAATATATTAAGGGATAGCATAAGAGTTAGAGTTGGGGTTAAATTTAGTGTTAGGGTTAAATTTAGGGTTCGGGTTGGGGTCAAAAGATCAATATAGGAAAAAACAAAAAACACTATTTTTAGTTTTTGCCCCATAACTCGCAAAAAAATGCCAAAAAATATGGAAACATGCATATTTCTGAACTCGGTACAACATTTAGAAACTATTTAGACGGTCTCTTTTTTTTAATGATTGTATTTGTGTAAATTATATTTTAGGTCAAATTTAGAAAAATTTTTTTTTTACATTTTTCATCATATTTTATGATTTTTTGGTAGTAAGTTATAAGATATGATGAACATAATGGCATCTAATAAAAGCCCTTCTTATGATGATGAAAACAACATAAATTTCTGTGGGTACAGTATATGTGAAAGAAGAAAATGACAGCTAAACACAAACACCCCATTGTCACCAAGGGAAAGTCAAGGTAAAAATGTCTTGTCACTAAGGGGTTAATTCAACAAAATGCTGAAAAAAAATTTTTTTACTCTGGCAGAAATTTTTTCAAATTTGGAAACTGTATTAGTCAGGTTATTAGACACATACCTTTGGTCTGTAACGTCCAAGAGACTTTGAGATGTCCCCTTAAATTATACATTCACTTTATGGACAAAAGTATTGGGACATACCTCTTAATTATTGAATTCAGGTGTTTCAATATGGCCTATTGTCACAGTATAAAATAAAATGGCTTAGATACGAATGGAGTTTTTTTATTTTTTTATATCTATATAATTGCATTTATTACTTTTTGTCTACCAGATACAATTCCTAATAAGTTGTTATAACCATAACACCAAATAAAATTTAATTTACAAGAAAAAAGTTAAGCGAGCAGCCTTTATTTATGTGGAATAGTCTCCCGGATTCCGCCAAATCATCCCCTTCAATCCATGAAAATGAGTGTCTCCCTAATCCTCAAAACATGATGTACCTGTTATTAGTTTACAATATACTATATATACTATATTTAATCTACTGTTAAATGTGTAATTCTGTGTAATTATGGACTGGGTCCCCAGGAAATACTTGAAAACTAAAGAAATCTCAATGCATTCGTCCTGGTAAATCACTTTCTAAATAAATAAATATAAAAAGCATTTGTGGAAAAAAATGGGTTGCTCTGAAGAGCAGTGAATTCAAACATGGTACTGTGATAGGATGTCATCTATGCAATAAATCGGTAAGTGTTTAGGAATAGCAACAATTCAGCCACAGAGCAGACGACCACGTAAACTCACATAGCTGGGTCACGAGTGCTGAAGCGCATGGTGCGTAAGTGTCCAATGCAGAGACGTAACTAGAAACCACCGGGCTCCGGTGCAAAA
Organism: Pelodytes ibericus; assembly: GCA_036172795.1. Classification (NCBI taxonomy): domain Eukaryota; kingdom Metazoa; phylum Chordata; class Amphibia; order Anura; family Pelodytidae; genus Pelodytes; species Pelodytes ibericus. The sequence goes on from CM069863.1 coordinate 42,805,672, forward strand.
ATTTCCCCAGAGCCCCCCGACCCCACCATGCAACTCCACCCCAGAAATGCCACGTACATGCCTCCCAACTGTTCTGCTTTGTGCCTGGCCTTGTCTTATATCTAGGATAGCCTTAAACCTATCCCATGCATGCTTAAATTCCTTTACATTATTAAACCTCTACCACTTCTGCTGGCAAACTATTCCATGTATCCACTACCCTCTCAGTAAAGTAATACTTTTTATTAGTCCCTGACCTTATCTTATATCTAGGATAGCTTTATGCCTATCCCATGCATGCTTAAACTCCTTCACTATATTAACCGTTGCCACTTCTGCTGGAAGACCATTCCATACATCCACTACCCTCTCAGTAACGTAATACTTTTATTAGTCCCTGGCCTTGTCTTATATCTAGAATAGCCTTATACCTATCCCATGCATGCTTAAACTCCTTCACTTTATTAACCTCTACCACTTCTACTGGAAGACTATTCCATGTATCCACTACCCTCAGTAAAGTAATACAGAGTTTCTGACCTCCACTGTATTAACCACTACCATTTCTGCTGGAAGGCTATTCCATGCATCCACTACCCTCTCAGAAAGTAATACTTCCATTAGTCCCTGGCCTCATCTTATATCTAGAATAGCCTTCTGCTTACACTCCTTCACTGTATTAACCTCTACCACTTCTGCTGAAAGGCTATCCCATGCATCCACTACCCTCTCAGTAAAGTAATATTTTCATTAGTCCCTGGCCTTATCTTATATCAAGGATAGCCTTATGCTTATCCCATGCATAAACTCCTTCATATATTAACCTCTCACCCACGCGATTTGGCATGCTGCAGTATAAACTTGCCCCCCAGAACATACCACAGTGTCACTTTGTCTCATAGTACATGTTATTTTGCCCCACAGAACATGCCACAGTGTCACTTTCCCCCATAGTACAGGTTATTTTGCCCCACAGAACATGCCACAGTGTCAGTTTTCCCCATAGTACAGGTTATTTTGCCCCACACAACATGCCACAGTATCACTTTGGCCACAGCCAATTTGCCCATTATGCCACAATTAGCCTGCCCATTAATATGCCACAGCCAGACATTCAGATTGCCAATATGCCACAGCCAGACTGCCAATTTTCCCATTAACCTGCCAGTTATTTTGCCCATTTGCAAGTCATATTTTGCCCATTTGCCAGTCATATTTTGCCCATTTCCCAGTGTTATTTTGCCCATTTCCAGTGTTATTTTGCCCATATTTTGCCAGTTATTTTGCCCATTTGCCAGTGTTATTTGCCCATTTGCCAGTGTTATTTTGCCCGTGTTATTTTGCCCATTTGATTGTGTTATGTGCCCATTTTTCAGTTATGTGCCCATTTGCCAGTGTTATTTGCCAATTTGCCCGTTATGTGCCCATTTTCCAGTGTTTGTTGTTTCCCATTGGCCAGTGTTGTATGCCCATTTGCCAGTTATGTGCCTGTTATTTGCCAGCATTATGTGCCCATCTGCCAGTGTTATGTGCCCATTTGCCAGTGTTATTCTGCCCGTTTGCCAGTATTATTTGCCCATTTGCCAGTGTTACTTGCCCATTTGCCAGTGGTTCTTGCCCATTTGCCAGATATGTGACCCCGTCTATATATTTCTACTATTTGTCCTGAGTTTAGTAATATCAATGTTTTCTTGTTTGTCTATGTTTTATTTCACGTAATAGGGCAATAAACAATATTAGTGTTTTTTTGGTTTTCTAACCATTTTCTTCTACAGTGATTTTTTAACCCGAACCCTAAATTTACCCCAACTCTAAATTTACTCTAACCCTAAATCGACCCCCACCCCTTAATCTAACCCTTGTAATCATCCGAACCCCCCTTTAACCCTAATTATGACCCTATTTATGACCCTAACCCTAGATCTAGGTTCAGTAGATCAAGGGTTAGCTTTTTCCATTTAATTTATTTATTAATAAATTTTCTATTTTTAACTGTAATATACTTAACTGCCTGTAGGGGCAGTCAAGTAGCAGTTTCAGAGCGACGGAAGAGATTTTTTTTTCTCTCTTCCGTCGCTCTCCTCCGATACACCGGGTGATCGCGGTGCCCAGGGGGGCACAGAATGTGTTGCATGATGGCTCGATAGAGGCATCATTGCAACACTTTAACACACATAGGCAGTGATCAGCTTTCACTGCCTATGTGTGTTAACGCGCATACGATCACATACGCGGTGATCATATGCGCGCGGGGGGGGCAAGGGGGGGGGGCTGAAGGCACTCTCAGAGGCTGCTACGGATCCGTAGCAGCCTCTGGGAATAGCTACAGACATGTAAGGAGCGCAACACTACATGTAAACAGAGGACGTATATATACGTGAGGACCATGCTTTTCAGGACGTATATATGTCCATATGCGTTAAGGGGTTAATATCAGTACAAAAACTGTGCAGTTGGAACTTCATGGAATGGGTTTCCATGGCCTAGCAGCTGCATGCAAGCCTCATATTACCAAGTACAATGGCAAGCGCCTGATCGAGAGTCGTAAAGCATGCCGCCACTGAACTCTGGAGCAATGGAAATGTGTTCTGTGGAGTGTTCACTGTTTGTCAGACTGAATGGCGAATGGTTTTACAGATTACAGGAGCAAATTACCTACCTGACTGCTGTGTGCCAACTGTAAAGTTGTTGTTTTTTAGGGGTTGGGCTAGGTCCCTTACTTATGTATACCAATACATTTTAGACAATGTTGTGCTTTCAACTTCTTTTCCAGCATGACTGTGCCCCAGTGCACAAAGCAAGGTCCATAAAGGAGTTTTATAAACTTGACTGGACCACAACACCTTCCTACTTTTTTGGGTTTAAACTAGGGTTGCCACCTGGCCGGTATTTTACCGGCAGGCCGGTAAAAAATTGGCATCAGGCCTGTTACAGATCCAGGCTATCTGGGGATATGTGATACGAATGGGAAATGTTCGACCATTATAAAGTTATGTGTTTTACGTGTTTTTTGTGTTGAAATTAAAATGGGAATTCGCCTCTGTCCTGGAGATAATTGAATTACTTCCCAATTATCTCCCATTGGGTCCCCTAGGGCAGTGTCCACCAAGTGGAAGACCTGAATAAATACGGGCGTGTAGCCCACAGTAAAAGCAGTTCATGTTTTACCCTCAACACAGAGCGTGGTCTCGTTATTGGGGGGGAAGATCTACTAAACGGCGGTTTGTGCATCTGATGCTGAGGGTACCGTAACAATTGGTGGCAAGCGACGGGATGACCCTCATCGCCTAGAGAGACCACTGCAGCCAGGATTAATGGAAATACCATACGAAAGGCTGAAAAGAGATACCCTAAAGGATTTATTGGAACAGAGAGGCAGACAAGCCAGTAATCTCAGGAAAAGGGAGATTATTACAATATTAAACGAAATGGATGGAGTACCAGGGGCTGAAGGAACCAATGGGTCCAGCACAGCTGACAGAACCCCCGAGGAGGCAAGCTTTGACCGGGCGGTAAGAATCAGGCTGGCCCATTATGGTCCCAACCCGACTATAGAGACCATTGACCGGGTCATAGCCGCTGTGGAGGCCAACCTGCTTCGCCAAAGCGGTGCTGCAGCAGCCCCAGCAAATCCGGTGGAGAAAAAAAAAAAGTACCATTTACTGCATTTAAACCGTTTGTGTAGACAGAAGGAGAGATTGATGGGTACCTTGCTGATTTTGAGCGGCAATGTGGTCTACACAAGGTATCCCCAGAGGACTGGGTCACTATATTATCAGGCAAGTTATCCGGCCGGGCCAGTGACGCTTTTCGGGCCATTCCAGATGAGGAGATTGGGGATTATGTAGCAGTGAAGGAAGCTTTGCTCTCCTGGTATGCCGTTACACCGGAGGCATACAGGAGGCGGTTCAGAGACACTGCCAAGTTAGCTGGGGATTCGTATGTTGAATGGGCATGTAAAGTGCACCGCATAGCTGCCCACTGGATGGCAGGGTGCCAAGCCGTATCCGGGGAAGAAGTGCTGCAGATGTTCTTACTGGAGCACTGTTTTGAGAAGTTATCCCCAGGCGTCAGAGAGTGGGTAAGGGATCGTAAACCCTACACTCTACATGAAGCAGCTCGCCTGGCAGACGAGTACACGGATGCCCGTAAACTGGACAGTACCATGTGTAAACCTCCTGCTAGAGGAGAGTATCGCCAAGCAGCACCCCCTCCAGCTACCATCTACCAACCACCGATGTACCGCCCATCCGCACCCCCTCCAGCTAATAACTATTACCAGCCACCCCGGTTTAACTCCCGGGACTACTCCCAACCTATCCGTTGTTTTGGGTGCAAACAGCTTGGGCACAAACGACCAGAGTGCCCGCTGAATAATGCTAACCAGAACCAGTCCTGGAGGAGACCGACCAGCGGGAATCAACGGCCTACTCTGCCTGCTGCCCACTGCGTAGAGGAGGAGGAATGTTGGGGCGTCCTACATGAGGCAGACCCTGTTCAAGCTGCCCACCGCGATAACCGCCAACAACACCGACAACTGGTTAAAGTAAACGGGAAGGAAGTCAGTGGTCTACGGGATACCGGGGCAACCATGACATTGCTCCAAAAACACTTGGTGCCAGAGAATCAGCACACTGGGGACACGTGGCTGTGAGAGTAGCCGGAGGCGCGGTGTTTCGCCTACCCGTTGCCCGGGTACATTTGGATTGGGGAGTGGGCGCCCGACGTGAATGTGGGGATCATGAGGGACTTACCGGCGGATGTCCTCCTTGGAAATGACTTGGCTCCTCTTGTTTCTGCCTACGCTCCCATGGATCCCTCTGAAGCGAACGCTGTCACGACCCGTGCCGCCGAGACCGGCCCACCGGCTGACGAGACCCAGGTCAGACTCTCTACCCCGACTTGTACCTTAGATCAAGCGCCTTTAGGCTGGGACACCCCAGAGGTGTACGGGAGGGAAACCCAGGAAGACCCGACTTTAGAAAAGTATAGGGCCAGGGCAGATACTGGGGAAGAGGGGGTCGATGTGGAGCGTTACGAGTGGGTGGGGGATAGGCTGTACAGGATCCCTAAACCGTCCCAGAGACTGAACACCCCTCCGCAGAATCAGCAGCTGGTGGTGCCTGCGAAATACCGGCAGGAGATTCTGCGGATTGGGCATGATGTGCCATTAGCGGGCCATCTAGGCTTCCGCCGCACAGCTCATAGGATCACCCAAAATTTCTTCTGGCCTAATTTCAACCGAGATGTGCGGGTCTATTGTAGTACGTGTGACACCTTTCAACGGGTAGGTAAACGGGGGGATCACCCAAAGGCTAGGCTCATATCGATGCCTATCATTGGAGAACCCTTTTCCCGCATAGCCGTTGACATTGTGGGTCCACTGGCCAGGGCTAGACCATCCGGTAAGAAGTATATTCTCACCGTGGTGGACTATGCCACCCGTTATCCAGAGGCAGTAGCGCTGTCTAATATAGAGGCAGAGACGGTTGATGATGCACTGGTTAAAATTTTCACTAGGGTCGGGTTCCCTCAGGAGATCCTCTCCGACCAGGGAACTCAGTTTACCGCTGTGCTCACCCAGCAGCTGTGGAAAGTGTGCGGCATTAAACCGCTGCTTAGCTCACCTTACCACCCACAGACTAACGGTCTCTGCGAGCGATTTAATGGCACCCTCAAACAGATGTTGAGGACCTTTACTGACACTTGCAGAGACTGGGAGCGATTCCTGCCTCATCTGCTATTTGCATACAGAGAGGTGCCCCAGGAATCTACTGGGTTCTCTCCCTTTGAGCTACTCTATGGGAGAAGGGTCCGCGGACCCCTAGATCTCATTAGAGGACACTGGGAGGGAGAGACTGAGCAAGAGGGAACCCCCATCGTGCCATACGTTCTGGAACTCTGGGACCGCATGGAGAAACTATCCCTGATGGTAAGGAAGAATCTCCAGGCGGCCCAGGGGAGACAGAAGAGGTGGTACGATCAGGGTGCCCGACAGCGGGTCTTTCAGGTTGGGCAAAAGGTTCTAGTGCTTAAACCTGTGAAGACGAACAAGATGCAGGCATCTTGGCAGGGCCCGTATCAAGTGTTAGCTCAGGTGTGTGATACTACCTACCTTATAGCCAGCTGTGCAGATGAAAGGATTCAGCGATCCTTTCATGTGAATATGCTGAAGGAGTATCAGGAGAGACCAGAAGATATAGCTGCAGTATGTGCCCCGGCTGCCGACGACCCCGAGAATTTACCCTTGCCCGACCTATTAGAGAAGAACCCCCAGACTGATCTCACTAGTCTTGTACAGCTAGGGAACCGGTTAAGCCCCACAGAGAAGGTACAGGCAAGACAGCTTCTGTGGGAGAAGCAGGCGACGTTCTCCCAAGAACCCGGCTACACTACCCTAGCTGTACACAAGGTAGAGACCCCCGGACAGAGTCCCCTACGACAGCCCCCCTATCGTATCCCTGAAGCAGTCCGGGAAGGAATGCGGAAGGAGATACAGGAGATGACTAGGCTTGGAGTCATCGAACACTCAGACAGCCCTTGGGCCTCGCCTGTAGTCCTGGTGCCTAAGAAAGATGGGACCACCCGGTTCTGTGTGGACTACAGGCGGCTCAACGAACGGACCACCACTGACACCTACCCGATGCCCCAGGTAGACGAGTTGTTAGACCGCATTGCCAGGGGGCGTTATCTGACCACCATAGACCTGTGTAAGGGTTATTGGCAGATCCCCCTAGCCGAGGATGCTATCCCTAAGTCGGCATTCGTCACCCCATTTGGTCTATACCAGTTTAAGGTCGTGCCATTTGGGATGAAGAATGCTCCGGCTACCTTCCAGCGTATGGTGGATAGGCTTCTCGATGGCTTCCAGGAATTTGCATGTGCATACCTGGATGACATTGTGGTCTACAGTGAGTCCTGGGAAGAACACCTGGTACATGTAGGGGTGGTCCTGGACAAGATTTGGGCCGCTGGCCTGACCTTGAAGCCAGACAAGTGCCATCTAGGCATGGCAGAAGTGCAGTACTTGGGTCACAGGGTAGGATGTGGGAGCCAGAGACCAGAGCCAGCCAAGGTAGAAGCTGTAGCTAACTGGCCCACACCTATCACCAAGACCCAAGTGCTGGCCTTCCTGGGAACAGCAGGGTATTACCGACGCTTTGTCCCCGACTACAGCTCTATTGCAAAGCCCCTGACTGACATGACTAAAAAGAATTTACCGAAGCAGGTCCTGTGGTCTTCAGCTTGTGACGCCGCATTTCAGGCATTGAAGCAAGCTCTGGTGAATGCCCCTGTCCTGGCTGCCCCAGTCCCTAACAAACGTTTTCTCGTCCATACAGATGCTTCCATGTATGGACTGGGGGCTGTGCTGAGCCAGGTCGGGGAAGATGGAGGAGAGCACCCTGTCGCATACCTCAGCAGAAAGCTACTACCCCGGAAAGTGAGTTATGCGGCAGTGGAGAAGGAGTGTTTGGCCCTGGTCTGGGCATTAAAGAAATTGAGCCCCTATTTGTACGGGCAGGAGTTCTCGCTCATCACGGACCACAACCCCCTTGTCTGGCTTAACCGGGTCTCAGGAGACAATGGTAGACTGCTGCGATGGAGCTTAGCTTTACAACCTTACAACTTCACCATCAGCTACCGAACGGGAATGCGGATGGATTGTCCCGGCAAACCGACGTCCCTATAACCTCCTAGTCCGGTCATCCCCAAGTTGACCCGCCACAGGGTCAAGCCGGGTCTGCCAGAGTGTTCCACAAGAGGGGAGCCGTGTGACAGATCCAGGCTATCTGGGGATATGTGATACGAATGGGAAATGTTCGACCATTATAAAGTTATGTGTTTTATGTGTTTTTTGTGTTGAAATTAAAATGGCAATTCGCCTCTGTCCTGGAGATAATTGAATTACTTCCCAATTATCTCCAGGGCAGGGGGGAGGAAATCATAATGCCTGCTGGGAATAATCTGTGTCTGTGAGTCCTAAATTGGCTTATGTCTGTCTATTGTTACAGTCTCCCATTGGGTCCCCTAGGGGAGTGTCCACCAAGTGGAAGACCTGAATAAATACGGGCGTGTAGCCCACAGTAAAAGCAGTTCATGTTTTACCCTCAACACAGAGCGTGGTCTCGATATTGGGGGGGAAGATCTACTAAACGGCGGTTTGTGCATCTGATGCTGAGGGTACCGTAACAAGGCCAATGTTAAGTCTATGGAGACAGTACCAAGGCCGGTATTTTTTTGAAGAAAAGGTGGCAACCCTAGTTTAAACTGGAATGGAGATTGCGAGCCAGGCCTTCTCGCCCAACATCAGTGCCTGACTTCACAAATGCTCTACTGGATGAAGGGGCAAAAATTCCCACAGAAACTCTCCAAAATCTAGTGGAAAACCTTCCCCAATGAGTGTAAGCTATTATAGCTGTCAAGGGGGTACCAACTACATATTAATGTCTATGATTTTAGAATGTCATAAAACCCTGTTGGTGTAATGGTCAGGTGTTCTAACTTTTCTTTATATAGTGTATGTAGTGCAAGAAATCCTAGGGTGTTATTCACTAGAAGTCAACTGACAAATGACCTGCAATAAACATGCTTGCATTTTGCAGGTTGCTTGTCAGTTCACCACAGTTCAACTTCCCATTGGGGTCTGTTCGCTAAAAAGTGAAGAATTTTAATTTTTTTTTGTTGTTGTTGTTTTACCTGAGAAGTGTTCCTTATTTACTTAGACTGAAAAGATCAATATCTGGTTAATATGCCACTTACTGTCCAATAAACGACGAAAATGTAGAGATGTTAGAATCATTTTTGAGACCTACATTTAATAATAATTTGCTTTGTTTATTTAGTGTAATTTATGAACTTGTTTCTTCTGATGATTCACATGCTCTTTACCCAAACTGTCTGTAAAAATCCGAACATGTGGTTCCAATATGATATATACACGCATAATTTCCCACATGTAAACTGGAAGTTGCCTGCTGGGATCATGGTTAAATAGATATGAACAAGAATTTAAAGCAGAAAAGGAAAGGTTTGGCAATCCTAATGTAAAAAATAAATATGCACAAACACCCTAGCATTAAAAGGGTTAACGAGAAATATTTTCACACAGGATGAGTGTGCGGCATGGCCCCACCCCTCCCCCTGTACAGTGACAGTGACATCACAGAGTTGCTGGTGAAGAGGGAGCTATAGCTCAGTATCTCGTACTATTGGCATGTTTATGATGTCTTCTTTTCCAGCTGTCACTGAACCTATTAGAGGCTGTGCTGTGTGCATGAGACATGCATGCCCTTTATCTCTTACTCCAAAGAACCAGAGAACACGCCAGGTTTAGAACCATTCATTAAAACACTGTAAAAATAGAATTGACCAAGGAGCCCACAAAGAAGACTAGGAAAGTCACCTATTATAAAGCTCTGCTTTATTCGTCTTTTCACACTTTGTTTTATCTCCAACCTAATCTACAATATGAATTCGGCTATGGATTTCAACGATATTCACAGACACTGGGAGTGGATTTATAACTGATGTGCTGCTGATCTCTAAAAGAGATCTGCTGAAACACTGCATTTTTGTTTTAGGAACGCCATCAGTCCCAAATTGGATTATTTTTAGCAACCCTCACTTGATAGGATTCTTTCTTGTACCTAAAAATCTCCTTCTTCACGGACTAACACAGTAGAGGCTGAAGGGTGGTAGTGAAACACTCAGGAATCCAACGGTTGATAAAAATCTGCAGAACATGATAAGATTCCTTCGTGGACGAAGGTATTAGGACTAGTAATCATGTCATGCAAAATCCCATTATATGTCGGTGACAGAAAAGCCATGGGTTTGGAAAGTGTGCAGCTCTCTTCTCTGAGTTACTAACTTCTCTTGAAAATGGGAATGTATTTTAAAAGGTGGATTAAAAAAGGTACTTTGTAAGGGCTTTGTTTAGTTGTGAAAAACCTGCTCTATTTGCAACTGCAGAGAACCCACACAATACAGGTCTGCGGTGCACCCACTACTGAAAGACGTGGGAGTGGATATGAGTTTACCTACAAACTGTGGGTTCCTGGCTCTAGCAGACTGTGGTGGGCGGCATAAAATCTTTAATGGGAATGTGTATGGCTCACCTTGCGCAGTAAATCGCCCCATTGATATTGTCCAGAGGAGGAGACGGTAACTATATATTTTTTATATTCTAAATTAAAACTAATGGAAGAAGAAGGTTGGGTGCACTTGTATTTTGCAGAGCTCAGGGGAAAGAGTTAAATACATTAACAGATGTTTGAATCAGGGATACATTTTTCTTAGGTTTGTACTGGTTAGTCCGTAAGATTTGCATTTACAAAGTTAAAATGTAATTTCCTATCCTCAGCGTACAGTGCAAAAAAAAAAAAATACCATGAGTTATCGGCTTTTCAAACATAAGTATACTTGTGCGGTGTCATTAATCCTTCCCCTGCTAAGCATGTGTCATATAATATGTAATATTATGAAATGGTTTTAAACTTAGTTGTGACAACATAAGTCTGCTTTTTATTTCTGTTGACTAATAAATATTTTGGATCATATGTATAAATAAATGTGGTGAAACCTGAGCAGGAACAGACTTCGATGCCATTGCAAAGCTGAAATTGACTTGGTGACCTTGTAACAGCAGTCTAGGTTTAAAAATACTATCACTAAGGCTTATTTTCTGTTGGCGCTAACCAGTAAGACAGTTTAAAAATGTGTTATAAACTGTTTCGCTTAGTTTGGAAAGTACTGGAATTTTTACTCCAAAGCACCGATTTATTAACTTATTTGCAACAGTGGACAACAAACCGAATGTACCAGAGTTGTTTTTCACATATGAGAATATGGCTCCTAAAATATGTCCAGTCTAAAAAAAATAGAGTTCTCAGCATAAAAGAATACAAGTTAACATAAGCTGACATATTTGTGCTGTGAAAAGCATTAGCAATTATGCTGGGAAAATAAAAAAAACCTAGCAACAGAAACATTTTAAGAAATTAGTGTTAGCATCTTTATGTTAGTTTCACCATCTGCCTGTGACTAAAGATTAAATAACCTTTGCAATTGTGATGTATTTTCATCTAAGTTCCTGTTTTGGTTGTGGTATTGTGACTATTCAAGCCCATGCACAGTAAGCTGGTTTATATAACAAGATTGTTGAAGACACCTTACATATTTAACAATGTGACAAGACCAGACATTTCATTCCTTGCAGGGCATGTACGAAAGATAACAACAGTTTGTCAGATACATTGGTCTGGTTTTGAAATGGCCAGCAATGACAAGCATCCATCGAAAGATACACATATAGTGTTTGTCAAATTATTTTTGTATTCAAGTCTTATTTTGAAAGAAAGTGTAAAAGCCTGGAAGTTAACTTAAAAATAAGAACAATGCAAGCGCTGCTCTCATTCTTTTCACAACCAATGAATTTGTTATTTGCACAGCTGGCTGAATTTAATGTGCCCAGTTCTTGTGATTTAACATGAATTTATTGCAGGTCCTCTTTCAGTGATGTATAATTCAGGGCTTGCTTACTGCTTTGTCTTTTCTTTACAAAATGCAGAGTTCCCTAGCATACCTGGTATTTATGATATCATTAGTGTACATTTGTTAAGTTGCTTCTTCACTCCCAAGGCTTAAAAAAAACATTCAAACTAAAATGACCACAGCATTCCCAGTGTAAAAACCTGTCTACCCTCTCATTACATCCCCACCTACACCTGAAGATCTGCCCCAGGCTACCTCCCTTGTTTTAATGGATCAAAGGTAAATTATATGGCCACACAAAAAAAACCACATTACATTTACACAACTATTCTTTTTGCCACAATTCAGGTATATTTGATGTATAAACTTGAAATCATTTGATATTTATTAGCACCATTCTACAAATAGTGCTGTAATTAGCAGACTTTTTCCCCCTAGCTTTTATTGGATAATTATTTAGTCTGCAACTAATACCTTAGTTAAAAAGCATATGGGATTAATTATTTTGGCATAAAACAAGTAAGAAAACTCCTGTAAAATACAACAATTATAAAATGTAACAATGTCCATTTTTACCATTTGTGTGGCACTTTATGTAAACTCCACCTACAACCATATCTTCTATAAAAGAAATATGGCTGCTCGCTAACCCTTATTTTTATGACGGTACTTAAAGACATCACTTCAAGTCAGCAATATTATGCCTTAAGAATATTGCCTTCATAGATTATACAAATTGTTAACCCAGTTTACTACACATCTCATATATATATTCCTTGGGATAAATCAAATTAAAAAAAATCCCTATTTAAATAAGTATTCAAAAGAATATTAAAATAATATAAAAATCCATTTTATTATATGATAATATATTATATAATAAATTTCGATTCTTGTCACTACTCCACTCTTTTGGTAACTCTCTCAAAGGCAATTTGACATTCACCACTCGTTCATCTCTTCAGCAGTCTCATTGCTCCATGTTGTAGCAGTTTACAATAGTTGTTTAGCAAGTCGCACCTCTGTTCCTCAGCAGTTTCGTTGCTCCGTTTGCAGTTTGCAATCACTGTTCGGCAAATCACGTTCCTACTCAAAACTTAATTAACTCATAACTCAGGAAAGGAACAATGTAGAGAGCTGAAAATAGAAATGCCACAATTAGAATCTTCGATGTAGAATCTTTTGATGTAGAACAATGATCCATCAACTTCGCAGTCTAATCGCCTTAATTAACTCATAACAATGTAGAGAGCTAAAAATAGTTGCGTTGACCTAGAAATTCCAGCATGAATAAACTGTGCAATTTTCATGATGCTATACTTCACCGTTTAAGAGTTTTTCCTGCTTCAAACAAACAGACATTTCCTGTTTTTATAGTTAAGATACATTATATTTCTGCCATTACCCTCATTCATCCAGCCATTTCTTAACACCCGGCTGAGATTGAGGTAAATTGACAAACCTTTTTCTTGCATTTCTCCTGCAACTGTTTATTATATATTTACATTTACTACACACAGATATTTGCAATGCAAACTCAATAAAATGAGCCGTTTCAACAGTAGATCTTAAAATGTCTAATACTGACACAGCAGAATGAAAACAAAAATTGCTGTTACTGCTCAGATGCCAGCTTTCTTAGCAGTAACCATAAAAAGAAATCCTTTTCTATGCTTGGCATGACCATTTGAATACTGATTTCTTCCTGCAGTAACAGGTTGTAAGGATAAGAAGCAAGAAGAGTTGATAGGATGTCTATATGAGTTCAAAATGCACCCAGATAGACCTGGGGGAGACCAATGAAGAACAAAGAAGGTGTCCGTCCACCTGCTCTGATACGTGACTTTCCAGAGAAGTGAGTTTATTCTGGGAATCTAGTCCATACAAACCTGGCAAAGAGTATTCCACGGATATGTCATGGAAAGACGGACAGTCCTCTGGCCATGCTAAAGTTTTCATGGATAATACCAGTCCTTTCATCCCAGAAAGCCTCAGTTCTGAAGGTGGCTTTGCTGCAAGTGTCAGTGCTCAACTTCTCTTCTCAGACACCTGGGTTGCTCACATTCCAGACCAATGGGTAATTTTAATGGTAAGAAGAGGGTACATATTGGAGTTTCAAGATCTCCTGTGATGTCCTTCATCAAGACCTCCCTACCTTGGTACATGAGATCCATCAGGGATATTGTGTCTATTTTCCATATCCCCATTTTTACAGAGCGACAGCAGTTCATGAGATTTGAGATTAGATCTTCCAATTCAGGGCCATTCAGCCTCAGTATGACTCCAAGCACATTATCCAAGATTCTGCTCTCAGTCATCACTTACCCCAGACTCCAGGGAATCTCCATTTTCTATTACTTGGACTACATCTGATTGTTGCAGATTCTCCCGAGCTAATTTCCATACACAAAGGCAAAGTCTGTCAAGGATTTTCCTCTGAAGGATGTGGACTGGCAATTGGTGACCACAGATGACAGTTCTTGGGGTCCAATTTTCGGTCCATAGTTCAAGATCAGTGTACTCACCATATGAATTGTCAACCCCCCAATATCACAGAGCTTCAGGCTGTTCTGATGACTCTATTCAGGCTGGGCCATCTTCTGAAAAACTGTTGGGTTTGCATTTGAATTGACAACAGGGCAGCTGCAGCTTGCCTGAACAAGCAGGGAGGTACCAGGAATCTCTGTTTGAGAGAGCTGGAACCACTGATGGAATGGACTTTGAAGACTTTAGCCAGTCTGTCTGCAAATTTACCTTCCGGGATCCCAGAATACTCTAACAGACTAATTTTGAGAAAGTTAAAGATGGGCCAAGTGGTAGGACAGCTGGCGCCACTGTTCTTTCAGTGCCTAATAAACAGATGGAGAATTCCACGCATAGATCTGATGGTAACTAAGTCGAACTGCCCTTTCCAGCTCCTGGAGTAGCAGTCTGGGTTTTGTTTTTGTTTTTTTTCCTCCAATCATGTTGATCCTAGCCAGCCTTAAGAAAATTTGCAAGGATCAGTTGAAGGTGATCGTAACATTCTGGTCCAGATGCTACTGAACATATTGACAATTGGTCCACCTTGAACTTCCTCTGCCATTCACCCTGCTATTCCAAGGACCGGTGTAGCATTAAGCTCTAGAATCCCTACCATTGATGGCTTGGAGACTGAGCAGAATATCGTGCTAGCCATGGACATCTAATGATTAGTGAACACTTCTTCTTCAAGCAATAAAGCGGTCTACTTTTGCCACTTATTACAGGATCTGATCTGTATACTGCACATGGGCCTCTAATCAGCTATTCCCCTGGATATTTTTCCTCCAAAAGGTCTGAGCCTTCATTCCTCTAGGGTCAACGTTTCGTATATTTCAGCTCTGCCTGGGGTTCGATGAGGATTGGATCAAGAGGTTTCCAGAATCTTCAAGGCAGTTCTTAAGATCGGACCTCCTCTCCAGTCTTCTGCACCTTCATGGAATCTCCTTTTTGTTCTTTTAACCAACTAGAGGTAGCTTCTCTGTCTCCACTGATACTGAAGGCTGTTCTCCTGATGGCAATTAGCTTGTCTAAAAGGATGTCTGAATGTCCATTCTTCTCATGGCAGGAGCAATACCTTGTTTTCCAGCAAACCAGAGTGGTTTTCAGGCCTTTCCCTCATTTCTGGCCTAGGTGGTTTCCGATTTTCATTTGAACCAGGAAGTTATTCTATCTTCACTTTATCTGGACTCAAAACGAGGAAGATCCTATAATTCATTCTCTGGATCCAGTCAGAAGCCACAAGTCATATATTCAGAGAATGGCAGATTGGAGGAAGTCTGACTGGCTCTTGTTCTTCCTTCAGGATTCTGTAAGGGGCGTGTGGCCGCCTCCTCTACTCTGATCAGGTAGTTGGTGTAGACAATTTCTAAAACCTATGACTCTCCAGGAGTTCAACGTTCTTTCTGGTTTGCA
This sequence comes from Pelodytes ibericus, assembly GCA_036172795.1. Taxonomy (NCBI): domain Eukaryota; kingdom Metazoa; phylum Chordata; class Amphibia; order Anura; family Pelodytidae; genus Pelodytes; species Pelodytes ibericus. The sequence goes on from CM069863.1 coordinate 42,821,080, forward strand.
TACACATCCTCATGTGCAGTGGCGGCTCAGGTTTTCTCGAATCTATCTGCAGAGCAGCAAATTGGTCATCACTTTCAACCTTTGTGAAATATTGTACAATGGATATCCATGCAGCTTCTAAAGCTCAGTTCAGGAAAGGAGTCCTGGAAGCGACTTCTTAATGTCTCTGTCTCAATAAATGTTGTTGATTATAATTTGCAGTATCTATTTTGTTTGATTTTTTTTTGTTTAAATTGTTTGGGTATTACCCATATGTAATGCTGCCATGGATAACCAGGAAACGGGAAAATAGTTTTCATACTTACCGTAATTTTCTTTTCCTGGCTAAGATCCATATTCAGAGCAACGGAAGTGAATTTTTTTTCACTTCCGAAGCTCTGACCACAAGAGGGCATAGCTATATTGCCGGAGCAGTCTAGTCCGCAAACTCACTTTGGTGCAAAATAAAGATTATTGCTTGTATAGTGCACAGGATTTTTTTGATGCAGGCAAACATTTTTAAAAAATGTGATTTTGATGCAGGCATTTTGCATAAATCACATGTTTAATATTTGACTCAAGCCCTCCCCCAGTGAGTACTTTGTTTGTTCACTGCAGGTGCGGCAACACTGCTTGTATAGACACTGAGCATATAACCTTTCACTTCCTGTGCTACTGGAATAGAATACATTGTGTGGGCTGTAATACACTTGCTCTTGTACACAGTAGGGTCTCTTAACAGATTCTCTGATGACATCACTAGAGACAGTAAATTCCATTCATTTACATGAAATTATTCTCATAAAGCTGTTTCCTGCAGCAAAAAAATAAGGCAATTGACTTTTACTCAGCTAGCAAACTGCTGTAATTTCACAATGTCATCTATACATTGTTTTAGCAGAGCTGCAGTTGTTTAAATGTGTATCCTGTTTATGATATCACCTGTGGCTTTGACCTCTCTGTAATCTCAAAATTTCTTTGCTAGCACATCATATCCCTATATCATATGTTCTGATGAGATATTTTATTATACGTCATAGACACAGAACATGTTTTAACATGTGTATGCAGACAGACTGTTGAAAACTAATAGGTATCCTGTATATCTACATAGTAACTATTCTAGTTAACTGAAAAACAAACTAACACAAAGCTTGTGAATCACAATATGTAAATATTTTTGGAATTCAGGTCTAAACTATCAGGAATATGTACCCTTTATATGTGTGAGTTGCTTTGCCTGTTTGGATGCCATCTACTAGCCTAGTATACTCTTAAATTGAATTTACTACAATGATGTCCAGTTAAATGCCCACAGTTATCTCATTTGTAAAGGTGTTAAGCCAATAGACTGATTAGCTGCTGAGCACAAAACAGAAACAATCACTTATGTAGTGGAAGTTGTTCTTTGTTGAATGTAAACAGGATGCTATCAGCAAAGTTCTAATTTTAACACTGTACAAAACTACAGTTAGTGCTCCAAATGCATCTTCTAAATGTTAATGCATATTAAAGTACTTTTACATTTTGCATTGCCTAAACCAGGGCTTGACAAATTTAATTTAGTTTTAGGAGCCAGCCAAAAAATTTAGGAGCCAGACAACGGCACATCACAAAATCGCACAGACACAGTGGCATACACCCACCTCACATACACAGCCAGTTACATTCACACATACATACATACACACACACCACATACACAGCCAGTTACATACACACACACAGCCAGTTACATTCACACACACCACACACACAGCCAGTTACATTCACACACACCACACACACAGCCAGTTACATTCACACACACCACACACACCACACACACAGCCAGTTACATTCACACACACCACATACACAGCCAGTTACATTCACACACACCACACACACAGCCAGTTACATTCACACACACCACATACACAGCCAGTTACATTCACACACACCACATACACAGCCAGTTACATTCACACACACCACATACACAGCCAGTTACATTCACACACACCACATACACAGCCAGTTACATTCACACACACCACATACAGTCAGTTACATTCACACACACCACATACAGTCAGTTACATTCACACACACACACACACACACACACCACATACAGTCAGTTACATTCACACACACACCACATACAGTCAGTTACATTCACACACACACACCACATACAGTCAGTTACATTCACACACACCACATACAGTCAGTTACATTCACACACACACACACACACACCACATACAGTCAGTTACATTCACACATACATACACAGCCAGTTACATTCACACATACATACACAGCCAGTTACATTCACATACATACACAGTCAGTTACATTCACACATACATACACAGCCAGTTACATTCACACATACATACATAGCCAGTTACATTCACACATACATACACAGCCAGTTACATTCACATACATACACAGTCAGTTACATTCACACATACATACACAGTCAGTTATATACACACATACACACCTTTTTTTTTTTATTTTTTTTTTTTTAAAGAACAAAAGAATATTTCTTACAGTGTCCTCCCTCCCTGCTGCTTACCTCATTGCAGGGGAGGGTGACATTTATGCTGGAGCCCGATCTCTTTCTGTTCCTGTGCCGTGTTGTCACGTGACAATCGTCACTACAGCGTGTTGCGCGAGGGGGCGGAGCTTACAGTCTGTGTGATCCGCTCAGACTTTCTCCCCTCGCGCTGAAAAAGAAAGTAAAAGAAAAACGGATGGCAGCCGGCAAGGGCTCCCTGTGACAAACAGCACCCGGGCGCCAGGTCTGATTTCCTGGTCGCCATGGCGACCTGGCGCCCGGGGTTTGTCGAGCCCTGGCCTAAACTATATAAATTTTTTTTGTGTGAAATTACAATAACTTGTAGGATATCAGGAACGCCCCTGTCTCTCGCTCTGGCTGAGTAAAAGTCAGTTTCCTGTTCTTTTTTTGCTGCTGAAACCAATGAGCATCATTCCCATTCATTTGAATGGGATTACCTGCAATAGTAATGTCATATGGCAGTGTAATACTACTATGTTCCCACTGTACAAGACCATGACAAGTTAGTTCCCTGTCACTGTGTGTATCATAGTGAAATGTCTTCTTACTTTTATACTAATAAAGATACAGCTAGGTAAGAATAACCTAATAGTCATATGAATATAATGGGCATTGTAGTCACTATCATGGCAGTATGATTATGATGGGCATTCCAAACAGTATCATGGCAACTTAATTATGATGGGTCATTCCAGACAGTATAATGGCAGTATGATTATGATGGGCATTGTAGTTATTATCTTTGCAGTATGATGATGGGCATGGCACAAGCCTCAGCTGTCGGTCTGTGTGTAGCCCTAGATGTAGAGAGACCCTCTGCTGCCCACTGGAGCATGCTGGTTGCTATGGAGACGCACACAGATAGAGAGGAAGTTCTTTTGCTTCCAGGAGGAGATGCAGCTGCGGATGGTGCTGGGAAAGAAATGTGTGTTACACAGGTATGACCGCTGGGGGAGGACTATCCAACTAAATTAATATTAACATTCATTTTAAGAGTGACAGCATATAATGAAAAATGGCAGTCTTCTTAAATCTCTGGTGCCTACAATTTGCACCAAAGTCAATATGGAGACTAGACTATCCCTTTAATGTGATTGTGGACATTACTGTGCAGTATATAGGGAAGCTAACATATTTTCCCTATATGTTGATGGAATGTGAGACACTGGAGTATTATAAATGAGTCTTCATGGGTGTTCATTGGTTTTCAATGAACACAGAGATTATGACAAGCCTGCTAGATGTATCATTTGGATAACTGAGCAAATGTACTGGACAGAGTTCTGTACAACAAAGCAACCCTAAATTCCCAAGTATAATGATAATGGAATGAGCATCTTCAATGGAGGCTCACTTAGATATTATTAAGTGATATTATTAGCCTTCCCCTCATCTGTAAGCCCCGTTTTTTTTTATCAACGTAAAAGCAATGTCGCTGTAATGTCCAATAGTTATATGAATAAAGATATACTGCTTTTGTGGTGGTTCAAACTAAACCTGATACTTGGATTTGTGCAAGAGTAGTTTTCAGGCTTTTCTCTATCACTTCACACAAAGGTGGATTGAGTTTTTTAGGGGCTCTAATCAGAACATCAGATGTGGACCCTGTAACATCAATTTGCCTCATATACATATCACCTCAGATTTTGACTATGGGGTCCCAAGCAGATGCTTAATTTGCTTGTTTGGCAGTGCCACCCCTGACATCACAGCACAAGGGCTTGAAAATTCCAGGGAGTTATGGCTCCTAAAATCCCTACTGCTAGTTCCTAAGTTTTTTGATTGTTTTATATTATGGAAGTTCAATTTCCTTGGCTCCTACAAATATTCAGACTGGCTCCTGAATTGATTTGGCTGGCTCCTAAACACTACAGAAATTTATAAAGCCCTATCTTAAACGCACTAACCAATATTCTATATGTTAAATACTGTGCTTAAATAATTTCTGGGTTCTAGAGCTCCTTCTAAGCTTGTTTGGAATTGTGACCACATTAGAGCTTGACTATCCATTCTTTGTTAAGGCTTTTCTGAGCAAATCCTCATGACCTTTGCTTTTAAAAAGTGTTACAAATGTATACGTTTTTTGCTATTTTATTTGTTTATGCTGGCTTACTTGATGGTGAGGTGACAGACGCAAAGCACAGATGCGTTTGGAGGGCAGTTTGTCATTCAGTGAGAACTGTTTGACTAGAAAATCACAGGTTGAGGTTTTAGAGAATACGACTTTGTGATTATTTGAAATCTCTGAATTTAACCGGAAGTTAAATTCACTAAACAGTGAACTGTGGTAAACAGACAACTGAATATGAACCTTAAGGGAAAATTAAACTTTTTGTTGGGGCCTCTGAGGAATCACAGTTCATTATCATGGAATTTTTGTTATTCATTTATGCAACCGTGTCAGCACAGTCAATCAGAGCAGGTGCTGGGTCTTGATGGATCGGTGGCTCTCTTAAGTTCCCCTCTATTGATCCAGCAAAATGACATGCCAGTTTATCCTCATACTAGGGACAATGTTTTTTTTTTCACTTGTACTTCTATATTACCCTGTCCTTTAGGTGAGGTGAAAAGATAAAGCCAGTTGCTGAATTTCCCCAACTCGGGCCATATTTTTACAATTTCCTTCTCAATTCACATTGTTTAATTCATATGGCTTGTCAGAAAGTGACATAGATGCACAATTTAGTAGATAACATTATTACATTTTACTGATCAATTAAGTAGTTGGCTTTATTAAATACATGTTTTTTTATATCACATATACTATGAAAAGATGGCATGTTTAATTTGTTGGAAAGACTGGGAACAAATGAATACAGTAGATGTACTTGTTTATTCAGATTACCCTCACCAGGGGCGTACCTAGAGCATTTGGCACCCGGGGCGGACCCTGAGTGTGGCACCCCCCCCCCCCCCCCCATAATAAAAATGCAAGAAAACACCCACAATTTTTTCAATGTTTACAATTATAGATACCAGGAATAGTGTGCCGGTCAGATACCAGTAATATTGTGCCAGTCAGATACCAGTAATATTGTGCCAGTCAGAGCCCAGTAATAGTGTGCCACTCAGAGTGCCAGTCAGAGCCCAGTAATAGTGTGCCGCTCAGAGCCCAGTAATAGTGTGCCAGTCAGAGCCCAGTTATATAGTGCCACTCAGAACCCAGTAATGTGCCAGTCAGAGCCCAGTAATAGTGTGCCACTCAGAACCCAGTAATATTGTGCCAGTCAGATACCAGGAATATTGTGCCAGTCAGAGCCAGTATTATTGTGCTAGTCAGAGCCCAGTAATATAGTGCCAGTCAGAGCCCAGTAATAGTGTGCCAGTCAGTGCCCAGTAATAGTGTGCCAGTCAGTGCCCAGTAATAGTGTGCCAGTCAGTGCCCAGGAATATTGTGCCAGTCAGTGCCCAGTAATAGTGTGCCACTCAGAGCCCAGGAATATTGTGCCAGTCAGATGCCCAGTAATATTGTGCCAGTCAGTGCCCATGAATATTATGCCAGTCAGATGCCAAGTAATTTTGTGCCAGTCAGTGCCCAGGAATATTATGCCAGTCAGATGCCCAGGAATATTATGCCAGTCAGATGCCCAGTAATATTGTGCCAGTCAGTGCCCAGGAATATTGTGCCAGTCAGTGCCCAGTAATAGTGTGCCAGTCAGAGCCCAGTAATAGTGTGCCAGTCAGTGCCCAGTAATAGTGTGCCACTCAGTGCCCAGGAATATTGTAACAGTCAGAGCCCAGTAATATTGTGCCAGCCAGATGCCCAGTAATGTGCCAGTCAGAGCCCAGTAATATTGTGCCAGTCAGAGCCAGTATTATTGTGCTAGTCAGAGCCCAGTAATAGTGTGCCAGTCAGTGCCCAGTAATAGTGTGCCAGTCAGTGCCCAGTAATAGTGTGCCACTCAGAGCCCAGGAATATTATGCCAGTCAGATGCCCAGTAATAGTGTGCCACTCAGTGCCCAGGAATATTGTAACAGTCAGAGCCCAGTAATATAGTGCCAGTCAGAGCCCAGTAATATAGTGCCAGCCAGATGCCCAGTAATATTGTGCCGCCCCCCCCTCGGGACGCCACTGACCCTCACTGTTTTGCTGGTATTTTGTGACACTATTATGCTCACATGTTGTAGTCATATAGCAAAGGTTAACATTTTTTTAAAGTGATAATATTTATATATGACTAACTTAAGGCCCCATTATCAATGAATTCTTGTTAATCCCTGGTGCGATTGATACAGAAGAGTAAGATGAAGTGTCCTGTGGCTTGCTTTACCTATTTGTGAATCTAAATTTATTCTTCTCTTGATGCATGGCGAACAATAGATTGGATGGTGTAAAGCATAAACTATAATTGCTGACTGAAAATAGGTCACACTGCAGCAAATCTAGGTCTTTCTCACAATGTTAATTGTTTAGTCTAGTATCATTTTAGAAGAGTGCTGCTTGAGTGCCTATAAAGACATTTCTTCCGTTCCTTGGCCTAACAAGATACCTCATGAATGATAACCTATTGTCAGACTAAAACAGAAAATCCTTCTAGCATTAATGTTTAACAAATGAAGGGTAGAAATGTTTGTCCTGGTTTAGCAACATTAGCAACAGGAATAATATAATGAGAAAAGTAATGTATAGTAACTAGTGTTGAGCGAACCCGAACCGCACTGTTTGGATTCGTACCGAACATTACGGTTTTTGGACTCCGGACCCGAACACGGACATTTCACTGTATGTCCGGGTTGGAGTTCGGGGTTCAACGATTTAATGGCGCGTTTTGAAAGGCTGCATGGCAGCCAATCAGAAAGCCCATAGCATTACATACATATACATTGTATGTAAGGCTATGGGCTTTCTATAAGCCGAAAGTCTATAAACCGAATCGCTTTCAGTTTATAGACTTTCGTTTTATAGAATGCATGTAATGCTATGGGCTTTCTATAAACCAAAAGTCTATAGACCGAATCTCTTTCGGTTTATAGACTTTTGGATTATAGAAAGCCCATAGCATTACATGCATTCTATAAAACGAAAGTATGTTCAATGGCAGTTAATGTTACGTTTGACCAGTAGATGGCACTGTTGTAATAGGAATGGTTACACCTGAAGGTTTAAATGTATCTTTCAAAGTTACTTAATTATAGACGAAAGTCTATAAACCGAATCTCTTTCGGTTTATAGACTTTCGGTTTATAGAAAGCCCCTAGCATTACATACATATACATTGTATGTAATGCTATGGGCTTTCTATAAACCGAAAGTTTTATGGGCTTTCTATAAACCGAAAGTAAAATCATTCGTCCATTCGTGCTATTGGCTTTCTATAAACCGAAATAGAGTCGGTTTATAGAAAACCAATATCATTACATGCATTTCTGCACTTCATATCTGAGAGTCAAATAGAACCGTCAAATACTGTGCTTACAACGCACTTTGAAAAATTCTTATAGTTTTGGGTGGTAAATAGTACATTTGCATCTTGCGGTGCACTTCATATCTGAGAGTCAAATAGAACCGTCAAATACTGTGCTTACAGTGCACTTTGAAAAAATCTAATAGTTTTGGATGGTAAATAGTACATTTGCGTCTTGCGGTGCACTTCATATCAGAGAGTCAAATAGAACAGTCCAATACTGTGCTTACAGCGCACTTTGAAAAATTCTGGCTACCTCCTCCTCCAGCGCCGCTTCCACCTACAATGCCACGGTCACCGCCTCCCTGCACCCCAACCCTCTCTCAAATGGATAATTCTGTTGATCCTCCTGGCAGCCATGCTTTAGATTTATGTTCTTCCAAAGCTAAAATCAAAGATTCCAGCTAGTCTTTTTATTTGTATGTATTTTATGTTATTTTAAGTTATTTCCCTATCCACATTTGCTTGCAGGGCACTTGTCCTACTCTTACCCACATTTTACTTCATTTTGAAGCCCTCTAGCCCTTTCCAGGACTTTTTTAGAGGCATTTTAGTGGCCAAAAGTTTGTGTCCCTATTGACTTCAATGGGGTTCGGGTTCGAGCACGGACCCGGACATTTTTTCGAAGTTCGGCTGAACTTGCCGAACCCGAACATCCAGGTGTCCGCTCAACTCTCATAGTAACTACTTGTAATGCCCTTCAGTTAACAACTCATTGCGGCTTGCGGTGGGATTCCACCTGTCAGATGAGGCCCGTTTGAGTGACTCTCAAAGCAAGCGCCGGCTACATTTTGCTAAATCGTGCTGTGCCAAACTTCTGGGTTTTGACACTCCTCCGTGACATCACAAGTGGCGTTGGGAGGTCTCAGAATTGTTTGGCAAGGACCTCAGGGTCAATTAAGGCATTGGTCAGGTCTCTGCAAGTGTGCCCCTTTCTACTGATCACCTTGTGATCAGGTCCAGGAACCAAAAAGTGGCAAAGTTTTAATATTTAATCCTGCTTTTAAAAAAAAAAAAAATAACAGCAATACAGTACTAAATCTTCATGAAAAATATCCATAAACACGCATTATCATATTTATAGGGTTGCCACCCAGACAGTATTTTACCTGGTAAAAAGTGCCTTGATGCCAATGCTAAGTCAATGGATACAATAGCATGGCCGGTGTATTTTTTAAGAAACCGTATCAACCTTAGTTATGCATGTATATAGATATTATTTTAGTTAAATAGTTTATTTAATCATAATCTAGAGTGCTGTAAAATAGGGTAAACAAAATATAAATAATAGGGAAATTACTTATACTTCAAAAAGTAGAGCCCTGTCAGAAGGGCTTACTATCTAAAAGATAGGACTGTCTGTCTCTCTCTCATGCTCTCTCTATATTTTGAGCACCCATCTAAGTTACAATTTTCCTGTTTAGTTATAAGGTAGAAAAAAAAGGAAGAGAAGGTCTGGTGACTGCTGGGAAATATTCAATGCAAGAGACAGGAAATCCATATCTCTTAACCATCCCTCTCTAGGAAGGGCATACTCCTTTGCTACCTAAATCCCTCAATTGTTTGTGAAAAATTATTCAATATATCTATCTTTCCAAATTTGATATTAATGCCTGATATTTGCTTTTCCTAAGCTACTCTTCAAAGTTCACAGTTTAGTTAATAAACCTTAGTGAATGCTTAAAAAAGAATATTATGGAAATACATTTTCTTAAACGGCTGTGTTCTGAATTGTTTAATTACATAAGTTACATTAAAAAAATTCTAAAAAGTCCTGCACGATGCAGCAGGATGCAAGCCTTTCCACCTTAAAAGAGTATTTCTATAAGGTCCTGCACACTAAATTGTCATGAAGGTTCCAAAAAGACACATTTACCATTGTGCCTTTCTTTTTATAAATCAGGACACGTCTTGTACAGGGTAATTACACCTCCAGTAAAATTCACAAAAATAATACTGCAACGACTTGTAGTGGGTACTCAATAAAATATAAACTTTTAGGCTGACTAGCTTGATCATGTGAAATAAAAGTTTATATTTTATTGAGTACCCACTACAAGTCGTTGCAGTTCTCCTATTTTTGTGAATTTTACTGGATTGAGCCTTTACCTTCAGGATTACTCCGACTGTTTAAAGGGACCAGACGTCTACATACAAGGTGCGCTATTTTTTCTATTATTCCTGTTGAAGTTTGGGTTATTTTTGTATTTTTTTTAATTACACCTCCACCAAAATGGATTTAGTGGAGACTTAGTCTCTGCCACTTTGTAGCGCCTGATACGTTTTATTATGCAACTTTTGTTGGGAGTTAGCTGTATATATTGGCACATATGGCACTTTTTGGTCCTATTTTACACATAACTTATTTAGAAATGGAAGTGCAAATGTACTTCTAGAATATTCTAAATTAACGTTAACCCATAGCCATCTTTTACTTTTACTATAATGATTAATGATCCCTAGTGTTTTCCTCGTGATCACATTTTATATGCTGTTATAATGAAGATGATTTAGATTGTTATAGATATACATGAAGAATGAATGTGTAAACAGCATGGCCAGACATAACACGTGCCCTGTGCAAAATTAACACTTATTATTATACCATGCTTTAATGAAGTGGCAACATTTTGTAGAATGCTGTAGTGTTACAGACACACTGTATAATGATGGTGACACATTGCTACTGACCAGAGGCCAATACCATGCCAAACAGATTCCTTAGTAATGCCAGTCAGACGGCCCATTAAATATGCCACATAGAGGAGCCCAACAAATGATGTCACACACAATAATAATATGCCTGTATTATTTTGCCGTTAATAAGCCAGCCTGTTTGCCTAATATGCCAGTAATATTGTGCCATTCAGATGCCAGTAATATTGTGCCATTAAGATTCCAGTATTATTGTGCCGTTAAGATGCCAGTAATATTGTGCCATTCAGATACCAGTATTATTGCGCCACTCAGATGCCAGTAATATAGTGCCATTCAGATGCCAGTATTATTGCACCATTAAGATGCCATAATTATTGCGCCACTCAGATGCCAGTAATATTGTGCCATTCAGATGCCAGAAATATTGTGCCATTCAGATGCCCCAGACAATTTTCCCATTAAGATGCCAGTAATATTGTTCCATTAAGATGCCAGTATTATTGTGCCATTAAGATGCCAGTAATACTGTGCCATTAAGATGCAAGTAATACTGTGCCATTAAGATGCCAGTATTATTGCGCCATTAAGATACCAGTATTATTGCGCCATTAAGATGCCAGTATTATTGCGCCATTAAGATGCCAGTAATACTGTTCCATTAAGATGCCATCATTATTGTGCCATTCAGATGCCAGTATTATTGCACCATTAAGATGCCAGTAATATTGTGCCATTCAGATGCCCCAGCCAATTTGCCCATTAGGATGCTAAAGTTACTATGCTCGTTATTCCACCCTTCCCCAGGACTTACTGCCGCTCTGCTGCTCTGTGTCCCCGGACGTCTCCTCCATGCAGTCTTCCCTCCTGCGCGGAGGAGGGAAACACAGCCACCAGATGTGACGTAACAAAAAAAAAAGTTCTCCTGGTGTGGTCCACACCCCACGTTGGGACGCCACTGCTACTGACTGCTTATGATGCAATTGGAAGGAGCAGTGGGACATATTTGAAGCCGGCCAGTGTATTTTACCCCACAAAACCATATATTTTTGAAAACTAGACACCCTAGGGTATTTCAAATGGTGGTATTTTAACACTTTCCATGCACTAATTCTACCACCAGCCTTGGTCGAACTTTTGGGTAGTACTGTTTTTTCATATACATAGTACTTCACGCATGAATTCACAGATCCTGTTAGGCGTCACTGACAAACTACACGTCAATATGTGTTCAGCACCATCTCCTGAGTACAGGGATACCACCCATGTATAGGTAGATTATGTTATTTGGGGGCTAAAAGGCCACATTTGGGAGGTGCACATTTTGAATTTCACACTTGGAATTTTGACATGCTCTCAACCTGGGCCTATGTCCCATTTGGGACATATTTGAAGCCGGCCAGTGTATTTTACCCCACAAAACCATATATTTTTGAAAACTAGACACCCTAGGGTATTTCAAATGGTGGTATTTTAACACTTTCCATGCACTAATTCTACCACCAGCCTTTGTCGAACTTTTGGGTAGTAATTTTTTTTCATATACATAGTACTTCAGGCATGAATTCACAGATCCTGTTAGGCGTCACTGACAAACTACACCTCAATATGTGTTCAGCAACATTTCCTGAGTACAGGGATACCACCCATGCATACGTTTTTTGTTTTTTTTTAGCCTTTTTGGGCTAAAAGGCCACATTTGAAAGGTGCGCGTTTCCAACGTAGAATTTTGACATGTAGTCAGCCTGCGTCCGTGTTCCATTTGGGACATTTTTGAAACTGGCCAATGTATTTTACCCCCATACAACCATATAGTTTTGAAAACTAGACACCCTAGGGTATTTCAAATGGTAGTATTTTAACACTTCTCATGCACTAATTCTACCACTAGCCTTTGTCAAACTTTTGGGTAGTAATTTTTTTCCCCACACATTGTACTTCAGGCATGAATTCACAGATGCTGTTATGTGTCACTGCTAAACAACACAACACTATGTGTTCAGCAACATCTCCCGAGTACAGGGATACCACCCATGCATATGTTTGTTGGGTTGTTTGGGGGCTAAAAGGCCACATTTGAGAGGAGCGCATTTCCAACGTAGAATTTTGACATGTAGTCAGCCTGCGTCCGTGTTCCATTTGGGACATTTTTGAAACTGGCCAATGTATTTTACCCCCATACAACCATATAGTTTTGAAAACTAGACACCCTAGGGTATTTCAAATGGTAGTATTTTAACACTTCTCATGCACTAATTCTACCACTAGCCTTTGTCAAACTTTTGGGTAGTAATTTTTTTCCCCACACATTGTACTTCAGGCATGAATTCACAGATGCTGTTATGTGTCACTGCTAAACAACACAACACTATGTGTTCAGCAACATCTCCCGAGTACAGGGATACCACCCATGCATATGTTTGTTGGGTTGTTTGGGGGCTAAAAGGCCACATTTGAGAGGAGCGCATTTCCAACGTAGAATTTTGACATGTAGTCAGCCTGCGCCCGTGTTCCATTTGGGACATTTTTTAAGCTGGCCAATGTATTTTACCCCCCATAAAACCATATAGTTTTGAAAACTAGACACCCTAGGGTATTTCAAATGGTAGTATTTTAACACTTCTCATGCACTTATTCTACCACTAGCCTTTGTCGAACTTTTGGGTAGTAATGTTGGGCATAAATATTTGTTTGCTCAACGATCAGCTAAAATAGTTGATTCGTGAGCAGCAGCTGCACAGATTGATGTGGTTCAGTACAGGTTATGTTTTCTGTAAGGCCAGGCGATGCCGTGAATGTGGGTATGTCTGGTTGCAGACTATTAGGTGGCACCCATGAAAGTTCTTCAGGGACTGTGTGCATTCTTTGTGGGGGTTGCGGTCTGCCAGCAGATCCCATACTACTGTCACTTTCCGAATCAATTATTGGCTCCATATCGGAGGCCGTTTCAGTGTCTGAACTGGATGCCAGAATGGCATAAGCCTCTTCCACGTTGTACATAAGGGGCATTTTTAACACTGAACTATAACAAACTTTTTTTTTTTTTTAATCTCCCAACCTAACACTAACCCACAAATCCCAACCAATTTCCCACCTAACTAACTAATAAAATACAATATTCCCACAAAAGGGGATGGGGGGGGGCTGGGAATAAGTAGATCAGAACAAATTTGGAAGGCGCACAGGAAAAAAATCAGTAGATCAGAGCAATATCGGCAGCACAATGGCACTGGAAGGGTTAAATGAATAAAAATTAGCTTTTAAAAAAGCTTTTAAATTAAAAAATGGGAGATTTTTTTTAATGAAAAAAAAAAAAGTAAAAGAGAACTGATCACAGTTGATCACTGTGATCAGAAACAGAAACGGTTAACTTTTAAAAATCTTTTATTTCAATACTTTAAACCTCCTGGAACACTATGTATCTCTAACTTTCACTTTCAGTACATCACGATCGCAGTGAGAGGTATTGAGCATGACAGTGACAAAGTCAATGTTTCAAAACATTGACTTGTCACATGGGCATCAGTGATCACTGTGATTCGCTAATCAGCTGACCCCACGTTCGCTCATTGGGTCCAGGAACTAAGCCTCGGTTGCACGGAGCACACCGCTTGTTTACAACCATGACGAGTTAACTCGTCATAAGGTCGCGATCCCCGCGGCTCTTATGACAAGTTAACTCGTCATAAGGACGGGAAGGGGTTAATTTGCTTTGATAAAGAGAAGGTGTGACTCAATATAACACTATTAAAAAATAAGTTATTGAAACATACTGCATTCCTCTGTTATCTTCTTTATTGATATTGGTTGTAATCAGACCTCTGTGGTCTCATTGAGGAAAACAGACAGCCACCTTAAAATAAAAAAAGAAATAACATAGTATAGTGACAAAGTATTGTTTTTACTTGGTGAGATAGAGAATGTGCTAAGGAGTGATAATTGTTGGCAATATTGGAACCATTTTCTATTAGCCTAAACATTTTGGACACATCTACAAATATTTTTTGTCAATGCTGGTGTACTATCCTTTAAAGGGACACTCTCCCCAAAAAAATGAAAAGGTTTTATTTTGCATTATTGATTTCAGATTGTTTTTTGTTATGTGAATATTTTTCTAAATAATTGTCACTGGGCTTCTCCATTATGTGAAATATAGTGTTTTTTTATAGTGTTTTTTGGTCCATAGTTACTTCACAGCACTACTATCTCACTATGGGGTTGGGGACACAGAAGGCAGTCTATAATTCAGAATAATGACCATAGATTTGCCTTGAAGGGCCGGGTAAATGTAACTATTACATCATAAGGGTGGTGGAGTTATGATCCTGTTTGATCAGGTCATTCTTCTATAGCTTACAGAAATATGTACTTTTTGTGTTGGAAGGCGGGTAAAAACAAAGGTGTACCCAGCCACCTAGTCCTGCTAACTAGTAATACACAGGAGCCAGTAAGAGAGCAGAGAGCAGGGATCTTATGACATCATCATTATGCAGGTTCTGCCCACAGTTGTTAAGTGAGACTAGATGGAAGATTTTGGAGAATGTTGCATCATGGGTAAAATTCAGGGCCGGACTGGGAATAAAAACCAGCCCTGGAAACAATTTTATACTAGCCCCATAACCCCAACTTTATGTAATTATCTTCTTGTTCATAGAAGGTAAAACCATGCATTTTAAAGCACATTTCAAGAGTATATTATTTATCGATAAGACCAATATAAACACATGTAGGGATTTGTATATAAAAAAGCTGGCAAAAGTGGCATAAGTGGAGCACTCAGCCAAAACAGTCCATTGATTGCTATCCAGCTAATAACACAACATCTGCCAGCCACAGGCATGGCAATAGCTAGCTAATAAACCACAGTCTGCCAGTCACAAGTAAGGCAAAATGCAGTTAATAACACACAATCTGTTGTAACAGGCTAGCAGACTGTGGTAGGACATTAGTAGACAAAAAAAAAACCAATGCATAGCACTCCTATGGTCTGAGGTGTTTTATGGCAAACCAAGACTGGTCCTATGTCACAAGTAAATAATATAATCCAGGGCTTGACAAATTTTACTCACACCCAGGAGCCAGCACAAAATGGTAGGAGCCAGACAACAGTGCAGTATGAAAATTAGCACCTGAATAGCACATACAGCACCAACTGTACTCCATTACCAGTGGCGTTCTGAGGGGGGTGAGGACCGCACCGGGTGTCACCCCCAGTGGGGGGGGGTGACATCTGTGCTGCTGGCATTCTCCCGCAGCGCATTGTGCTGCTGAAAAAAAAAAGGTTAAAAAGAAACAAAAACATTGCCACTGGATATGACCTTACGTCATATCCAATGGCTGTGTTTCCCTCCTCCGTGGGGGAGGGAAGACTGCACGGAGGAGATGGCCAGGGAAACGGAGCAGCCAGGAGGTAAGTACTGGAATATTGAATGGATAAATAATGCATATTAATGGAAAACCTAACGCTGGAAAATTTATTGTAAAATTGGCTGTGGACAAATAAAACTGCCATATTAATGGGAAAAAAAAACTGGCATAGTAAATAAAACTGGCATATTAACCCCTTGACGACAAAGGACGTGCCAGGCACGTCCTGGGAGAAACTCCCTTAACGACAAAGGACGTGCCTGGCACGTCCTGCATTGAATGAAGCGGTTTTCGCGATCAACGATCGCGAAAACCGCTTTAACAGTGCTGGTCTATTGCCTCGACATCGAGGCAATAGCCAGCACCGAAATTTCTATTTCGGGACCTCACGATCGCCCCACGGAGCGATCGTGGGGAGCCATATTGACGGAGCATGCTGCTCCGTCAATATGGCTAAGTCCTCTGCCGGTCTGAGCTTCGGAAGTGAAAGTAACTTCACTTCCGTCGCTCTGAATATGCTACTTGACTGCCCCTAGTGGTAGTTTAGTAGCATTGCAATGGGAAATATTTAAAATAAATATTTAATTAATTAAAAACAGGTTATTTAGCTATATTAGCCTATAGGGTTAAAATTAAATATTTTTGCATAAGGGATAGGGTTAAAATTAAATTAAAGTTAAAAAATATTAAGGGATATAATAAGGATTAGAGTTGGGGTTAAATTTAGTGTTAGGGTTAAATTTTGGGTTCGGATTGGGGTCAAAAGATCAATATAGGAAAAAACAAAAAAACACTATTTTTGGTTTTTGCCCCATAACTCGCAAAAAAATACCGAACAATATGGAAACATGCATATTTTTGAACTCCGGAGAACATTTAGAAACTATTTAGTCTTTTTTAATGATTTTATTTGTGTAAATTATATTTTAGGTCAAAGTTAGAAAAAGTGTGTTTTTTTAAAATGTTCATCATATTTTATGATTTTTTTGTAGTAAATTATAAGATATGATGAACATAATGGTATCTAATGAAAGCCCTTCTTATGACGATAAAAACAACATATAATTTGTGTGGGTACTGTATGTGAGAAAGAAAAAAATTACAGCTAAACACAAACACCCTAGAAATGTCAAAACAGCCATTGTCACCAAGGGAAAGTCAAGGTGAAAATGTCTTGTCACTGAGGGGTTAAATGGGAAAATTATACTGGCATATTAAATGGCAAAATAATACTGGCATATTAGGAATCGACTTTTGAAAAAAGACTTGCCTCCATCAAGTTCAACCCTTTTCTTATCCCATGTTTACCGCTGTTGATCCAAAAGAAGGCAGCTAAAAACCCCTTCAGTGTGGGCAGTCCTAGTTTATTGCAAACTGCTGTAATTATTTTACATTTTAAGCAATGCAAATTGTAAAACATGCATTTGAAAGTATTTTGAAAGTGCATTAATATGCATTAACAATTGGAAGATGTATTTTGGGCACGTCAGTCCCTTTAAGTTGGACTTTTCCTCCTGCTATTATCCAATATTTTGTAAGGCCAAAGAGAGATCACTGTGTTTTAGGGAGGATAACATATGGGAGAATGTCGGGTAACTTCACAACCTGTTAAGGAAGCATTTCCACCTTTAGAGCCATCTAACAAAATAATTACTACAAGTGGGGTATCCTTTAGCCAAAAATGAGTTATCCAAAATGATCCATTATCCACAAATTTTGGGGGATTTTGGACGAAGTTGCAAATTCTACACATAACTGTCAGATATCAAACGCACAATGGTTTTTTCAGTGTCCAGGCCCCTTAAGCGGTGATATGGCCTTTTCATGCATAGCCAGATTCCCCAACACCCACAAAGGGTAATACAATGGCATGTGTGCAGGTCTAATGTGCCAATGGCAGGCTCCCAATGATACCTCACATCACAGTTAGGTAAAAGTGATTTATTTGGTCTATACAGTATTTGCATTGATATTACTGTATTTAGTGAGTGCTGAGAGGCTTAAATATATCTTATTGGTGAAAATGATCTATTATCCAGCTGAAATCCAGCCCTCAATTGTTTTGTTTTGAACAAAGCAAAGGTCATTTAAAAATTTTAAAATCACTTCCATATCAAGCAAATCAAAAAATCTCTTGTATATGAAGCATTCAGCTCCTAGAAAAGAAAGACTCCAAGGCTGGATACAGGGATTAAAAAATTGTGCTAAAGAGGGAGTGTCCCTTTAAAAAAAATAATAAAACACTGCTAGTCCAACCATAGTTGCCAACATTTGAAAAAAAATTCCAGGGACACTTTGAAGCACAGCTCGGAAATAATAACTTGAAAACCACACCCACTGCCACAAAGCTCCACCCACTGCCCAAACCACATAATTAGCATAATGTAGCGCTGCCTAGTTATCATAGTGCAGATTTATATCACAAAATTTCCACCAACCAGGCCCTTTTTTTTTAACGGAAAAAACATGTTAAACCATCATTATGCTAGACCCATAACACAATAACACTATTGGTTTGTTCAGCACACAGTTTATATGTTGGACACATATAAATGGAGGACGTAGAGATTTATATTTGCTGCATACCCCCACTGAAACATGCTGTGCCAGTCACAGGCGGTGAGTGATAAAATATAGTTATGAGATAGTAAAATGATTTTGAAAAAATTAATTCCTTTTATTTTTATATCCTTCTTCTACCCTCTTTACTCCATTTCTCCTGCCCTTCTTTAATTATTGCCACCATATTTCTTGCATTGGACCCACAGCACCTGACTGCACCCACATAACTTGCCACAGCACCACCTTCCACCCATGTAACTTGCCACAGCACCTGGCTTGCACCCACAAGTCTGACCAGAGCACCAAGATTGCACACACAGGTCTTGGCAGAGCACCTAGAATGCACCCACAGGTCTTTTACCAAGCATCTAGGATTGTACCTACAGGATTGTGCTCTTACAGAGCCAGCCTTTAACATTCAGCCCTGCTCTCTTACACAGTCTGATGTTACTCCATCCAGCACATCTTCCCTTACTGCGCTCTCCCAAAGCTTTAGTCTCTCACATCACGGAGACAGGCTCTCTCTCATTCTTACCAGCCCTGCACTCTCTCCCACTCCTCCAAGCGATCTCTCCCAGCCAGTGGCGTCACGAGGGGGGTGCGGACCGCACTGGGTGACACCTCCAGCGGGGGTGACACCCGTGCTGCTGTCACCCCCTGCATTAAAAAAAAAATCAAAAACGTACCTCCTTGCTGCTGTCTCCCGGTGCAGGTCCGTGGCTGCGAGGAAAGCGTGGTGCGCTCCCCTCCAGCCACGCAGCTTCAATAAAGTTTGTTTAAACTTTTTTTTTAAGGAGGTAAGTACTGGGTGGAGAAGGGGGGAGGAGGGTGGCATAACGAGCATACTAAGGGGCAATATCCTGGCATATTAATTGGCAATATCCTGGCATATTGGGGGGCAAAAACCTGGCATATTGAGAGCAAAATCCTGGCATATTAAATGGCATATTGGGGGGCAAACTCCTGGCATATTGAGGGGCAAAATCCTGGCATTTTGAGGGGCAAAATCCTGGCATATTAAATGGCATATTGGGGGGCAAAATCCAGGCATATTGAGGGGCAAAATCCTGGCATATTAAATGGCATATTGGGGGGCAAATTCCTGGCATATTGAGAGCAAAATCCTGGTATATTAAATGGCATATTGGGGGGCAAACTCCTGGCATATTGAGGGGCAAAATCCTGGCATATTAAATGGCATATTGGGGGGCAAAATCCTGGCATATTAAATGGCATATTGGGGGGCAAAATACTGGAATATTGAGAGCAAAATACTGGCATATTAAATGGCATATTGAGGGGCAAAATCCTGGCATATTAAATGGCATATTGAGGGGCAAAATCCTGGCATATTAAATGGCATATTGAGGGGCAAAATAGTGTGTCTCTGGTTATGTGTATATTGGTGTCACTGTGTGTGTAAGTGGTAAGGGTGTGTGTAAGTGTGTCACTGTGTAAGGGTGTGTGTGTCACTGTGTCTGTGTAAGGGTGTGTGTGTGACTGCAAGGGTCTTTGTGTTTAAATGTGTGTTAGGGTGTCAATGTGTGACACATTTAGAGCATGCGAGTTGAATATTTAGATGTATTTATTTTCCACACTATACATTATACTTTTATATATATAAAATGTATGGAGGGTTGGTGGTGTGGGAGGCGTAACGTCACATCCGGTGTCTGTGTTTCCCTCCTCCGTGCAGGAGGGAAGACTGCACTGAGGAGACGGCCGGGGCCACAGAGCAGAGACAGAGCAGCAAATAAGGTAAGTACTACTGTTGATGGGGGAGGAGGGTGGTATAAAACGAGCAAAATCCTGGCATATTGAGTGGCATAATAATCCTGGCATATTGAATGGCATAATAATCCTGGCATAATGAATGGCTAAATCCTGGCATATTGAGTGGCAAAACAATCCTGGCATACTGAGGGGTTAAATACTGGCATATTGAGTGGCATAATAATCCTGGCATATTGAGTGGCTAAATCCTGGCATATTGAGTGGCTAAATTCTGGCATATTGAATGGCTAAATCATGGCATATTGAGTGGCTAAATAATCCTGGCACATTGAGTGGCAAAATAATCCTGGCATATTGAATGGCTAAATCCTGGCATATCGAGGGGTTAAATACTGGCATATTTTAATTGGCAAAGTGATGCTGTGGCATGGTCTGTGGGGCAAAATAACATGTACTATGAGGAAAGGGACACTGGCTAGTTCTGTGGGGCAAAGTGACACTGTGGCATGCCAAATCATGGAGGTGCAATATGAGTGCAAGCCAAGTGCTGTGGGTACTGTATGGTGCTGTGTTAAGTCCTTTAGGTGCAATGTGGGTGCAGAGGAAGGGAATAAAAAATAGCAATGCAATTTTTCAATAACATTTGTATTAAATAGAATATTACCGTATTTGCTCGATTATAAGACGACCCTGATTATAAGACGACCCCCCAAACTTTGTATATTCCTTTAGGAAAAAAACTAAAAGCCTGAATATAAGACTACCCTATAGGAAAAAAAAAGTTTAACTTGTATATATGTAAATTGCTTTTAATTATGTAATAAAAAATTGATATTATACAAATGTATTTCTTGTTTTTATTTCCTTGCGGCCTCTCTCCCTGCCCCCTCCAGTGTAGTCTCTCTCTCTATCTCCCCCCTCCCTCCCCTAGTCTCTCTCTCTCTATCCCCTCTCTCTCTCTCTCTCTATCCCCCCCTCTCTCTCTCTCCCCATCCCCCCCTCTCTCTCTATCCCCTCTCTCTCTCTCTATCCCCCCCCTCTCTCTCTCTCTATCCCCTCTCTCTCTATCCCCCCCCTCTCTCTCTCTCTATCTCCCCCCCTCTCTCTTTCTCCCTATCTCCCCCCTTTCCCTGGTGGCTAGTGGGGGCAGCTGGGGGATGTCTGCACTATACGTGCAGATATCCTCCATGCTGCCCGACACCTCCGTCTATTATGACGGACAGCTGGTCCGTCATAATAGACGGAGGTGTCGGGCAGCATGGAGGATATCTGCACGTATAGTGCAGACATCCCCCAGCTGCCCGATTGTCCCTGGTGCCTAGTGGGGCAGCAGAGGAAGTCTGCGCGATGAGCGCAGACCTCCCCTGCTGCCGCCCGGCACGCTCGCCGGGACTTCTGTGACGAAAGCGGAAGTTCCCGGCTTCTTCACAGAAGCCCCGGCGGTCGTGCCGGGCGGAAGCAGGGGAGTCTGCGCTCGTTGCGCAGACATCCCCTGCTGCTAGAGAGGGGGATCCAGGTCCCCTGCAGCTCTGCTGGGGACCTGGATCCATGTCTTACAATCTGACCTCAATTTGAGGTCAGATTATAAGACGACCTCGAATGTAAGCATTTGCTCTGAAAAAAACCTTGCCTTATATTCGAGCAAATACGGTAAATAATTCAAATAAGTATAAATGGAACTAGTTATAGAGAGATGTCTGTGTTTATAGATATGTATTGTTTTCGAATTGTACAATTGTCACCTTGTGGGGCTCCAGTGTGTCGCATAAGTAAAGGCTGTCCCATGTGTGGCATATTTATTGGGCCCCATGTGTGGCATAATTAATGGGCTCTTTTGTGTGGCATTATTATGGGGCGCTTGTGTGTGGCATAATTAATTGGGCTCCAAGGTGAGGCAAAATTTATGGGGCTTTGATGTGGCATAATTTATGGGGCTCTTGTGTGTCATAGTTATGGGGCTCCTGTATGTGGCATAATTATGGGCTCCTGTGTGTGGCATAGTTAAAGGGCTCCTGCGTGTGACATAATTTGTGGGGCTCCTGTATGTGGCATATTTAATGGGCCATCAGACTGGCATTACTAAGGAATCTGTTTGGCATGGTACTGGAGGAAATCCAGGGGGGTTGACACCATGAGTTACCACACCGGGTGACACCAACCCTAGTGACGCCTCTGCTCCCAGCTCTGCTCTCTCTCTTCCCCTCACACACACTCAGTAACAATATATATATATATATATATATGTATATGTATATATATATATATATATATATATATATATATATATATGTATATATATATATATATATATATGTATATATATATATATGTATATATATATATATATGTATATGTATATATATATATATATATATGTATATGTATATATATATATATATATATATATGTATATATATATATATATATGTATATATATATATATATATATATATATATATGTATATATATATATATGTATATATATATATATATGTATATATATATATATATATGTATATATATATATATATATATATATATATATATATATATATGTATATATATATATATATATATATATGTATATATATATATATATATATATATATATATATGTATATATATATATATATATATACATATATATGTATGTAAATATATATATATATGTATATGTATATATATAATATATATATATATATATATATATATATATATATATATATATATATATATATATATATAGCAAAATCATCATTAGTGTATAAAGGTGGCATATTATGGCAAAATCAGCAGTAATGTATTCTGCTCCTAGCAGACATGTGATAGAGCTGGAAAATGCAGGCTGATGTGAGCACGGCTCACATGGACCTGCACAGGGTCAGGTGACATCGATTGCCACCTTTTCCTCAAAAAAATACCGGCCAGTGAGGGACGGAGTCACAAAAGGGTGGAGCCACGCAAGGTTGCATGCCTTTACGAGACTGAGCTTCAGGCTCTTCAGTACAGGTACCAGGTGCCGGAAACTCGGTTTTCGTAAAGCATGTACCAAAAAAAAGATGCTCCCCAAAAACAGATCCATTACCAAAACGAACCATAATAGAATCTACTACCTGTTCTCCTGGCAATCACATATGTTAAGAAAAGAAAAAGGTGAAGGGATGTACTGTAGGCTTCTCAAACCCGAAGTGTTTGAGCAAAATCAGAACCAGAAGTTCACTCTATCCAATGAAACCAGAAGAACGGGTGTTTTATACTACATAGTCAAGAGTTTGTAGGTGTTTTCTTGCACAATCGTGAATGAGGAACATTTTTGTGTTAGTATAAAGATCTTGTCCCACTGTTTAGGTGATAACTGGACCTCAAGGGCCTCCTCCCATTTCCCAACAAAGGTGGGTGTTGGGTAGCTCGCTGTCGGGAATAATTCTTTGTACAACATTGAAACACCGTGAGTTGGTCGGTCTGAGCGTGTGCATACGTGTTCCACATATGTCAGGTCAGATCCCTAAATATCAACATATAGTCCCTTGACATGGGACAAAACATAAATGTAAGTGGCAGTTTTCTTGTCCTGGTTCGATGCAACCTCCACAGGGGATATGAAATAATCAACCAGGGACCAAAAGGCCTTCCTATTGCCTATTTTCCTATTCCAATAGGAAGGCCTTTTGGTCCCTGGTTGATTATTGCATATCCCCTGTGGAGGTTGCATCGAACCAGGACAAGAAAACTGCCACTTACATTTATGTTTTGTCCCATGTCAAGGGACTATATGTTGATTATTGCATATCCCCTGTGGAGGTTGCATCGAACCAGGACAAGAAAACTGCCACTTACATTTATGTTTTGTCCCATGTCAAGGGACTATATACTCAATATCCTGGACAGCTGATTGCAACAGGATCTATTTGAAGTGCCTACGATTTTCTGGGAGTCTGTAAGTGTATCCCCTTGAGGGGGACCAACTTAATCTCCCTTTTTCGGATCATTCACTCACCTCTACACAGAGCCTTATTTGTATATATATACCACTACAAAGGTGCATCACTTACATAACTGCTTTGAAGCGCACTTATTTTTGTGTTATTGTATTTTGTCCATTGTTATATAGTGTGTGGTTTAGGGACACACTACCACAGTGCTGCTGAGAGCTATTTGAAAACAGCGCTGGGTACACCTCTTTTTTTGTGCCTAAATAGATTATGTTGTTGTGGAAGCGATTGAATATAATGCTTGATTTGAGCATATCTCATCTGGATCAAAAAAGAGTGGGTAGTGTCTGGAATCAGAGATTCCAAGGGTAATATAGCAGTCTGTCCAACAACCTCTCTGATTCTACCCGTGGCAGTTAAATTGAAACATTGGCCCAATGAGCCATCCTGTCCGGGAGGGAAATTTGAATTAAACAGAATAGGGCTTAGTGGTGACGGAAATGTAGTGAGTCTCATTGTCCGACTGTATTTGTACCATATAGTGAGTGTGGCTGAGGTGAATAGGTTTTCCCGGGAGTGTCTTTTGCCTATCTCTGGCTGAAGCCAGGGCAATACAGCTATGGGGACACCCAGGTTTGAAGCCTCCAACTCTATCCATAAACTGTCTGGTCTGGCCACCGACCACTCAACAATTCTCTGCAAATGCGTAGCTACATAATATAATTGTGTGTCTGGTAAGGCTAGTCCCCCTCTCACTTTAGGTAAAGTCAAGTATTTGTGATGCAGTCTTGGTCGTTTGTTATGCCAGACAAATTTGGTTATAGCTTGTTTGAGTGTGTGAAAGAATGACTGGGGAATGGCAATGGGCAGCGTTTGAAACAGATATAATATCCGTGGCATTATGTTTATTTTAATTGTGTTTATTCTTCCTTGCCAAGTGAGGAACGTGGCTCCCCATTTAATTAGATCTGTGTATATTGTCTTAGCAAGTGGTAAAAAGTTTTGGTGGTATATCTCAGCCAAGTTCCCCGTGAGCCAAATCCCAAGGTATTTAATCTTGGTACTGCTCCATCGAAATGGGAATGCACTCTTCAATGCCTCAATTCTGCTAGGCGGTAGGTTAACAGCTAATATTTCCGATTTTTGTATATTGATTTTCAGGTGCGACAGTACTCCTAAAATTTCTAGTTCCTTCATGATTGAAGGAAGGGAGGTCTTTGGTGCGTTTACAAAAAACAGCAGATCATCGGCGTATGCCGCTACTTTATGTTGGTGCTGTGCAGTGTTTAGCCCTATAATATTGGGGTTTTTCCTAATGGTTTCCAGGAACGGCTCTAAGTATAAAGCAAATAATAATGGTGACAGTGGGCAAAAATATTTATCCTGTCCGAGAGACAGCCATTAACCCTAACCCTGGCCGATGGCGCGTTATATAATGCTTGTATTAATCCTCTAAAATTGGGGCCCAGGCCCATGTGGGCGAGAGTCTCCCACAGGAAGGGTCATGCCACTCGGTCGAAAGCTTTTTCAGCGTCCATGGAGAGTAATAACAGCTTCTGACCCTCCTGTGGGAGACGTTAATCGCATTTAGTGCTCTAATCGTATTTTCCCTCGCTTCCCTGCCTGGGACAAATCCCACCTGGTCCGGGTGTATTAAATCAGGGGTAAATATCTGTATTTGTAACGCGAGTATTTTAGCCAGCAGTTTCACATCTGCATTCAGCAGCGATATGGGCCTATAATTCTGTGGCCTCTCCGGGTCTTTACCCTCTTTCGGTATAACGGTTATAGTGGCAGCCTGCGTTTGGGGGTCTAAAGGTGGCCCATGTGAGAGTGAATTGAACAAATCCACCATTTTGGGTAGCAGGGATTTTGTAAAGGTCTTATAGTATTGCAGTGGGTACCCATCGGGTCCTGGGCATTTCCCTGTGGCTGACTGTTTCATGGCCCCCTCTTTTTCTTCCTGTGTGATGGGACCCTCTAGTGTGTCTGCCTGCTCCTTTGTAAGTGTACGCGAGATAGCGTTTTGAAGATACTCCCCTATCAAGGATTTTGTGCGTTCCCTGTGTGTATCGGAGGTCTGGGTTTGAATGTTGTACAAGGAGGAGTAGTAATTGTGAAAAGATGCCGCTATCCGGTCTGGTAAATAAGGCTACCTTGTGAGTCATGCATCTTATTTATGTATGCTATTGCTTTTCTCTTGCGAAGAGTTCGGGCCAACAGCCTACCACATTTACTCCCTTTTTCCTGAAATAGGTGTTTAGTGGATAAAAACGTTCGGTGTACTTTCGCATTCAACAGGATAGCTAACTCCCTTCTGTTTTGTATCAGACTTGCTAGCGTGACGGGATCCATTCTGCTCTTGTGATTAGTCACTAGGGTAGAGATTAACTCCATCACAAAACCGTCGACATCTTCAGGGAGCCGTATAGTATATGTTTCAGAGCCCAGGAGAACAGCGAGATGGAACGGATGGCCCCAACGGTATAGTATGCGCTTTTCTCTAAGCTGTGCCGTAATCGGGCCCAGGGCTTTGCGCCCCTGTAGCGTTAGCCAAGATAAGTCTTGAAATAGTTCTACAGTCTGTTCTTCAAATCGCCATGTGCGATTCGCCCGAGCTGCCGCCATGATTTCCTCCTTATCTGTATAATTATGTATGCGGCATATGACATCTCTCGGGGGGCCAGTGTCCGGGCCTGAGGGCTCTGTGCGCCCTATCAATATTTATCTTCACCCTCTTTCACGCCTCTGACCCTGATATTCTGCCGTCGCCCTCTGTTATCCAGATCATCAAGCAGAGTTCTCGTTTCTCTTAGGCTCCTCTTAGGCTCCCGTTCCACAGCATCTACTCTTTGGGCCAGTTGATCCACCGCTTACCGCGTGTGTGCTAGTTCCTCCTTCACCATCTGCCTTACCTCGGCAATGAAGGCTGAAAAATCTGCTTTGGAGGGTAAGGACAGGAACATTTCTTTTAAGTCCTCTTTAGTGGCAGCGGCCGAACTACACGTCTGGTCGAGGTTCTGGCCCTCCAGTGAAGCGCTACCTGGTGGGCTACTCGAGCTCAGGTCTGAGGCCTCGTCAAGTTGCGTCGTCAGGATCGCGGGTGTATGAAAATATTCTCTCAGCGATGAGGTTGGTTGTTTGGATTTGGGCCCCGGGGTGTCTTTGTCCTCCGTATTTCTCCGTTGTTTGCCCATTTTGCTGCGTTTCGTGTCCGTTTAGTGCTGTTTGGCGGGGAATCAGGCGGGAGCTCTCAGTTTATGCAGCCATCTCGCAGCAAGGTCAGACCACGCCCCAGTCCCTCGTTTTTGCATGAAATCAGCAGGGGGGACTTAGTTATGCCCCCCCCCCCTGCTGATCCCACGCAAAAGCGAGGATCTCTCTCTGTGCTAGCAGAGAGAGCCAGTCGCTGACCAGACGGCTGCCTCCTTCTTATGGAATCATGGCATCTGTCAGTCAGAGGATAAACTGGCGGATACTATAAAAAGTACACGCCAGTTCATCCTCAGACTAGGGGCAACTAACTTTTCACTTGTCCTTCTATATTAGAGGCACAAGTGAAAAATAAAGTTTAGTATAGTATAAAGTTATATAAATGAGAGGGTTAAGTTATATAAATGAGAAGGTCATGGAGAGGGTTAACTTATAAAAATGAGAGGGACCTGGAGAGGGTTAACTTATATAAATGAGAGGGACCTGGAGAGGGTTAACTTATATAAATGAGAAGGACTTGGAGAGGGTTACCTTATATAAATGAGAAGGACCTGGAGATGGTACACTTATATAAATGAGAGGGACCTGGAGAGGGTTAACTTATGTAAATTAGAGGGACCTGGAGAGGGTTGACTTATATAAATTAGAGGGACCTGGAGAGGGTTGACTTATATAAATGAGAAGGACCTGGAGAGGGTACACTTATAAAAATGAGAAGGATATGGAGGGAGTACACTTATAAAAAGGAGAAATACATGGAGAGGGTTAACGTATAAAAATGAGAGGGACTTGGAGGGTAAAGATCAGTTAGTACCCGTCAGAACTGCGTGTGACCGGGCTGGGTGATCATGCTGGCTAAAAAGAGCTGCAGGCGCAGCTCAAACGGACCTCTGTAGGGTCACTTGACCTGCCGACCCTGTGATTGCGTCATAAAATAAAGTGCATCAGTGAAGCTTTTTCTAATTTCTGAAGTATTTTTATACACCTGACACTGCAGTTGCAGAGACTATCCCGGTATAGTGAATTTGCCAGGACATGCTGCCAATTACCTGGACTTTCCTTGCAAAAATGGGACAGTTGGCAACTATGATGAACAGGAAAATGTTTTTTAACACATTGTGGCATGATAGCAAATCCCATATTTCTCATGGAAAGTATTTCCTTTGCATGTCAAGTCACATGTGAATGTCATGAACCGCAGGCACATTGCCTAGATGGAATATTGCCATTGTTTGGTATATTACTACTTTTAAAAAATATAGCAATGTGGTTTTCTGGATATCACAAATTAATTTAGAGGACACTGTCTAGAGCCATTTAAAACATTTAAATAAATCTTCTGAAAATGTTCAAACCTTCCAAACAAAGAAAACATTAAATGCAAGATAACAATTTTTACTAATTAAACCTATCCACTTTAACCCCTTAACGCATGTGGACGTATATATACGTCCTGAAAAGCATGGTCCTTGAGGACGTACAGGGCCGATCCTAGGGTCACGGGCACCTGGGTGCAGGTTTTCCTTTGGCGCCCAAGGGTGGGCGTGGCTATATTATGAACTCCTCCCCTTTAGACATTTCTGTTCCAGACATGCCCATTTCAATATTGGGGAGAGGGGAGAGAGAAAACTTAATTTTAATGTAAAGGACCAACGTTTATTTTAAATAAAGATACATATTTTGCCATAATACTGTGTAGTGGTTTTATTTATTTCTATGATGCTCAGCCAGCAACATGGGAGACTTTTTGCTGGCTAGCAGAATGAGTTTTAACTACCGTTCCCATGATTCCCAACCAGCCAAAGTCTCTCATTAGTCTGGCTGAGCATCATTGGAAAAGAAGTACACAAGGAGTGATAAATAATATTCTATCAAGTCAGTCACTCACGTGTCTCTCTCTCTCCCCATACCCTCATGTCTGTCTGTCTCTCCCCATACCCTCTTGTCTGTCTGTCTCTCCCCGTACCCTCATGTCTGTCTCTCCCCGTACCCTCATGTCTGTCTCTCTCTCCCCATTCCCTCATGTCTGTCTCTCTCTCCACTCATGCTCCATGTCTCTCTCTCTCTCCACTCATGCTCCATGTCTCTCTCTCTCTCTCTCTCTCCATTCATGCTCCATGTCTGTCTGTCTCTCTCCACTCATACCCCATGTCTGTCTCTCTCTCCACTCATACCCCATGTCTGTCTCTCTCTCTCTCTCCACTCATACCCCATGTCTGTCTCTCTCTCTCTCCACTCATACCCCATGTCTGTCTCTCTCTCGCCACTCATACCCCAAGTCTGTCTCTCTCTCTCGCCACTCATACCCCATGTCTGTCTCTCTCTCGCCACTCATACCCCATGTCTGTCTCTCTCTCGCCACTCATACCCCATGTCTGTCTCTCTCTCGCCACTCATACCCCATGTCTGTCTCTCTCTCGCTACTCATACCCCATGTCTGTCTCTCCCCTCATCCCTTATATCTTTTTCCATGTCTATCTTTCTGTTCCCCATGCTGGTCTCTTGTACACACAGTCATACATAAATACACACAGTCACACAAACACAGTTACACACTTAGTCACCCTCACAGACAAACATTTACACAGACACCCTTATACACACTGTCACACATACATAAATACACACAGTCATACATAAATACACAAAGTCATACATAAATACACACAGTCACACAAACACAGTTACACACTTAGTCACCCTCACAGACATACATTTACATAAACACCCTTATACACACTGTCACACATACATAAATACACACAGTCACACAAACACAGTAACACACAGTCACCCTCACAGACATACATTTACTCACTGCCTATGTGTGTAAAGTGTTGCAATGATGCCTTGATAGAGGCATCATGCAACACTTTCTGTGCCCCCCTGGGCGGGTGATCGCGGGTGGGTGCATGCTCCTCCAATACAGCGTGCCCAGCACAGAGCGACGGAAGGGGGGGTTCGGTTGAGTACACGGGTTAGATTAAGGGGTTCGGGTAGATTTAGGGTTAGTTTAATTTAGGGTTGGGGTTAAAAGGTCACTGTAGAAGAAAATGGTTAGAAAAAAATAGCTTCCTTAGGGGTTTTTTGCCTTCTTTTGGATCAAAAGCTGTAATGATAGGTAGAAGGGTTGAACTTGATGGACTTGTGTCTTTTTTCAACCTAAATTACTATGTTACTATGTAAAACAAAAAAACACTAATATTGTTTATTGCCCTATTAGTTGAAATAAAACAGGCAAACCTGGAAACATTGGTATTTCTAAACTCAGAACAAATAGTAGAAATATATAGACGGGGTCTTTTTTACCATTTGTAATTGTTAAAAAAAAAAATTCAGGTCAAAGTTAGAAGAAGGTTTTTTATGGCATATTTACATCATATTTTATATTTTTTTTTATAGTAAATTATATCATATGATGAAAATAATAGTATCAAATAAAAGCCCAAACCGTACTTTAAAAAATTATATTTAACTTGTGTGGGTGGACTGAACACAAAGAAAGAAATTCACAGTTCAGTAAACATATGACAAAAATAATGGAATTCTGGTCTTCAAGGTACATCAAATGCAGAATAGCACTCGGTCACTAAGGGGTTAAGGTCAGATCAATATTATTTTTAAGAGTGTGCCTTTTAACTCTGCAATTAAACCTGGTTAATCAGCCACCTAGCAGTGCTCACCCATCATCACCATAAATCATCCCAGCCTTATACTTAGTTTAAAAAAAAAAATCTAGTATTTGGTTTAGATGGTTTGTTTATTTATTTATTGCTCTTAAGCAAACATCCTTTATAAAGAACCATACTAACCTGGAAAAAGAAAGACCTAGTAAATGCATTTGTAGAGCTAACATTTTAAAAAAATGTATTTATTAAATGTTGAAATATATATTTAACATTTCATACCTGCCTTCTTTCCTGTTGAATCTCCCTGCATGCCTCCAGAGCCTGAGTTCTGGGAGGTCATGTGATCGGAAGCTTTTTTCTTTTAACCCCTTAGTGACAATACATTTTCACCTTGACTTGGTGACAATGGCTGTTTTGACATTTCTGGGGTGTTTGTGTTTAGCTGCAATTTTCTTCTCTCTCACATACTGTACCCACACAAATTATATGTTGTTTTTATCGTCATAAGAAGGGCTTTCATTAGATACCATTATGTTCATCATATCTTATAATGTACTACAAAAAAATCATAAAATATGATG
Organism: Pelodytes ibericus; assembly: GCA_036172795.1. Classification (NCBI taxonomy): domain Eukaryota; kingdom Metazoa; phylum Chordata; class Amphibia; order Anura; family Pelodytidae; genus Pelodytes; species Pelodytes ibericus. The sequence goes on from CM069863.1 coordinate 42,852,712, forward strand.
ACAAATTTTAAAAAACCCACTTTTTCTAACTTTGACCTAAAATATAATTTAGACAAATACACTCATTAAAAAAGACCCCGTCTAAATAGTTTCTAAATGTTGTCCCGAGTTGAGAAATATGCATTTTTCCATATTTTTCGGTATTTTTTTGCGAGTTATGGGGCAAAAACCAAAAATAGTGGTTTTTTCCTATATTGACCTTTTGACCCCAACCCGAACCCAAAATTTTACCTTAACACTAAATTTAACCCCAACTCTAACCCTAATGCTATCCCTTAATATATTTTAATTTAATTTTAACCCCATCCCTTATGCTAAAAATTATTTAATTTAAACCCTATAGGCTAATTTAACTATATAACCAGTTTTTATTTAATTAAATATTTAATTTAATTTTTTTTACATTGCTATGCTACTTAACTTCCACTAGGGGCAGTCAAGTAGCATATTCAGAGCGACGGAAGTGAAGTTACTACCTCCAGAGGGAATAGCCATATTGACGGAGCATGCTGCTCCGTCAGTATCGATCGTGGGTGCCCCAGAAAAGAAATCGGTGCTCGACATCGAGGCAATAGACCAGCACCGTTAAAGCGGTTTTCGCGATCGTGGATCGCAGAAAACCGCTTGATTCACCGCAGGACGTGCCAGGCACCCCAGAAATGTCAAAACAGCCATTGTCCATTGTCGCGAAGTGGTTAAAGGTGCGGGGAAAACTTTTTTTTTTGGCGTGTGCAACTCTTCCCTACTTGCCGGGACAGTCCCGGCATAGTGAATTCGCCGGGACTTGCTCCCAATTGCCAGGATTGTCCTGGCAAAAACGGGACAGTTGGCAACTATGCTATTACTAAAAGGGTGCCAAATTTCAAGACTAAAGGATGTTCTCAAATTGAGACCAATTGTATATTGAAATACATTTAGCAGTATATTTTTTTGTACAGGTTGAATATCCCTTATCCAAAATGCTTGGGACCAGAAGTATTTTGGATAGTGGGTCATTTCAGATAATGGATCATTTTTACCAATATGTTTTATTAAAGCATTTTAGCACTTAGTAGTATTAATGCGAATACTGTATTGAGTAAATACATCACTATTACTGTGATGTAGCTTTGATGTGAGTTATCGCTGGGAATCTACTGTTGATGTGTCAGACCTGCACATGTGCCATTGTATTACCCTTTGTGGACATGGGGAAATCTGAGCATGCATGAAAAGACGCTATCACAGCTTAAATGGGCTGGACACACATGCATTCTGACTGGTGTGTGTGGTATTTGCAGTTTGTGGGTTAATCCAAAATTTTGGGGGGATAGCCAATCATTTTGTATAACGGATTTCTGGATAAGGGATACTCAACCTGTAATGGTAACGGCACCTTTAAAAATCTTAGGAATTAGATGGAGGAACTACGCAGTTATGAATATAAAACCTTGATCGTTCTTTGTCTGAGTGCTGTACAGGAGCCAGGAAGGATATGGTTTCTCCAGGGGAGATAGATAGACAGATAGATAGACAGAGACAGTGATAAGATCTGTACTATGTATGACTTCAGATGGAAGATAAGTCTTAACTTTTTATATATCCAAGAGAACTGGCAGCAAACAATACGATTTATTAACCCCTTAGTGACATTACTTTTTTGGCTTGTCCGACGCTTGGTGACATGGGCTGTTTTAACATTTCTGAGGTGTTTGTGTTTTGCTGTAATTTATTTCTGTCTCATTTAGTGTACCCGCACAAACTATATATCGTTTTTATCGTTATAAGAAGGGTTTTCTTTTGATACCATTATTTTGATAATAGCATATAATTTGATGTAAAAAAAAAAAAAATATGGCAAAAAAATGAAAAATAAAATTTTTTTATGACTTTTATTTAAAAAATCGTATACTCATGTACAAGAGACAACAAAAAAACACTGCTTAATAGTTTCTAATATATGTCCTGAGTTCAGAAATAGCCCATGTTTTATGTTTTTGTGCTTTTTTATTCATGTTACAGGGCCAGAACTATAAGTAGTGCAAAGCTATTTTAAAATCCTTTTTTTCAAAATTAGCAATAGTGACATTGTAACACTGATTTCTGTACTAAATCCATGAATGACCCCAACATGAACATATTTTTGAAAACTAGACCACTCAGGGCATTTAACTTGGGGTATTTTGACACATTTCATGTAGCCATTTTACCACCAATCTTTGCCAAAATTTGCAGCAAAAAATATTTTTTTTTAATGTTTCACATAGATTGCAATTTAGGTAAACATTACCTTAAAATGTGAAGGGGTATTTCCAAATAACACCTCAATATGTGTTCAGCAACATCTCCTGAGTACAGGCATACCACCCATGTATAGGTTGGTTAGGTTATTTGGGGGTTAAAAGGCCACATTTGAGAGGTGCGCTTTTTGGTTTTCCAACTTGGAATTCTGACGTGCAGAAAACCTGCGCCCATGTCCCATTTGGGACATTTTTAAAGCCAACAAGTGTATTCTACCCCACAAAATCATATATTTTGGAAAACTATACACCCTAGGGTATTTCAAATGGTAGTATTTTAACACTTTCCATGCACTAATTATACCACCGGCCTATGTCAATGTTATGGATAGTAATTTTTTTTCACATACATTGTACTTCGGGCATGAATTCACAGATCCTATTATGTGTCAGTGCCAAACAACACCTCAATATGTGTTCAGCAACATCTCCTGAGTACAGGGATACCACCCATGTGTAGGTTAGTTAGATTATTTGGGGGTTAAAAGGCCACATTTGAGATGTGCGCTTTTTGGTTTTTCAACTTGGAATTCTGACGTGCAGAAAACCTGCGCCCATGTTCCATTTGGGACATTTGTGAAGCCAGAATGTGTATTTTACCCCACAAAACCATACATTTTAGCAAACAAGACACCCTAGGGTTTTTCAAATGATAGTATTTTAACACTTTCCATGCACTAATTCTACCACCAGCCTTTGTCAAATGTTAGGTTAGTAATTTTTTAATGTTTTGTTTCCACATACATTGTACTTCGAGCATGAATTCACAGATCCTGGTATGTGTCAGTGCAAAACAACACCCCATTATGTGTTCAGCAACATCTCCTGAGTACAGGGATACCACCCATGCATAGGTTTGTTGGGGGTTTTGGGGGCTAAAAGGCCACGTTTAGGGGGGGGGGGTGCATTTCCAACTTGGATTTTTGACATGTAGTCAGCCTGCTCCCATGTTCCATTTGGGACACTTTTGAAGCCTGTCAAAGTATTTTACCCCATCAAACCATATATTTTGGAAAACTAGACATCCTAGGGTATTTAAAATTGTGGTATTTTAACACTTTCAAAGTGTTAATTCTACCACCAACCTATGTCAAAGGGTTGGGATGTAATTTTTTCCCCACACACATTGTAGTTCAGGCAGGAATTTTCAGATTCTGGTATTTGCCACTGCCAACCAACACCTCAATATGTATTCAACAACATCTCCTGAGTACAGGGATACCCCCCATGCATAGGTTTGTTAGTTTGTTTTGGGGCTAAAAGGCCACATTTAAGGGGGGCGCAATTCCAACCTGGAATTTTGACATGTAGTCAGCCTGCGCCCATGTTCCATTTAGAACATTTTTGAAGCCGTCCAATGAGTTTTACCCCATCAAACCATATATTTTTGGAAAATAGACATCCTAAGGTATTTCAAATGGTGGTATTTTAATACTGTATATGTACTAATTCTACCACCAGCCTTTGTCAAAGTTTGTGGTAGTACTATTTTCGGAGTTTTTTTTCCACATGCATTGTACTTCAGGCATGAATTCACAGATTCTGGTATATGTCACTGCCAAACAACAACCCAATCAATATGTGTTCAGCAACATCTCCCGAGTACAGGGATAGCGCCCATGCATAGGTTTGTTGGTTTGTTTTTTGGCTAGAAGGCAACATTTGTGAGATGCGCATCTCAAAATTCCAACTTGGAATTTTGACATGTAGTCAACCTGCGTCCGTGTCCTATATGGGATATATCTTTGAAGCCAGCCAATGTAATTTACCCCCACCAAACCATATAATTTTTAACGGTAGACACCCATCACTCCTTGTGGCAAGGGCTCAGCAGCCACCGATACATCACTAGATGATGTATCAGAAAGCTGACCAGGGTCAAAATCGAACCCTGAGTCTGCGTAAGCAGTGATCTCGAGCAAAGAAGGGGTTAATAGCTCTTAGAAGAGCCTACAGTACAAAGTAATTAATCCATAAAACAGTGCAGACAGCAAAACATACTGTTGCTGTGCAAGATTACTGCTTATACAGTGATGAATGGCAGGGAAGGGGTTAATACACAGTGAAAGACTTTCATAAAACCTGCCAATTTTATAAAATTTTATTTTATATCACTAATACTGATCTGTCTCTTTCCGTCACAAAAATGTAAGTGAGGAGAGGGAGGCAGATCAATATTTGTGAATATTGATCCGACCAATTTTGATCTGACCAGGGCGAATGGTGAACTTAATTGAGAAATCACCAAACCGCCTTTGCCACTAATTCGCTGTTACTGATCGCTATGCGGTCAGCAGAGCATCCCCACTGCTTGTCAGTGTGCCTGGCAGTCACTGATTGCCTCTGTGAAGAGGCAATCGTGTTACAGCCAGAGAGCACAGGAAGCAGGTACTTTCTGCCTCCTGTGCCCTTGCCCTTAGAAGGGCAGCGCCATCTTGGTCACTCAGTGACCAAGATCGTGCATTTTTTTTGTGTGTTCCTGATTGCCTCGACTTGCGAGGCAATCAGAAACACTTGCTGAGCATAGGAAGCGAAAAATTCGTTTTTTAAATGCACGACAGCTACTTGATGGATATACTGAATTTGTTGATTGTTTTTTTCTGAAAGAGACCTCAAGATATCAATTAATTTAAATTTTAGCTGGACATTGATGCATTCCATTGTATGCAAACTTGATCAAAGTGCAACTGCATAGGTCTATTTCTCATTGAGATCATGTTACAGTCAGAAATTGTGCAGGAAAGGATTTGCACTCAACTCCATAATGGATCCAGCCATCATTACTTTTGTTTGTTTCTTGTTGTCTAGCTCTATATTCCACTCAGATTTACTTTCCTTTCCTTCACACATCATTTGCTATACATTCACTTCATTTAAATTTTTTTCTCCATTTTCGCTTTTTATTATACACATCATTTATTATGCACCATATATATTCTCTTGCTCAGTTTTATATTCTATTCAGATTCATTTTTCTTACACACTATCCACTACACATTTACTTCATTTACATATCTCCTCCTTCATTCCAGCTTCTTACTATATACACTTCTCTTTTTTATAAATTTTTGCTTTGCTAATTTTATATTTTATTTTTATTTTTTTTCACATATTCTTTTTATGCACATATTATTCGTTTTATCTTCCTTTTTTGTTTTATTAGTGATGTCTCCGTTTTTTCCCCTTCGTGATAGGTCCATTGCATGTAATCTAAGAGGTAAGGCGTCTCTTTACAGATCTGTCAGGCGTGTGTTAATAAAGTTACAGTTTTTTAGGAAAAATAGGACGTCACGTGTTCAGACTGTCTATCCAACGGATCTCGTTGGTAATAGACAGACTCTTTGTATTACGTCACGGGGAGTCCATACAGGCGTGGATTGGCTGTTTAAATTTGGAGGTGTGTTGGGGAGGGTGAGTGATTTATCCTCCTCCCACTTGCGTCACAGACCAGTGCCCTATTCATGATGTGTTTTTTTACAGGTGATAACGCTAATGAGCCCTATGGAGCCTTTTTAAGGCACCCTTTTACATGCAAACTTTCAGCACTTTATTGCAAATTTGCACACAAGCATCTATCTCCTGAGGAAGCCGACAGGATAGCCTGACGAAATGCGTTGAGAAGTGTATCCAAGCTGTTTTATCTTCAAGGGAAGCACCTGAGTCTCCCATCCTGGTGGCAGTGGGAAAGAGGTTTAACCCTCAGGACTTTTTTCACGGAAGTTGCACTTTTAGTGCTATAATATTTTGTACGTGTATTTAGGTTTTTTATTGCCTGTCTTTTGTCAGCCACTGCGCAATGGTCTTTTATTGTGTTTTTTAGATAATGGATTAAACCGAATGACCACACTACTTTGATGAGCCTGAACTTATTGCCCGTTTGTGAGCCCCTCGGCATCTCATAATACATCCAATTGAATATACTGTGTTGCCCTATTATATTTTTTCTGTTTCTCTTCCCGGTACATGCGCCTCTATTTTGTTTGTCTTTCTACTGTATCAAGTGCCCTAGGAGCACTTAAGTGGGTGCTGCAGTACCAGAGGAGGAGAATATTTTTATTATTTTTTCACTGTTTTTATTGCAACGTTTTATTATATTTAAATTTGGGTTAGTGTCACATTTTCTTTTCTTGGCACTAGAATAGACACTTAATTTTTTTCCTTTTTATAGGTGCCCAAAGACTTACTGACCCATCAAGAAGTCTCTCTGACAATGTGTAATACAATTTCTAATACTTCCATTCGGCTAATATCTGGTGGTATTGCTTTGCTGAATACAGCTTTTGCTTCCAGACTTACGAACTTGGGATCCTCATATTTAAATGGATTGCCAATATGCTCCAGTTTATCTTGTAGTATTGAAATAGCTTTATCTTTGGTTTCATCATTGAGATGATGCTTCATAGTTTCAGGGTGGGATGATCAACATTTCTTGGGATATCTTTTGGAGCTCAGGTGCTGTTAAGAAAAATCGTGCAAGCACACTGGGATGTTGTGTTATTCCAATCAGTCATCTCAAGACTTTAATTGCTCATCAGAGCCATGAACACAAATGTGTAATCTTGTCTTATTTACTACACAATTCCCGTTTTCAAGCTCATGCCAAATTTCTTGAACAGATTTTCAGACTACTCATTTCAACGATGTAGCAGTCATTCCTGAATAGTTCATCAAGTCTAAAGTATACTACAAATCAGTGGCGGAACTATCGTTATTGCAGGGGTTGCAGCTGCGACCGGGCCCGTCACATCAGGGGCCCGGCTGCCCTTCCGACCCCTGCGACCCTGATAGATTAAAACCTGCACTATGCGGCCTTCATGACATTGTCACCTGTAGCCGCACCTACACTGGTCTCTCGCGAGGGGGTGAAAGCTCCGCCCCCTCTCGCTCTGAGCTTCCTAGAGCGCCGGATGTCCATGACATCCTGGCACTCAGACGAAAGGCTGCATAAACCCCCCTCCCTGCAATAAAAGGTAACTACGCAGGGAGGGGGGCAAACACAAAATATTTGTGGCTATGTATGTAAGTCTGACTGTATGTATGTAAGTATAAGTCTGACTGTGTATGTATTTAAGTGTAAGTCTGACTGTATATATGTAAGTGTTAGTCTGACTGTATGTATGTATGTAAGTGTAAGTCTGACTGTATGTATGTAAGACTGACTGTATGTATGTATGTAAGTCTGACAGTATATATGCATGTAAGTGTAAGTCTGACTGTGTGTGTATGCATGTAAGTGTAAGTCTGACTGTGTGTGAATGCAAGTGTAAGTCTGAATGTATGCAAGTGTAAGTCTGAATGTATGCAAGTGTAAGTCTGACTGTGCGTGTATGCAAGTGTAAGTCTGACTGTATGTAAGTGTAAGTCTGACTGTATGTAAGTGTAAGTCTGACTGTGTGTATGTATGTAACTGTAATATTGTAACAAATATGATATAAAGCCAGCTATATATAAATACCTGGTTTTATCGAATATTTGTTATATAAATATACACATATTAAATAAACCTGAGCCATATGTTATTTGTATTTATATAAAACAAATGGCTCAGGTTTATGTAATATTTATATAATATATATGGCTGGTTTTATAATATTTATATATTTTATATATATATATATATATATATATATATATATATATATATATATATATATATATATATATAAAACCAAGTATATATATATATATATATATAAGTATATAAAATATAAACCTTAGCCATATGTTATATAGATATCATATGGCTAGTTTATATAATATTTATATATATCTATATTTGATTTTATATAATATGTTTTATATAAACCAGACATATATATTATATTAACCAGCATATAACATTATATAAATATATAAACAATCCATTTATATAGTAAAGGAGTTGCATGGTGGGTTCGGGGTAATTTTTGCACCGGGTCCCGGTGGTTTCTAGTTACGCCTCTGTTACAAAGTCTTTTATTGAGGTAAGATGAACTGTACTCAACAATTTCTTTTAAAACACCAGGCTACACCAGTTTTTGACATCCTTGGTAGCATCTTGACTTTGCCTACATTGCTTGGTTGAAGCACATACCTTAGCGCTTGTAGATAAATCATTGCAATATCATGTCAGATTGGAGGGCGTTTTTTTTAGTGACAAGACATGTCAGCTACCTTGTTCAGCACTTGATAATTTTAATTATGGGAGTTATATTTCCCTTTCAGTCCATACTGATACTTTTATTTAAATACCGAGAGCCTAAATCACCTCACTAAGGCTTTGTTTATATGTGGACCTCCTACATGCCTGGGTCCGCATTCCTGTGGTGAGTGACCCTTATCTCAAAGGCTTATCTTTCAGCCACAGGCTTGAGTCTGATGTCACTGACCACATAGCCTTCTGCGTCATGTGTGTGGAGGGAGATTAGAAACGGAAAACCAGTTTCTTGCTTTAACCCTGTCCAGGCACAATTCATTTGCGTTTTGAAAATTTAATCAGGACACCAAGCAGTGGACAATTATTAGATGTTGTCAATATTTTCAGTGTATAGGATTTATATTTGTAAATACTGGTTGAGTAAACCTTATCCAGACATCAGTTTTCCAAAATGATCTGTTATCCAAAAAGCATTTCAGATTTTGCCACAAGTTGCAAATTCCACACACACCTGTCAGAATTCAAGCACTCAGAATTTTCTCTAGCCTTTCCATGTTTGCTCAGATTCCCCTACACCCACAAAGGGTAATACAGTGGCATGTGTGCCGGCCTGACGCAATGACGGACGTGTTATATTTGCTCTATGGAGTATTTGCATTGATACTACTGTATTTCATGAGTGGTGAGAGGCTTTTTATATATCTTCTTGAAAATTATCTGTTATCCGAAATTACCAGTTATCAAACATTCTTCTGTTTCCAAGCATTTTGGATAAGAGATACTCAAGTTGTATAGCATTTTAATTTAAAACAGGGAAAATACAAAAATTAATCAAAATGCTCTCCAAATCAAGTTACACTTTGCTCAAATATGTCTGTCTGCCATGGCACGGCATTTTTTACTGACCACATAATGTTTACATGCTGCCTTGGTACTTGGTACTCTCTCCATAGACTTAACATTGTCCTGAAGCCAATTTTTTACCGGCCTGCCGGTAAAATAACGGCCAGGTGGCAACCCTAGAAGGAAGTCAATGATCTAATCAACGTGATTCTCTGGGATCCATGACCAAGGTATACCTGATGATTCATTCCCCCCCACCAAAAACGTAGACAGACAACTGAGTGGCTAGAAAGGTCGCAGTCTATATTTGAAAATTGCTGCAACATAAATTGATAGCTAAATACATACCTGAAGTAAACATAACAGTTATTAGTATAAACCAGATATGGTTAAACCTTATAAATAAATAACCGGGTATAATAAAAAAATATTTTTTTATATAAACCAACACATGTTTAAATAACAAGACATATAAACAACATGAAACAATACTTAATGAACCTCAGTGATAGCATGTGACTTATCCTAGACCAACTAGGATCAGGACCCCAAGGGTCTGGCGTAGGCGTAACACATGACTTACAGCTACTGACGTCCCTGTTTGCACAGTAGCCGTGCTTCACTCCCCAGGAACGAGCCCATGGGGAGCCCGTGCAGGTAGCTCCCACAGCTTCTGCCCAACCAGGTTGGCCATACCCCAGATGACCAACCCCCTGCACCAGCACCAAACCTCGGGGACCCCCGCCATGGCCAATACGCGTGAACCCTTACGCACATAGACTCCTCCAAACTGCTACCGCTTTCTCTAAGCTGGTCTGGATCGCCAGGTTCCACAGATCCAGACCCCCAGGATTAAGGTGCACCCCATCTCTCCTGTACAAGGAAGTGTCGGAACCGTTAAGATCAAGATGCCGAGCGATAATCCTATCATTAAACGGCACAAATCTAGAGATGGTTCCATTCAGTTATTTACGAGCATATTTAGTGCCCTGAGTACTCTTTGCTCCACGCCATGACATCCTGGACACCATGTTGGACCATACAGTAATCAATTTGGGATATTGGTTCTGATTCTATCTGCAAAATTTAGCTTGCCCAGCAGAGACTGCAGTTGTCTGAGCTGTACTTTTCGCGGTCAACCACTTTATCAAGGGGAAGGCGGCATTCCATGGACACAGAATCGATTTCTATCCCCAAAAACGTTATGGTGTTAGCTGGACCCACTGTTTTTTCTTGAGACAATGGGACCCCAAATCGATGCATGACATGTTCAGTGGTACGCAGTAGCATAATGCCAGGAGTCAGGTGGGCCAACACACAAAAAATCATCCAAGTAATGAATTATGGATGCCAAACCTGACTCCTCTCTGATCACCCATTCCAAGAATGAGCTGAATGTCTCGAACAGGGAGCATGATATTGCACATCCCATTGGCAAACATCATCCCATTGGCAAACTTTTGTCCACATAAATGCCACCTTCCCATTGACAACCCAACAAATAAAAACAAGAAGGGTGAACCGGAAGAAGTCGAAAAGCCGCCTCTGTGTCAGTTTTGGCCAGAAAGGCACCCTAACCCATCTTGCTCACCCACCGGGTCACCTGATCAAAAGAGGTGCAAAGCTCATCATCAATGCCATCATTCACCGACCTGCCCCTTGGGAAGGACAGGTGGAGGATAAGGCGGAACTTGCCATGTTCTTTTTTCGGTAGCACCCTGAGGGAGATATAAGTAGGCCGGGAATCGGGGAGGATGGAAATGGACCAGCCATCCTGCCCAATTACGCCTCCTTTTGCAACTTGTCATATACCACTTCGGAAAACTGGGTAGCCGATTTAAAAAATTTTGGCACAGGAAAAACACCATCGAGATTCGCCGGGATAACAAAACCTTTTGAGAAACCAGACAGGAGCAAGGCAGCTGCCTCCCTATTCGGGTATCTAATGAGCCAAGGGACCATTGGCTTTACGTCCACTGGTGTCATCCCCTTTTCCTCCAGATGGATTAAAAGAACCTCCTTTTTCTTGGTGTTGGCATTTAAAACATTTAAAAACTGGATGGCCTCCGCCACAACTGGAGCACTCGTGCTTAAACTTGCACGAACTGCCGCTTTTGCAGGCAGAGTCTTTAAACTGCCAACATGTGCCCTTTTTCTTTGCAGCGGCTGAAGGTCCTGAGGCTGGCTGACCTGCGGCCACTGCCAAAAAGGGCTGTACAGCATTGCACCGAGGGCCATGACCCTGAGCCATATCGCTATATCCTTGTGATGCCACTGAATGGACTTGCGAACCGCTAAGCGCTGACGAAACTGTTCGTCGTATCGAAGCCAAGCCTGTCCCCATAGACCCTGTAAGCTTTGTGGATGGAGTCCATGTAGCAAAACAGTCCTGTGCACTGCTCCGGATTTGTTTCACCAATCACCCCAGTCAAGATTGCAAAGGCTTGCAGCCAATTCGAGAAAGTCTGAGGGATGAGTCCGCCTCTTCTCCTAATCTTCCTTCTTATGATCGTCAGGCTTTGACACTGCATCTAAGTAAAAATTTTCAAGGGGGAGCAGTGAGAATATTTCAACAAACTATCCTTTACCTATATTATCCCTCACTTCTTGCTTTAAATGTGCATCCAAGGTCCCTTATAGCATACATATATGTCCCCCCCGGTAACATTAGATAAACAAACTGTGTATTTTTCTTTCTTTACTGGTGTTTTTTTGGGATGTGTCCGCGGCCAGAACCGACATACCCGTGACAGCCGGTGTGGTGGGCAGCATTGGTTCCCCAGTGACCACAGCAGATGTCACACCCACCCCATTACTGACCTGAGGAACACCCGAGACCTGAGCCACACCATTAACTACGGATGCGGACACGCCCCAGATCTGCGTCGGGGGAAGGGGGCCTGGTAACGAACCTTCCTCTACCACTTTCAGCATATTCCTAAGCCCTTCTACCAATTGGGGAAGTATAAGGGACTCCCTCTGAGGCGTCTGCAAATTCCCTACCCCTTCCACCCCTTTATTGGAATCTCTCCCTACTATAGTGTGTTGCATTTGAGTGTCGTGCAATGGTTGTGAGATAGTAAAAGGGTAAATAAGAGACTCACCACTGGACAAGCTCCCGACCTGCGGAACTGCAGTGGGTGCTGGAACCGGAGAAACCCTCGGAGACTGTGAGAACAGCAATGGGTTGACATCTGACGATCCTCTCTGCGCTGCCGTGCCGGATGCAAGGGAACTGTGGACCTGGCTGAAGACTCCCTTTATGCACGCTGCCTGGACTGACTCGTGCCAGCAAATTCTTCTCTTCTTTCTGACTCGGGGGAAGAAGAGCCAGACCTGTAAAAGGCAGCTGGCCTGTGTCTCCTCCTTGCCCCTCATGTACCACTGTCCTGCAACCCCCCCGTTTTCTTCACTGGGGCCTTCTTGCTCCGTTTCGGGGCCGGCTGGGAGGGAGCAGATAAAGGGAGGCGCCCTTGTCCTGCTGCATCAGGACTAAAATGGGCCGGGGTCTGGAGGCCCTAGACTTAACAGGCCTAACAGGGGCATTAGTTAAGGGTGGTGTGAATCTGCTAGCACTCTGTGCAGGGGCTAACATCTCACCCACTCTGTTTTTCAGCAAATCTGGACTGTGGATCAAAGCAGCAGTCCTGTGCTGGGTCAGGAGGGCTTCCATATCTCCATATTTCTTTAAACATGAAGTTATTCCTGGAAATCCTGCAATATATAGCTTAAGGCCATCACCTTTGTAATCATTGCCACACCTGCCATGCCCCTATTGGGACTTGGTGAGGGAAATGACAGGAAACCTTTGTCATGATGGCCTTCCATATATTGTATTATTCCAGGCGAGAACTTTACTTGATTTTCTTAAAATTAATTTACTTGTGGACAAATATAAAGTCTACATGCTGCAAAACAGAATGCAAAAGTTATATGTGGCCGATAACAATTGGCTATTCGACATAGACTCTTTATGCTACAAAGATGGCATTTCACGATGCTTAGTGCAACAGTTGTATTCTATGCACTGTGGGATATTGACCTCAATTAATGTCCATCCATTGCTTGTATGTAAGGAGATCTAATGATCTACATGCATGCTGGTGATTTCGCCCACTTTGGTCAACTTACTGAAAATCCAGCTCCTTTTTCTCACTGCTCATTCTATGGTCATGCTCTTCTCACTTTTTTCCACAAAGCCTTTAAAATCACTATTTTTGTGGGGAAGTTGGAACGTGTGTCTCCCTGTGTAGTGGCAAACAGAATTTACACGTTTTCAAAGCAGTGAAAAGTAAATATTATCTTTATGTAGGTTTACATCATTTTATAAATGGGGCTTGAAAGAACAGGAGATTAAACTCTCCAACATTCACCTCTTTGTAAATGTTCCACACAAGCGTAACACACGCACAGACTAAAAGATACAAAATACCCAGTATTCAAACATCCACAGGGTTTAGCCAGATCCTATTTTAGTCTCAATGATTTATTCTATCAGAACAGGCACAGATGGCTGGGGGAAAGGGAATGGCATAATTGTTAAAATTAATGCTTTCTCTATTTTAATTTAAAATCCGTTAAGATTGCTCCAAGCTGCCCTTATCCGTGAATGCACTGGTTTTAACAGAGAGTTAATTTGGTTTGAATTTGTTTGAGGAATAGCTGTCCAGCTGCATGAGGCACTCAAGTGTGTCTGAACAATACACGTTACTTACTGTATGACCTTAGTAGATCATCCCTGTAGATTTTAAATAATATACAACACACCCATCTCAATAACTGGACTGTAGTGCTCTCCAATGGAAAAACAATTAATATTATTTTTTTGTTATAAGTAGAGTTGAGCGGACACCTGGATGTTCGGGTTTGGCCGAACTCCGAAAAAAAGTCCGGGTTCAGGGTCGAACTTGACCCCGAACATATTTGTAAGGTTGATGCGGAGCTGGAACCACTGTGCAGAAGTAGGTATGGTATACGTAACAAACCCAGGCAAGTGAACAGAATTCTTCTGCCTGAAGGAATTCCACCCTACGGTTGAGCCTCAGGTTTCTTTCCTCCAGGACTTTGGCACTCTGACAATTACTAGGATAATGAAACGTAACCATAATAAAACTGACACGGGCGCAAATACCAAAAACGAAGGTACAGGAGGGCTAGGCAAGAGAATGGTCAACAAGCAGGGATCAAGGCTGGCAGCAAACGATCAGAGTCAGGAGGCAGGCGAAGAGTCAAGACAGGCGGCAAACAGGCAGAGTCAAAAACATGCAAAATCAGCAACAGGAGTCAAAGGTAGTCTGTGAACGCTAGAAAAGGCTTGGAGCACTATTTCAGGCAAGGAGCAAATGCACCAATGAGGTTTAAATAGCCCTCCTACCAAACAATCAACTAATGAGAATCACAGGAAAAGTAATGTTTAAACCTGGCCCTTTAAGGATGAGTAAGGGCAGGAAGCCAAACGTAGAACTGCACATCTGCAGAACAGTAACCTAGGATTACTCATGAAAGACCTGTTAATGGAGAGCAGATTGCAGTGAGACAGATCTCCGGGGAGTTCTGAGCAGGTAAGGAGGTTGGTGAGGAGGGAGTGATTGGCAGTGTGACAGTGCTGTCGTGACAATATTAATGTCGGGGGGGGGGGGACCTAATTTCCCCCTGGTCCCCACCCATTGCCGGCAGGTGGGGACCCTAAAATAATAATGAGGGGGGGACCTAGTATCCACAAATAAAGTGACTCGGGGTGCAGAGCCCCTAGTCACTCCCCCCCAATAAAAAAATGCCTACCTACCCCCCCTCACCCTAATAATAGTGAGGGGGTGGGCAATAAACCAACCAATCAGAGTGCTCTGAGCTTAATTGCAGGTCGGGGCAAGGCTTTATAAGCCTTCCCCCGCCCTGCAGAGCTCAATCTGAACGGGGCCCTCCATGGGCGAAGATGTTTTTTTTTCCCCCAGTGGAGTATTTTTTTGTTTTTTTAACAGTTGCGGCGCGTATTATGGCGCCTTTTTTGGGGATAAAGAAAAGAAGAAAGAAAAAAGAAGACATCAAATGGTAAGTATGAAATTGTTATTTTTTTTACAGGTTAGTTTATTGCCCACCCACCTCACTATAATTAGGGTGAGGGGGGGTAGGTAGGCATTTTTTTATTGGGGGGGGAAGTGACTAGGGGATGGGCACCCCTAGTCTCTTTATTTGTGGTCCCCACCCGCCGCTCATGGGTGAGGACCGGGGGGGGGAGACACTAGGTCGCCCCCTCATTGTTATAGGGTCCACACCCGCCGCTCATAGGTGGGGACCGGGAGGGGGGACACTAAGTCCCCCCCTCATTATTGTTATAGGGTCCCCACCCGCCGCTCATGGGTGGGGACCGAGGAGGGGGGCACTAGGTCCCCCCTCATTATTGTTATAGGGGGCCCACCCGCCGGCAATGGGTGTGGACCGGCCCAGTGTGGGGTGGCTAAGGAGTGTGGGTAAGGAGCTGCTTACTAATCTGGCTCAATTGGTTGGGGCTGTACCATTTGAAATTTCTAAATGCACCAGTGTATAGACTAGGTAGTAATTTTCCTCAGATGAGGTTCTACAGGTAAGGTTAGCATAGAAATAACCAAGTTCAGGTATGCTTAATGTTTTAGCATTCCATGCAGGCCCTACTGCACTTGTTTGAAAGGCGAATCCTTTTCTCTGTATTTCTGGATATTAAGTGGAAACTGGTTAAAAATGCATTTAGGCCCAACCACTGTCCAGTCTATCTCTCTGTTTAAAATGGACTGTCTACACTAGGTGCCCCCCTCATTATTATTATAGGGTCCCCACCCGCCGGCAATGGGTGGGGACAAGGGGGCGTGGCTTATTTTACTAGTGACTGGGCATCAATATGAATCGCCGAACCCTGAACTCCAACCCGGACATACAGTGGAATGTCAGTGTTCGGGTCCGGGGTCCTAAAGAACTTTGCTGTTCGGGTTCGCTCAACTCTAGTTATAAGTTAAGAATGTTATCAATATTAAGGGCACTATATTGTTTTTGTATTTTTACATGACTCAGGGCTATCGTTAATGCAGGGCAAACCAGGCAGATGCCCAGGGCCTCTGCAGTTAACAGATGCTCGAAGCAGCTGGCTATAAGTGATGAGGGATAGAGGGTATACACAGAATGAAGAAGGAAAGAGTAGCCACAGGGAAGAAAATAGTCATAAGGGGGACATAAAATAAAGAGGTGGATGCCAAGATGGAGGAAAGTTAGTGCTATGAGTGGAATATAATAGGTGCAAAGGGTGCAGTGATGGATGGGGTAGGAGAAAGGTGATGGGTGTGGTTTGTGAGTTCCAGCAGTTCAGACTTGTAGAAATGGTTCTTTATACCGTATTTGCTCGATTATAAGACGAGATTTTTTTCAGAAAAAAAATTCTGAAAAATACCCCTCGTCTTATAATCGAGGTCGTTTTATAATCTGACCTCAAATTGAGGTCAGATTATAAAACAGGGATCCAGGTCCCCAGCAGAGCTGCAGGGGACCTGGATCCTCCTCTCTAACAGCAGGGGATGCCTGCGCGATGAGCGCAGACTCCCTCTGCTGCCGCCCGGCACGACCGCCGGGACTTCTATGATGAAGCAGGGTACTTCCGGCTTCGTCATAAAAGTCCCGGCTGTCGTCGCGCAGACATCCTCCGCTGCCCCGCTAGTCACCAGGGAAAATCAGGCAGCTGTCCGTCATAATAGACTGCCGTGTCGGGCAGCAATGAGGATGTCTGCCCCTACTAGCCACCAGGGAGCGAGTTACAGGTGAGGGGGAGGGAGGGGGCAGAGAGACAGGGGGAGGGAGGGGGGCAGAGAGACAGGGGGAGGGGGGGACAGAGCAACAAGGGGAGGGAGGGGGGCAGAGAGAAACAAGGGGAGGGGGGAAGAGAAAGAGACAAGGGGAGGGAGGGGGGGGCAGAGAGAAACAAGGGGGGAGGCAGAGAGAAACAAGGGGGGAAGAGACAGAGGCAAGGGGGAAGTCAAAGGGAGGGGGAGAGAGAGACAACACTAAGGGGGGGGAGACAAAGCTGGGGGCAAGGGAAAGAGAGAGGCAGCATTGGCACATAAAAGGAATTTATTAAAAAAGCAATTTACATGTGAATATATACAAGTTGAACTTTTTTCCTACAGGGTAGTCTTATATTCAGGCTTTTAGTTTTTTTTTCTAAAGGAACATCCAAAGTTTGGGGGGTCGTCTTATAATCGAGCAAATACGGTATGTGCACAGAGGAAGGCACGGGTAATCCATCCCCCAACCCCACCATCAAATCTAATTGCTTGGGGGCTGTGATGGCAGAGAGAACCTCTTTGGGGACAAATATGGTACAGACTACTCTACCTGCTCTGCCCTCTTAATTTCCTGCTATTTTCCGAGAGTCAGAGCACCGGCTGCCACACAATATCCTAATATTCTGACTCATTCAGGAAAGCAGGGCAATATGGAGTAGAGGAGGAACACTCTGCACTTCAAGAAGAAGGCATGGAGACCCATGCCAAGCCAAAAAAAGATAGCCAATCAGGTGGGGGGAGATGGAAAATGTTGTCCTTGCTCTGTAAAGTGTTGTATGGATGGCCATTGATGAAGGGCCAGGGAAGGGGATTGGAGGGGCATAGGGAAAGGTGAGAAGGGTTGGTTTTGGATAATACTTGTAAGTAAAATCAATACCTTAAAGAATGGATAATAACTTATTTGGATATAGTGCTCTCAATCTCAATGTATTCTTCCTGGTAAAACACTTTCTAAATAAAATGCCATAAAGTGATTTAAACATAAAGAAAACAGACAAATGTGAAACACAGTTTATTCTATGTGTTTGGTGCTATAATGTCCAGAGAAACAGAAAGCAATCTATTGTAAAGGATCATGCGGATTTAAGAGCAAAAAAAAAAGACTGCCAGAAAAACGAACCATTGCAGACTGTGTTATGTTGTTTTAGGAGGGTGTCACAGGATACAAAGGAATTTTAGCTGTAGGTAAAAATGAAATCAGAACAGGAAACTCTTTTTTCCTCCTGCTTCATCTTAGAGTTCTCCGTCTACCATAATTTCTTTCATAACAGAAGCTTTTTTTTTTTCTGATACCCTCAAGGCAAAGAGATGTCCTGCATTTGAGGGCTGTTACAGACCAAGGCATTATGACATTTATTTTAATTTGCCTAGGATTACATTATTTCACACTTCAGGACAATGGTTTTGGTTGTTTTGATATCCGTTCCCGACAATAGCTATTTTGCTACTTTAGCTATGTGTGCATTTTTGGGATTTATTTTTGGGATTTATTGTGTAATATAGAAAATTTTGTAAAGAGTATAAAAGGGGGGGGGGGGGATGTGTCTTTTATTTGTTTTTGTTTTTTGTTGTTTTTTTTCTGGAACACCATATATGTATCTTCTCATTCTGACACAAAAGGTTATCAGTGGGAGAGAGGGAAGATTTTGACAGGCAGTGTTCACACAACAGTCATTTACCGGATTTTTGCGTTTATTGCAGGGTGATCCGTGTGATTTGATTTTCACAGAGATCACATTAATAAATGCAAAAAATAATGGTTGATCCTGGTATGCCTAACTGTTGATGCAAACAGGATCACCTCACTCCATCCATCCCTCAAAATCCTCACTGCAATGGCTGAGACAGCCTGTCTCCGCTATTGCATGCTAAGCCAGACCCCTTTATGGATGTTTCCGAGTTGCCTCCATCAGAGGCAGACTGAAACACCCCTCACCCAGTTTGCATAGGGTGAGGGGCGTGATTGGTATCAATTGGAACTATAAGTAGTCCAATGCTATTTAAAAATCCTTTTTTCAAAATTACCGATAGTGACATTGTAACACTGATATCTGTACTAAATCCATGAATGACACCCCACATCTACCTATTTTTCAAAAACTAGACAACTCCGGGCATTTAACTAGGGGTATTTTGACACTTTTCATGTAGCCATTTTACCACCAACCTTTGCTAAACTTGGCAGCAAAAAAAAAATATATTTTTTTTTTCACATGGATTGCAATTCAGGTAAACATTTCCTGAAAATGTGAAGGGGTACTGCCAAATAACACCTCAATATGGGTTCAGAAACATCTCCTGAGTACAGGGATACTACCCATGCATAGGTTGGTTAGGTTATTTGGGGGCTAAAAGGCCACATTTGGGAGGTGCACATTTTGGATTTCAGACTTGGAATTTTGACATGCTATCAACCTGTGCCCATGTCCTATTTGGGACATTTTTGAAGCCGGCCAGTGTATTTTATCCCACAAAACCATATATTATTGAAAACTAGACACCCTAGGGTATTTCAAATGGTGGTAATTTAACACTTTCCATGCACTAATTCTACCACCAGCCTTTGTCGAACCTTTGAGAAGTAGTTTTTTTTTTACATTGTACTTCAGGCATGAATCCACAGATCCTGTTAGGTGTCACTGTCAAACAACACCTCAGTATTTTTTCAGCAACATATCCTGAGTACAGGAATACCACCCATGTATAGGTAGGTTATTTGGGGGCAAAAAGGCCACATTTGGGAGGTGCACATTTAAGACTATTTTTTAAGCTGGCCAGTGTATTTTATCCTATCAAACCATATATTTCTGAAAACTAGACACCCTAGGATATTTCAAATGGTGGTATTTTACCACTTTCCATCCACTGATTCTATCACCAGCCTTTGTCAAACATTTTCGTAGTAATTTTTTTGTGTCCCCCCCCCCCCCCCCCCACATACATTGTTATTCAGGCATGAATTCACAGACCCTGCTATGAGTGCAATGCGCGCAGACATCCTCCGCTGCCGCCCGGCACAACCGCCGGGAATTCTATAATGGTCATAAAAGTCCCAGTGGAAGTGCTGGGCAGCAGCGGAGGATGTCTGCGCTTAACCAGGAGATTTGGGCAGCCGGAGGATGTCTGCATGATAGTGTAGACATCCTCCATGCTGCCCAACACTTCCACTGGGACGGAAGTGCCGGGCAGCATGGAGGATGTCTGCGAATATATTGTGAAGACATCCCCCGGCTGTCCCCACTAGCCACCAGGGAGATATGGGCAGCTGGGGGATGTCTGCATATATCGCGCAGACATTCCCCGGGTGCCCCCACTAGCCACCAGAGAGGCTACGTTGGGGGGAGGGAGGGGGGAGACAGACAACATTGGGGGGAGGGTGGGGGAGAGCCACAGACAACGCTGGGTGAAGGGAGGTGTGGAGAGACAGACAACATTGGGGGGAGGGTAGGGGGGGGAGATAGACAACTTGGAGAGAGGGTGGGGAGAGAGACAGACAATGCTGGGGGGAGAGTGGGCGAGAGAGACAGAGAACACTGGGGGGAGGGTGGGTGAGAGAGACAGACACCGTTGGGGGGAGCAGTGGGTAAGTCTGGGGATGACATAAGCCTCCTCAGCGCTATACATGTGCTCAGACATATCCACAAATAATAAACCCAATTACTTTACATGTGACCCCCTAGCGGGTATAATTACCCCTAACAGGTTTCCCCCAAAAAATATGCAGATAACAAAAATGGGCTTCTGCAGCTGGATCAATGCAATCGCAATGATCAATGGCAAGGAAAGGATTAATAGTGCTGTAATAAATCTGAACTCTCACCCTACCTCCTACCCCTGCAATTGGTTGTTACTGATTACCTCACTGATGAGGCAATCAAGAAATGCCTCCAGGGGGTGGAAGCAGTGGTGTATCTTGGTTTTGTGCTGCCCTAGGCAGACAACATTCTAGCCCCCCCCCCCACCCACACTGCACACCTACGACATGCCCCATCACCCACGTTGCACACCCATGATATACCTCATCACCCCTTTTACATGCCACCATCACCCTCATTACATACCCCCACCACGTCCATTACATGCCCCCATCACCCTGATTACCGTATTTGCTCAAATATAAGACATGTTTTTTTCAGAGCAAATTAAAAAGACCCCTCTGAAAAAGACCCCTCGTCTTATATTCGAGGTTTGAGGTCAGATTATAAGACTGGGATCCAGGTCCCCCGCAGAGCTACAGGGGACCTGGATCCCCCTCGCTAAAAGCTGGTGGATGTCTGCGCAATGCGCGCAGACATCCTCTGCTGCCGCCCGGCACGTCCGTTGGGACTTCTATGATGGAGCAGAAGTGTCGGGCAGCAGTGGAGGATGTCAGGCAGCAGTGGTGCATATCATGCAGACATCCTCTGGCTGCCCCGACTAGCCACCAGGAGATTTGGGCAGCCGGGGGATCCTCCATGCTGCCCGACACTTCCGTCTATTATGATGGACCAGCTGTCCGTCATAATGGACGGCAGTTTCGGGCAGCATGGAGGTTATACGTGCAGACATCCCCCGGCTGCCCCCACTAGCCACCAGGGAGGCTACGTTGGGGGGAGGGAGGGGGGAGACAGAGAACACTGGGGGGAGGGTGGGGGAGAGACACAGACAACATTGGGGGGAGGGTGGGGGAGAGCCACAGACAATATTGGGGGGAGGGTGGGGGAGAGAGACAGACAACTTGGGGGGAGGGTGGGGGGGAGAGACAGACTACACTGGGAGGGGTGGAGAGACAGACAACATTTGGGGGAGAGAGACAGACACCTTTGGGGGGAGCATTGGGTAAGTCTGGGGGGTAGGGGCAGCATTGGCACATAAAAGGTAAATAAAAACAAGAAATGCATTTTTTTTTATATCATAAGTTTTTATTAAATATGAAAAAACAATTTACATGTGAATATATACCAGTTAAACTTTTTTCCTATAGGGTAGTCCAGGGCTCGACAAACCCCAGGCGCCAGGTCACCATGGCGACCAGGAAATGAGACCTGGCGCCTGGGTGAAGTTACCCTCCCTGTCCCCTTGCCGCTGCCATCCGATGTTTTTTTCTTTTTTTGTAGCGCGAGGGGGTTAAGTCTGTGCGTATAGCGAGGGGGTTAAGTCTGTGCGTATAGCACAGACTGCAAGCTCCGCCCCCTCGCGCAACGCGTGTCTGAGTGCCGGGTGTCGTCACGTGACATCCTGGCACTCAGCAGGCCGATGAGTGAGGACATGCTGCAGCACGG
This sequence comes from Pelodytes ibericus, assembly GCA_036172795.1. Lineage (NCBI taxonomy): Eukaryota > Metazoa > Chordata > Amphibia > Anura > Pelodytidae > Pelodytes > Pelodytes ibericus. The sequence goes on from CM069863.1 coordinate 42,875,033, forward strand.
ATGTCCCCCTCCCCTGCAATGAGGTAAAGCAGCAGGGAGGGGGGACACATCAAGAAAAGACTGTGTGAGGTGGGTGTGTGTTTGGATATATGTGTATATGTGAAGAAGCCGTGTGTGCTTATGAATTGCGTGTATGCTTGCGTGATTGTCTGGCTCCTAAATTTTTTGGCTGGCTCCTAAAATCTAATTAGATTTGTCAAGCCCTGGGGTAGTCTTATATTCCTAAAGGAATATCCATAGTTTGGGGGGTTATCTTATAATCAGGGTAATCTTATATTCAAGCAAATACGGTAATTGGAAGGAGCTAAAGCTTGCGGAACGGTGGGGGACGAAGTGAAAATGTTTGAAGCACCAGTGTGCTTTGACACGCTCTGGCAAAGTGCCGCCCTAGGCGAGTGCCTTGTTTGCCTTGTGGAAGATACACTACTGGGTGGAAGCAGCTACTAGCTCCTTCCGAAGCAACTGCCCTTAGAAGGGCACCGCCATCTTAGCCACTCACCATGTGGGTAAAAATCGCATTAATTTTTTCTTTTTTTTAAATGTTGCTGATAGCCTCGACCTTCGAGGCATGTCAGCAACACTCAGAGAGCAATTGGAAGTGATGTTAATCGCTTCCTATTCTCTTTTAATCTGCCAGGCGCGCCACATGTTATAAAAGCAGTGTGGCTTTAAAACAGGCATTTTAAATCGTTCCGGAGAGCGATCACATTTTTTTTTGTATTGGACAATGCCTCCACATGTTGCAATACAGTTAAAACACTGAAAGCGGGGGGAAAAAAAATCACTTTTGGTGCAGGACAGACTACAGGGAGTGCAGAGTTATTAGGCAAATTAGTATTTTGACCACATCATCCTCTTTATGCATGTTGTCTTACTCCAAGCTGTATAGGCTCGAAAGCCTACTACCAATTAAGCATATTAGGTGATGTGCATCTCTGTAATGAGAAGGGGTGTGGTCTAATGACATCAACACCCTATATCAGGTGTGCATAATTATTAGGCAACTTCCTTTCCTTTGGCAAAATGGGTCAAAAGAAGGACTTGACAGGCTCAGAAAAGTCAAAAATAGTGAGATATCTTGCAGAGGGATGCAGCACTCTTAAAATTGCAAAGCTTCTGAAGCGTGATCATCGAACAATCAAGCGTTTCATTCAAAATAGTCAACAGGGTCGCAAGAAGCGTGTGGAAAAACCAAGGCGCAAAATAACTGCCCATGAACTGAGAAAAGTCAAGCGTGCAGCTGCCATGATGCCACTTGCCACCAGTTTGGCCATATTTCAGAGCTGCAACATCACTGGAGTGCCCAAAAGCACAAGGTGTGCAATACTCAGAGACATGGCCAAGGTAAGAAAGGCTGAAAGACGACCACCACTGAACAAGACACACAAGCTGAAACGTCAAGACTGGGCCAAGAAATATCTCAAGACTGATTTTTCTAAGGTTTTATGGACTGATGAAATGAGAGTGAGTCTTGATGGGCCAGATGGATGGGCCCGTGGCTGGATTGGTAAAGGGCAGAGAGCTCCAGTCCGACGCCAGCAAGCTGGAGGTGGAGTACTGGTTTGGGCTGGTATCATCAAAGATGAGCTTGTGGGGCCTTTTCGGGTTGAGGATGGAGTCAAGCTCAACTCCCAGTCCTACTGCCAGCTCCTGGAAGACACCTTCTTCAAGCAGTGGTACAGGAAGAAGTCTGCATCTTTCATGAAAAACATGATTTTCATGCAGAACAATGCTCCATCACACGCGTCCAAGTACTCCACAGCGTGGCTGGCAAGAAAGGGTATAAAAGAAGAAAATCTAATGACATGGCCTCCTTGTTCACCTGATCTGAACCCCATTGAGAACCTGTGGTCCATCATCAAATGTGAGATTTACAAGGAGGGAAAACAGTACACCTCTCTGAACAGTGTCTGGGAGGCTGTGGTTGCTGCTTCACGCAATGTTGATGGTGAACAGATCAAAACACTGACAGAATCCATGGATGGCAGGCTTTTGAGTGTCCTTGCAAAGAAAGGTGGCTATATTGGTCACTGATTTGTTTTTGTTTTGTTTTTGAATGTCAGAAATGTATATTTGTGAATGTTGAGATGTTATATTGGTTTCACTGGTAAAAATAAATAATTGAAATGGGTATATATTTGTTTTTTGTTAAGTTGCCTAATAATTATGCACAGTAATAGTCATCTGCACACACAGATATCCCCCTAAAATAGCTAAAACTAAAAACAAACTAAAAACTACTTCCAAAAATATTCAGCTTTGATATTAATGAGTTTTTTGGGTTCATTAAGAACATGGTTGTTGTTCAATAATAAAATTAATCCTCAAAAATACAACTTGCCTAATAATTCTGCACTCCCTGTAGGTCCGTCCTGTGTCATTAACACCTCGGCAAGGGGTTAATGTAACCACACAAATTATATATATTTAAAAGCAGATAGGGCTTTTTCATTGATATATATTATTATGAATAGCACATTATTTAGATTAAAAACTATACACAGAATTAAGAAAGTATAAATTTAAAAAGTTTAGTTGCCAACAGTCCCAAATTTCCCAGGACAGTGCCATTTTTCCATGTCCCATCAAATTTTGTTCTGTCCTGGCTGCATTGCATTTAAACTGTGCATGTCTGTATCACAGAGGCTGAAGCTAAATCTCACAGTGTCACACAGTCTCGTGTGACTCTGTCCCCTTTGCATCCCAGGACACACTTGTCACTTGTCATATGTGTTTGCCTATAGTAACTTTCACACAACTATTAAAGAAATACCCCCTCGCCACCCAGAAAATAAAATAAATCATAAATAAAATTTTAAAAAGTGAAAAAAAAAATCCCCAAAACCAGTTTAGCTACATCTCAAGATCACAGAATTATCCCACATGCAAAGGTTTCTCAGGACTCTTGTTTGTTTAAAATTGTCCGAGTTTGGAATTTTCACAGATTGCATTACTGGGCCATGGTCAAATTTGGAGCAGTTGAGAGACTGCCTCCCAAGTGTCCTTCTTGAGGATGTTCAACCTGTTTGTATCCAAAAGTCCCCCTTTATTCTGAGTTGTGTTTCTAAATTACAGACCTCCAGTGGCGTCCCGCGGAGGATGCGGACCGTACCGGGTGACAACCACAGCGGGGGTGACACCCGTGCTGCCAGCATCCCCCCGCAGCGCATTGTGCTGCTAAACTTTTTTTAAACATTTTTCTGGCAAAAAAAATTACAAACCAATGCGACCGGTTGTGATGTTACGTCACATCCGGTGGCTGTGTTTCCCTCCTCCGTGCAGGAGGGAAAACTGCCGGGGACATGGAGCCTTCTGTATAAGGTAAGTACTGGGGAAGGGGGGAGGAGGGTGGTATAAAACAAGCAAAATAATGGCATATTGAGGGTTTAAATGCTGGCATTTTGAGGGGTTAAATGCTGCAATATTGAATGTCAAAATGCTGGCATATTGAGGGGTTAAATGCTGCAACATTGAATGTCAAAATTCTGGCATATTAAGGGGTTAAATGCTGCAATATTGAATGGCAAAATTCTGTGATATTGGGGGGTTAAATACTGGCATATTGAATGGCAAAATTCCGGCATATTGAGCGTTTAAATGCTGCAATATTGAATGCCAAAATTCTGGCATATTGAGAGGTTAAATGCTGCAACATTGAATGGCAAAATTCTGGGATATTGAGGGGTTTAATACTGGCATATTGAATGGCAAAATTCTGGCATATTGAGGGGTTAAATGCTGCAATATTGAATGGCAAAATTCTGGCATATTGAGGGTTTAAATGCTGCAACATTGAATGGCAAAATTCCTGCATATTGAGGGGTTAAATGCTGCAATATTGAATGGCAAAATTCTGGCATACTGAATGGCAAAATACTGTCATATTTAATGGCAAAATAATACTGGCATATTGAGTGGCAAAATACGGGAATATATTAAATGGCAAAATACTGGCATATTGAATGGCAAAATGCTGGCATATATTAAATGGCAGAATAATACTGGGCAATTGGTTGTATCAATTAATGGGAACACTGTTTTTTTTTTTTAATTGGCAAAGTGATTCTGTGGCATGGTCTGTGGAGCAAAATAACATATATTATGAGGAAAGTGACACTAGCTAGTTCTGTGGGGCAAAGTGACACTGTGGGATGCCAAATCATGGAGGTGCAATATGAGTTCAAGCCAAGTGCTGTGGGTACTGTATGGTGCTGTGTTAAATCCTTTAGGTGCAATGTGGGTGCAGAGGAAGGGAATAAAAACAAGGAATGCAATTTTTCAATAACATTTTTATTACATATGAAAATAGTTGAATATAATATTAAAAAATTAAAATAAGTATAAATGCAACTTGTAATAGAGAGAGATAGAGATAGCACCAAAACTTACAAATATGTACGTTTCAACTACAGTAAATGTGTATATCATAATAATAATTATAATAATAACGTTTTTAACCAGGAAAGGTACATTGGATCTCTGATTTCCAGGTACATCCTGGGGATGTTGCTTTTTGCCCAACATCCAGAGTATATTACTATTACTCAATTTATTGGTAAATAAGTTTCTTTGCTCATGTTCTAATTTACTTAAATCATTATATAAGCACTCTGTAGGTTGTAAATTCTTGTTACAGGTTACAGTTATACCGTAATTTCAATAACTGTCAAAGTTTGCTGTAAGAAGTTGTGACTGTGGTTTTCAGTAGATGCAAATATGATGCCTTTTGTTGCTTGGGTGGTGCATTTTGTGTATGTTCTGTATTAATTAGAATTGTTAATGGATAGTATTATGAATATACCCTTCTGTTCAAAAGTTTGGAGTCACTTAGAAATTATCTTGTTTTCCATGAAAACAAACATCATATGAGTTGCAAAATTAATAGGAAATACAGTCAAGATGTTATAATATAACAATGTTATAATGTTTTAATTTAAATAATAATTGTGTCCTTCAAAACTTTGCTTTTGTTAAAGATTCCTCCGTTTGCAGTTATTAGAGCTTTGCAGACATTTGGCAGTCTAGTTGTCAGTTTGTTGTGGTAAACGGAAGAGATTTCACCCCATGCTTCCTAAAACCCCTGCCACAATTTATTGGCTTGATGGACACTTTTGACTGTGCTGACCACTCCATTAAGTAGTGGCATTTATACCACAATTGTAAGGCTAGGCAAACAAAAGCTACAGACTAACTTTGCAGACACCCATTCTTGTTCAGTGTGGAGTAGGGCGTTTACATCTGACCATTTTTACAGTCCTTGACTACATTTGCCGCTCATCCTTTCTGCTTTGCACCTTCGTGCTTCCACCTCTATGTTGCCTGCTACCTCAGACCACCTGGTATTTAGGAAAAAGATTAAAAGCCTGAAAATAAGACTATTTTATAGTAAAAAAAAGATTTACTTGTAAATATTCACATGTAAACAGTTTTTTCATATTTAATAAAAATCATAGAAAAAAATAAATTTCCTTTTATTTGCCAATCTTCCCTCCAGACTTAGCCAGTGCTGCCCCATGAAGCAATCTGAACCCCTGACTTAGCCAATGCTTCCCTCACACAGCCATCTGCCCCCCAGACTTAGCCAATGCTGGACCCACACAGCCATCTGCCCCCCGACTTAGTCAATGCTGCCCACTTAGCCATCTGACGACCAGACTTGGCCAATGTATCCCCCTACAGCCATCTGACCCCAGACTTAGCCAATGCATCCCTCCTCAGTCATCTGCCTGGGACTTAGCCAATGCTGCCACCCAAACAGCCATCTGCACCCCTGACTTGTCCAATGCTGCCCCCCCCCCCCCCTCCATGTGTATGCGTAAGTGTGTGTGAGAAAGATAGAGACGCTGTGGGAGATAGAGAGAGAGAGACGGGGAGAGAGAGAGAGAGACGGGGAGAGAGAGAGAGAGAGACGGGGAGAGAGAGAGAGAGAGAGAGAGACGGGGAGAGAGAGAGAGAGAGAGACGGGGAGAGAGAGACGGGGAGAGAGAGAGAGAGAGAGAGACGGAGAGCGTGAGAGAGAGAGAGACTGAGAGAGAGAGAGAGACGGAGAGTGTGAGAGAGAGAGAGACTGAGAGAGAGAGAGAGACGGAGAGTGTGAGAGAGAGAGACTGAGAGAGAGAGACGGAGAGTGTGAGAGAGAGAGACTTAGAGTGTGAGAGAAAGAGAGACGTAGAGAGAGAGACGCTGTGTGAGATAGACGGAGAGTGTGAGAGAGAGAGAGAGACGGAGAGTGTGAGAGAGAGACGGAGTGTGTGTGAGAGAGAGAGAGAGGCGGTGTGTGTTAGAAAGAGAGGGAGAGAGACAGGGTGCGTGAGACAGAGAGAGAGAGACGGGGTGAGATTGTGTGCAACTGTGCTCATCTGGGCTCAAGCACCTTATCATTTGTTGACCTAGCAACGCCCCTGCTCAATCTTCAAAGCACCGATCCCCTGGCATGATGTAATATCTGGCGCGTGAGTCAGAAAAGGTTGCTGACCACTGGTTTATTTGTCTGATGTGTATTTGTGAGCACCTGATATGGTTCTAGGCCCTGATCAACCAAAACCATGCCTCCTGTGTTTTTCTAAAATGCACTGCAATATATTAGTTTGCGCATTGTCTCGCAGAAACACAAGTCTATTGATGAAATTGTGCATCATGGACAACTGACATCTTTTTGTCAAAAAATTCTCACTGAGCAAGATTGTTTGCCCACTGGCACACAATTGAAACTAAAATACATTTTGAAATAAGGCGTAGCTGACTGATTAGCCCAGATGTAACTACAAATATAGTTGCCAACATCGGCTATGTTTCCAGGGACACATATTTGTTCCACATGCTGAAGAAATACCATACAAAGTGCAGTATGTAGGATGGATATACACACTGATGGAATCCAGTTAATTTTATCAGGCTGGAGATTTCATAGGACCTACCATTATTAATTAATTGAATGCTGCCTGTGCAAATATGCATCCTACAGATTGCTGGGCTGCCCTATGCATGCTCTTTCTGCAGCATGTGTAACAGTTATGTGTCCCTGGAAACATGGCCGATGCAACTATGCAAATATGTGTATAGGTTCATAATTGCACCAATTACAATATTAGCTTTGCTGTTTAATAATTGTGCTTAACCTTTTTAAAATATTTAAAATTTATATGAGTTTTAGGGTGACCAACTTCCCATTTTATTCAGGGACATATTTGAAAAATGCACACTCTCAGGCTGTATTTGGTAGACTAAGTAGTTTTGCCACCCGGCCAGTAATTTACCAGCACAGCCGGTAATTGAGAGGTAGGAGCCGGTGCCGGTAAAGCTGAAATACCGGTCATGTTAAGACTGATATTTGTGTTGCAGGCACCAGGGAGAGGTGAGCAGCAAGCAGGGCACGACAAATCCTGGGCACCAGGTCGCCATGGCACCAGTAAATTAGACCTGGTGCCCAGTATTCATCCACATCCCTTGCTGCATCTGTTTTCGTTGCTCCCGCACAAGGGGGAAGTCTGTATGAGGAGCACAGACAGGAAGCTCCGCCCCCTTGTGCATCGATCATCAGTGTGTCTCCTGGCACTCCGCAGGAGGGAAGCTAGGAGTGTACAGACCAGGCAGCAGCAGGAATGCCCCCTCCCCTGCAAGCAGGTATTACAGAAGGGAGGGGGGACACATTAAGAGTCCGGTTTTTTTTTCTACCAAAAAAAAAGCCTCTAAATTACTGGTTTGTGTGAGAGAGAATGTCACTGTGTGTATGTGTGTGCTACTGTTAATGTGTGTATGTGTGTGCTACTGTTAATGTGTGTATGTGTGTGCTACTGTTACTGTGTATGCGTGTGCTACTGTTACTGTGTGTATGTGTGAGCTACTGTCACTGTGTGTGTATGTTCTACTGTCACTGTGTGTATGTGTGTGCTACTGTCACTGCGTGTGTATGTGCTACTGTCACTCTGTGGCTGTGTGCTTGAGACTGTTACTGTGTGTGTGTGTGTTGTGGCTCCACCCACATCTATGGCCAGTATTTTTTTTTTAGGAAAAGGTGGCAACCCTAAGACTAAGGATAGGAGATCAATCTATATTTTACTGACAACAGTCCTGGAGTGTGCATTTGTTATATTTGTACCTGAATAAAACAGCAATGTGATCACCCTTATGAGTTTCCATATCTTATATATATACTTTTTCTTGCCACTTTTTCAGGCTACCAAATTCTAGAGCTGTGTCAGTGTCTGCCTAGTGCCTATGGATAAAGCAGACTGCAGGAAGAGGTCAGGAACATGCGCCACCTCTGCTGAAAGGGTGCTCAGTGCAGGTGCAAGCCATGTATAACAAATCAGGCGCATTGTAAGGACAAACAGTGATTGTGCCTCAGTTTTTCACTTCTGTCACCTCCTGACACTTTACAGGATGGGAGATTTTTATACATAACTGCCATAGTCTCTCATCTCCTTTAGTAGACGGGAGAGAGGAGTTGTTATTCTTTAGTATAGTTTGCAATATATTTTTCAGATTAGTACTGGAGAATAAAATACCTGCCTTCAGGAATGCCAATTCATAGGAACTTTTACATATATAATTATGGATGTTCTAAACTGCTTTGTGTATTGGCATACATTTTTTTTAGATATATTATATGTATATACATATACAAATATAGAGAGTGAGAGAGTAAAGTATAAGAATGGAAAGAGATTTACAGATTACTACCCTCATGTTATAGTCCTTTCCATACTCATTTAGCACATGCTGTACCTCCCACAGATTAAATATAGAGGCAAATACACTGATTCACATTCTGCTCAGGCAAATAAGTTCACATGCATAGCATGTTTCCCAACCAACTAAATCAGCGTTCATTTTATCACTTATTGTATCTGTACACAGACTAAGCCAGGGGAAGAGAGTGGGCTTCTAAAAAGTGATTTAAATAACCAAACAGGGTCTGCATTAATTAACCCCTCCCGCTTGTAGGATGTTCTGTACCATCCTATTTTTTTAGTGCCTTAAAGCTTGCATAGAACGTCCTGCGTTTAACAGCTCATCGCGACTTTCTGCGATAAGCTGTGTGCGGATTCCACTGCATGGACTTGCAGCGGAGTCCCCACTGTCAGATGAGGCCACTCTGTTTTAAGTGTCTACGTGTATATTATATTTAATACATTTTTCTATTTTTCACCATATCTACTTGGAGTGCATGCATTTTTTTCTTTGTTTTCTGCTTACACTTTGTAATGTACATATGTAACACAACTTTCAGTTCAAAAGTATGGCAGTTATAGTAAACACAGCTATAATAACCACATGAAGATATGACTGCTTTACGTGTGGAGGTGAACACCTTACATCTGCATCACAATTTCTAAAGCCTCCTAGTGATTTTTTAAATCTGTTGCTAGCATCCAATCAGAGCCTGTTAAAGTTTTCCACTGTGCAAAAGGGAGGAATTTATACAATACAGGCTGAGTATCCCTTTTCCAAAATGCTTGGGACCGGCAAAATTTCGGATAATGGATACTTTTGGTTAATGGATAATTTCAGCAACACAAGCCCTATAAATGTTCTACATTACCTAAACCCAATGTTCCACGGGATAAAAGTAATGTAGAACATATATAGGAGGGGAGCTGCCGCAATTACCATCTCTAAGGGGCTACTGAAATGATCCGCTCCGTCACTATAGTCCCTCCCTCCTGTTGCATCACTGTGGGAACTACATTTCCCATGAACGCTTGGTTCCAACATACAGTGCCTAGGAGGGTGAAGCAAACGTGCTTCACAGCGGGGCTCCAGGAATGTGAGTATCCCCTTTATGAACAGAACCTTATCCAAATTAACTTTTTTCAGATTTTGGGTTTTTTGGATTTTCAGATAAGGAATACTCAACCTGTATGCCCTTTGTGCCCCAAAGAAAAGACTGATAGAACATGTATTTTAGAAATCTGTTACTCAAGTTATTAACACTAATTTTAAAATTCCTTGCGTATGTTACCTACAACTCTGCTTCAGAGAAGAGTTTTCATGTGCCTGACAATGTGGCTATACCCTGGGTGGGGCAGTAACAAATTAGTGTACAAATGCATTTTTTTTATTTATGGTCACAGAGGCCTGGCCCCAACTGTCCTGCTTCAAGAAGATTGTTCGAGCAAAACTGACCATTTGTTAGGGTATACCTATGTTACTCTGTACATTTAAATACATGCAGAGTTTCACACACCCCAGACTACACATAGCATTTAACACTGGCTGGCAAATATTTTTAGAATTATGAGCCAGAGAGAGATACATCCAGAGATGTATGCTTACAAAAAAGTTAGGCACCAGTATTTTTAAGGGCGCTGTGACTCCAAAACTCCATGGGTTTGGCAAGACATTGATTATGAGCTCTAAACATTGACTAGATTTTGCTGGCATTCTCTCAGGTAGAGTTAGAATTTTGATATCTATTGCACAGTTTACTGCAAGAGAAACCTGGTTGAGATTCAGTTGAAAATGTTGATATTTTTTATTGTCCCTTTTTTCAGAGGTCACCAATGGCTGCTCTGTGACACTGGGACAGCTGGCAGTATATATTACCCCCTAATGCATTTTAACCATCACTCCTACCACTTGTCTAACTGTCATCATGAATTCCACCTTCTGCTTCAAAACAGCAGGTGCTAAACATAATTCATTCATTCTTTTTTTCCTGTATCTGTTGCTTGAGATCTGACACTTGAAAGCTAAGGTGACCAATTTTCTGTTTTAACTGATGCTGCTTATACAATCAATGTATATATGTATTATTGTTAAGGTAGCAATAGACTTGCTGTTTACATTTTCCATATGCATCCCCAGTTAAGGGAGAAAAATGGTCAAACTTAAATTCCTTTCATCTCCTGAAAACATCAGCCTAATTAAGCTATTCCTACCACTTTTCTTTTTTCTACACTGTCTCATGGCTTTATTTTCTTGCAGAACTCATGTCTAATAGATCTGATTTCCCTTTGTAGGATTGAAGCATCATTTTTCTTCTCCGCTACAGTGATTTGTCTGAAATATACCATACTTTTAAAATCCATTATTCTGTGTACCATGTTATTATTATTCCAGTGCTGTTGGAAGTGTTTTGGAGTCCTTGACTCATCTCTTCATAGCTTCCTCTAGATTCTAGTTTCTGGTATTCTTCTTGTATCAGCAGATCTTTGATTATTGTTGCAACACTGTACTACTTGTTCCTGGCTACTTTGATTCCATATGTTTTGGATATTATTTGCCAGTACTTCACTAGCACTGAGCTTTTTTGACATTTCTGGGGTGTTTGTGTTTAGCTGTAATTTTCTTCTTTCTCACTTACGGTACCCACACAAATTAAATATTTTTCTTATCTCCATAAGAAGGGCTTTCATCTTATACCATTATGTTAATCATAAAATATGATGAAAAAATAGAAAAAAAAAACCTTTTTCCAACCTTGACATGAAAAATAAGTTTCACAAATATAATCAGTAAAAAAGACCCCATCTAAGTAGTTTCTAAATTTTGTCACAAGTTTAGAAATATGATTGTTTCCATGTTTTTCTGCTGGTTTTTGCGAGTTATAGGGCAATAACCAAAAAAGTGGTTTTTGTTGTATAACTATTTTCACCTTTTGACCCCAACCCGAACCCCAAATTTAACCCTAATTCTAACTCTTATACTAACCCTTAATTTATTTTAAATTTAATTGTAACCCTAACCATTATTCTAACCCTAGATTTTAGCTAATTAAGTGTTTGTTTGTTTTTCCTTGCAATGTTGCTTATGTCTAGGGGCAATCTAGCAACAGCATCAGAGCAACGGAAGTGGAATTTGTTTCACTTCCCACACTCTACCCACAGGAGGGCAGCAGCCAAATTGGAGGAGCATGCTGCAGGCCATTATGGTGCCTGCAAATCACTCTGCAGAGCGATCGTGGGTGTCCCAGAATTTCTTTTTCAGTGCTGTCTAATGCCTCGACATCAAGGCAAAAGAGCACCACCATCAGAGCAGTTTTCGCGAACGCTAATCACGAAAATCACGCTTTCTACTGCAGGACGTGCCAGGCACGTCCTTTGTCAATAAAGGACTTGCCAGCTGGACCTGCCTGACACGTCTTTTGTTGCTAAGGGGGTTAAGGAACGTTGTACTACTTTGATGTCATACATATGTGCATCTTAGAAACATAGAATGTGTCAGCAGATAAGAAAAATTTGTCCCATCTAGTCTGCCCAATTCTCTAAATATTTTGTATCAGTCCCTGGCTCTATCTTATATCTTTCTTATATATAGCCATTCTTTAACTTCCCGTAAAACACAAATCATGTTGAGAAGCTTCTGTTGCCACTGCAGAACAAAATGAGATTAGATAAGATTTGTGAGATCTAACTCTCCTATAGGACTGCAACAATGATCTTATGCTTGAGCCTGACTTTCATAAAATGGCATTTGCACCTAGCTTATTTTCTCTATTTTGTACCTGTGCTTAATAGATGTGAAATACACCTATGTTTACTTTAAAACAAATGACAGTACTCCTGTGATATTAACTTCAAATAACCTCACAGGATCCTCAGGGAGAGGGGAGTACAAAGGGAGGCATTGGTATATTTGTATGAAATAAAAGCAGCCAATTCATAAGAGGTATTGGGGTAACCCATCACAAACAACAGTTTCCTCTTAGTTACATAGTCCAACATTGAGCATCTCTTAGCTAGATTATCACTACGGCAACCTGTAAGGATCTCCAATGGATATGATTACTAGTCATTACCTTCTGATATTCCCTTTGGGTTATGCAATTATTTTTACAGCTTTTAGTACTCTACGCTCAATCACCGCAATAGAGCAGTATTGGTATTATTCTCTAATAGTTTTTGGACTGTGCATTTTTTGGGGTCATTTTATAACTAGTCCTACATAATACTATTGATATCCCCTATCAAAGCGTGCAACAACGGATCTCATCAACCAAACCATTTAGATCACAATGAGAAAGACCTCACGGTCGTAACATTGCTACTGGTAGATTAAACATCTTACTTTTTCTTTGATGTACCGAGCATTGTGTGTCTTTACTATTTACTATTGGGTACTTCATGGACCCCGTGTTTGTGCACCTGGCTAAATCAAGTGCTGTTTTTGCCACTTTTATGTTGGTGTAAAATCTTTATCCCAGCCATTCCATCATATAAGAAGTAAATTTTTAGTTTATTTCTATAACCATGACTTTCAACATCATTCAAGTGCCGAGCAATTGTTTTTCGATATAGACTTGCATTTCTCTTGGATCGAGAGGACACCCTGAGTACATGATTACTACATCACCTTTTAACCCCTTAAGGACAGAGCCTTTGAAACATTTTTGTCCTTTCTGGACAATGCCTATTTTAACATTTCTGTGCTGTTTGTGTTTAGCAGTAATTTTCTTCTTTGTCATTTGCTGTACCCACACATATTATATATTGTTTTTATCGGGACAAGAAGGGCTTTCTATGGATGCCATCTTTTTGATCATATCTTATCATATTATTAAAAAAAATAATAAAATATGGTAAAAAAAAAAAAAATACACAAATTTCTTTGTTTTTATTTGAAACAACTTCTCCTCATCGACAATAGCGAACGAAACATGCTAAATAGATTCTACTATTTCTCCTGAGTACAGGGATACCACCCATGCATAGGTTTGTTGGGTTGTTTGGGGGCTAAAATGCCAAATTTGTGAGGTGCAGTTTTTTGTTTTCCAACTTGAAATTTTTACATGCAGACAGCCTGCACCCATGTCCCATTTGGGACATATTTGAAGCCAGCTAGTGTATTTTACCCCATCAACCCATATATTTTTTAAAAGAAGACACCTTAGGCTATCTCAAATGGTGGTATTTTTACACTTTCCATGCACTAATTCTACCACCAGCCTTTGTCAAACTTTGTGGTAGTAATTTTTTTGTGGTTTTTTTTCACAAACCTTGTACTTCAGACATGAATTCACAGATTTTGGTATGTGTCACTGCCAAATAACACCCTAATAAGTGTTCAGCAACATCTCTTGAGTACAGGGATACCACCCATGCATAGGTTTGTTGGGTTGTTTGGGGGGTAAAAGGCCAAATTTGGTAGGTGCAGTTTTTGGTTTTCCAAATTAAAATTTTGACATGCAGACCGCCTGCACCCATGTCCCATTTGGGACATATTTGAAACCAGCCAGTGTATTTTACCCCATCAACCCATATATTTTTTTAAAAGTAGACACCCTACGCTATTTCAAATGGTGGTATTTTAACACTTTCCATGCACTAATTCTACCACCAGCCTTTGTCAAAGTTTGTGGTAGTAATTTTTGTGTGGTTTTTTTTCACAAATATTGTATTTTAGACATAAATTCACAGATTTTGGTATGTGTCACTGCCAAACAATAACCCAATATGTGTTCAACAACATATCCTGAGTACAGGGATACCACCCATGCATAGGTTTGTTGGGTTGTTTGGGGGCTAAAGGGCCACATTGTGAAGGTGCGCATTTTCAACTTGGAATATTGACGTGTAGTCAGCCTGAGCCCATCTTTCATTTGGGACTTTTTTTTAAGTAGGACAGTGTATTTTACCCCAAAAAGTATATATTTTGTAAAAGTAGACACCCTAGGCTATTTTAAATGGTGTTATTTTAACACTTTCCATGCACCAATTCTACCACCAGCCTTTGTCAAAGTTTGTGGTAGTCATTTTATTGTGTATTTTTTCCCACATACATTGCACTTTAGACAAAAATTCTCATATTTCGGTATGTGTCACTGACAAACAATACCACAATATATGTTCAGCAACATCTCCCGAGCACAGGGATACCACCCATGCATAGCTTTGTCAGCTTTGTTAGGGGTTGAAAGGCTACATTTGAGAGGTGCGCTTTTTGATTTTCAAACTTGGAATTTGAACATGTATAGCAAGGAAGGGGTTAATAGCTCTTAGAAGAGCCTTTGTAGTACTGTACAAAAAAATTAACCCCTAAAAATGCACAGACAAGAAAAAAATTTCTGCTGTGCAGTGATCAGTGGCAGGGAAGGAGTTAATACACTACACTATACAAAAGGTATGGCTTTTATAAAAGCCCTTGGGACTCACAATTTATTAACATTTTATTTAATTTATTACAATTTAAAAATTATGTTATACAGATCTGTCTCTTTCCCTCACTAAAACTCAAGTGAGGAGAGGGAGGCAGATCCATATGGGTCAGAACAATATTTACGAACCAGATGAATGGTGATGCTCATCTGAGAAATCACCAAACCACCTTTGCCACTGATCGGCTGTTACTGATCGCTATACACGCGTTCAGACAGCTTCAAAAGGAATACACGTAATCCCCTAGTGGGTATAATTAACCCCTAGTGAGTCTGACAAAAAAAATGCTGATAGCAAAAAAAAAATCCTTCGGCGACTAGATTGCTCCATATGCGCTGCTTAGGCAGTGACCATATGCACTGCTTAGGCAGTGACCATATGTGCTGCTTAGGAAGTGATATACGGCAAGGAAGGGGTTAATAGCTCTTAAAAGAGCCTTTGATATACTGTAATAAATCAAAGTAAAAAAAAATAACCCCTAAAAAAATGCACAGACAGCAAAAAATGTGCTGCTGTGTAAGATCACTGCGTACACAGCGATCAATTGCAGGGAAGGGGTTAAATAATGGAAACGGCTTTTATAAAAGCCTTTGGGTCTCAATTCTATTAAATATATTATAATTAAAAACTTACATTATACAGCTCTGTCTCCCTCACTAAAACTCAAGTGAGAGGGAGGCAGATCTACACGGGTCAGATCAAATATTTACACATATTGATCTAACCAGACGAATGGTGATGCTCATCTGAGCAAACGCCAACCCGCCATTGTCACTTATCAGCTGTTACTGATCGCTATACATGCGCTCAGACAGCTAAAAAAATTTTTTTACGTTAAACGTAGTCCCCTAGCGGGTATAATTAACACGTGACGGGTGTAATAAAAAAGTTTTAAAAAAGTTAAAAATGCTTCTGCAGCAAGATTGCTGCATTTGCGTCAGATCGCTGATTAGGCAGTGATCTACGGCAAGAAAGGGGTTAATCTCTCTTAAAAGAGCCTTTTTTTATCCTGTAATGAATTACAGTAAAAAAAAATAACCCCTAAAAAATGCACAGACAGCAAAAAATGTGCTGCTGTGTATGATCTCTGCGTACACAGCGATCAATGGCAGGGAAGGCGTTAAATGGCTTTTATAAAAGCCCTTGGTGTTTAAAATTTTATTAAATTTTTTTTTATTATTTTATTTTATTTTTTTACTTGATCTGATCTGTCTCTCTCCCTTACTAAAAGTAGTAAGGTGAGGGAGGCAGATCAATACTTGTCAAAGGCAATATTTACTAATATTGCCTTTGACTGTATGGTAAGTGCTCATCAGAGCACTTACCATACATGCCTGCACACAGATCACATAGATCTGCTGTGCCGGCATCGATTGGCTCCCCCTAGAGCATCGGAAGTGAAATACTTTCACTTCCGATGCTCTTGCCATTAGAAGGGAAGCGCTGCCTGTACAGGCAGCGTTCCCTTCTACTGAGCCGATGGGGTCGCTCAGGAGAGCGACCACCATCGGCTCTGGGGAGCAGAACGGTGTTGTTAAGTGCCTCGCTGGCGAGGCACTTTAACAACACCGCAGATGCTTAGAAAGCGAACGATCGTTCGCTTTCTAAGCACATGTGTGCAGCGGGCGCAGCCATTTTTAAATGGCTGCTACGATCACTCCGTGGAGTGATCGTAGCGCGCCCCTGCACATTTGGGGGGTGTTGCACAATGCCTCTACCTAGAGGCATTGTAGCAACACCGTTAGAGTAAAGAAAGCGACCGCTGGTCGCTTTCTTTACTCCGTTTAGTGCATGACGTGCCAGGCACGTCACCTGTCGGCAAGTCCTCGATTTGCCGTGACGTGCCTGGCACGTCACCTGTCGTTAAGGGGTTAATAACAAGTGGATACCGTCTTCTATGTTTCGTCCAAGGGAAAACCCGGAAGCCATGACCATATAAGGAAAAAACATGGCGCTGTGAAAAATATAACCACTTGATATGATGAGAATTTAAAAAATTTATTTCCACATTGTCATACTTCTAGGTGTTAGGCGTTTGCAAGCTCTTTGACCAAAGATTTCCTCCTGCTTTGTTTCTGTTTGTCTAAAGTTATTATGTAAACAAATTCAATAAACAAGTAATTTCTAAATAACCTAATATTAAATTTTTTTCAAGTGTCTGGTTATACAGGCTTATTTGTTTAGAAGAAAGCAGTTTGCCTGGCACCACCTACAGTTAAAAGGACTGTATCATCTAAACATTATTTTTACTGCGGCCTGCAGTTAATTTGCATATCAGGTCACAGGTGATGTTATAAAAAGGAGACCCCACAAACACATTTAAAACACACTTTTCTCCTAATTTAGGCATTATGGCTAATAACAGTACAATCTATCTGTATTTCTTATGCATTTCATTTATGAGTTAGCACAGGGCATTTGATGGCAGATTATACTGATGGAAGTACATAGATTAAATTTGAGAAATTACTTTATTTAAATTCAGAATACTGAGAAATCTGTCAGGGATAACATTATTAGTATATACATTCTAAAACCTAGATTTGTGGAGTTGGAGATATTCTTTAGTTTTGTGCTTATTGTTTCAGTAGTGCCATCTGCTGGTAAGATTTTGCAAAGACAAATTTCTCAGATACTGTCCTAAACCAGACAAGATTTTTGTTTTGACAACTAGCACTAAATATTTGACAGGAACAGTGTGTCACTTAGGGCAGCTGAATGGAAAAGTGTCCAGCAAATCTCCCCTCAAGAGATGTTTAATTTTCAGAACTAAACTTGTGTAATAAAAATGCATGCAAAAAAGCATTCCATGACATCCTGGAAGAGTTCATTTCATAACAATGTGGGAATGTTATTGTACTGTCCAGTTAATTACTACATTACCCATATAAGAAAAAAAAAAATGTAATTAGTGCCGAAATAAAGGTTGTGCTTTGAAATATAATGCATACCATTACTTGTGTTTTCCAAAATGCTCCACTACACACTCAAGTCCTCATCTCAAATTAAAATAAATGTAAAGTTTAGGTGCAACTTTTAAATAAAAAATAGCCTAATATAGCATTCTATTAAAGAAGCAAAAGTTTAAAACAAACAATGTTAATGCCACTTTGAATTCTGTGGGAAGTGAATTATTCCTTCTGACTGGAAGCTAGTAACAATGACAAGAACTCAAGGGCATCAGACACATATGATGAGTAGGCAAAATGGATATTTTTTTTCAAGTTTATGGTGCTTTGCCTAGCCCCCAGCACACAAAAAAGTTTAAGACTGACTCATTCTCTGTCCATAGGAGGTGGAAGTAGGGAGTGATATTTAAAGGGGAAATTGGGCTTTGCAGATTGGGGAAGCCCGACCCTTAATATCTTTATTTAGGTTGGGTGTTGGACACTGGGAACCCCAACTCCCATCACTTAGGGGAGTGTTTAAGTACCCCAAAGCAAAGGGTAATTTTTTATGTGCTGACTTGGGGGTTAAAACCTACAACTACATTGTATTGCTTGGGGTTCAATTCAGTTGCCCCATTAGCATTGTTGTGTTGTTGCACTATAGGGGCAGTAATGCTCAGCTTGGCTCTGGGAAGCATCATAGCTGAAGTTGTTGATGAAAGTCTCTCGCTGCTAGTGCAGCAGGAGAACTTTTGATTTTTTTTCAACACAAGGGACTTTAACCAGGTCCCATTGGTAGCATTCACCAAATAGGCTCCCGCACTTTTAATTTATATATAACAAACTAACAGCGCAAGCCACCTAACTAAAACTTAACTCTTCTTAACCTACCTAAGCCCCAACTATTCACATGAGAGCAGACATGCTTATAGATGTCTGCTCTTAACAGAGAGACTGTCAGACCCAACAGATCCCAAATCAAGCGCGTGGGCAATGCACCTTGCTCTGATTGGAAAGAAGAAAAATGTGCTTGGCATTACCTTATATATTTATACAATTATGGGCTGCAGCTCATTTTAATGTGGAAAAATACCTTGATTTCCACTTCTAACAAAGGACAACAATTGGGATATATCTAAAGAAGCACAAGAGAATAGCAGAAAATTATGAGAGTGACAATATATCAAAACGTTGTGTCAAAATATGATACTTAGTGTTTTAAATGCATGGGGCTGTTGATGGAAGGTATCTAAGACCTGTTTTGACAAATTCCCATTGGAGGGAATGAGTTACCTGTCAGTGTGATACCACAAACAGAAAATGTGAAGAAGAAAATCAGCACCAAAAGATAAGTGAGCAGTACAAATGACTTGGTATAAAATCATAGGTGTAGGAGATATTTCACTTTATAGTGTAAATCTGTACCAATCAAAGTAACAGGATATAGAAGACCCCAGGACCCAGAATATCATTTAAATTAATTATACCTTCAATCGTACTAATCGCATATTAGCCGAATTGAACAAATTCACTGAAATTTGTCTTCTCAATATATTATAAAAATTTGGCTCCAAATCAGCTGTTCGGGCCATTAGTAAACCGAATGAATACCATCGTTTTCTGCTACCCAATGTATGACGACCACCCCCAAATACAATTTGGATTCAACAATGATAGCAGCATTCTCCACATTTCTATTCTCTTATTCTGAGCAGGAGAATTTCAATTTAAAAGTTAAAAATAAATAAAAGAATAATAAAATAGCTCCCCCTCTGGCCTCATAAATAAATAACATAACCCCGCCCCCTAATCCCTTAGGGGGCAGGGTATCCCTGCCCCCTAATAATAAATGGTGCTGGGAACCAGCAAAGTGGTTCCTAGCCCCTATATAACACATCAGAGGTCAGGGCTAGTAGCACTGACCCCAATGCAAAAACAGGGTTGGAACTGCCAAAATGGTTCCCAGCCACCCTGCTACACATATGGAGAGTCAGGTCACATTGCCCTGACCCCAGCCCAACTATCATAAATGGAGCTGGGCAAGTGCTCCTAGACCCATATTAAATACAAATTAGCCGCCCATTTAATGCCCCCAGATTCCTAAATAAAATTATTCACCCCGGGTCTAGGTGAAAGGTCAGCCATTCACCAGCCTTCAATCCCAGCTTCACGATTGGCTGGGCCCCAGGTCCCAAAATGAAATAAATGATGCAACCCCCAAGGTCTAGAGCAGAATAAATAAATAAATAAGTTATCCTCAGCGGAGCACAGATGCATAATGAAATACCTACTCTGAGAGCTGGGATTTAATTTTAGGGAAAAAAGGCATCTGAGTGACTGTGTGGCTAGGGTTGCCACCTTTTACCGGCCATATATGTGGGCAGAGCCACAAAGGGGCAGGGCTACAACACGCACACAGTGACAGTCACACACAGGGACAGTAGCACACACACAGTGACAGTCTCACGCAAACACACACAGGGACAGTAGCACATACATACAGTGACAGTCTCACATATATTCATACAGTGATAGCAGCACACACATACACACATAGGGTTGCCACCTTTTCCTCCATAAATACTGACCATAGCTGTGGGCTGGCAAGGGCAGCGCCACAAAAGGTGCATGTTTATGCAGAAAGCTCGATTACTACCAGGTGGCAGTAACACATCACCAGTTTAATCAGGGATGCTTTTAAAGATATGCATACTAAATTAGTGAGTTTGTTTGTGTATGTGTATTAGTGAGTGTTTATTAGTGTGTGTGTGTGTTAGTGCATGTAATGTGTGTGGTCACAAGTGTTATATGAACATGTATTAGTGAGTTATGAGAGTGTGTATTAGTGAGTTTGTTAGTGCACCACTGTTCACTATTTTGTAGTAAAAGGAATGATTATTCATAATGATGATGTTATAATTACCGTATTTATCGGCGTATAAAACGCGCCGGCGTATAACACGCACCTCATTTTAAGAAGGAAATTTTAGGAAAAAAAACTTACATTTCAAATAAAGAACTTTGAAGCCCAATATGCAATTTTAATATGCCAGATATTGCCCCCAATATGCCATTTTAATATGCCAGATATTGCCCCCAATATGCCATTTTAATATGCCAGATATTGCCCCCAATATGCCATTTAATATGCCATGATATTGCCCCCAATATGCCATTTAATATGCCATGATATTGCCCCCAATATGCCAGGATAGTGCCCCTTAGTATGCTCGTTATGCCACCCTCCTCCCCCAGACCCCAGTACTTACCTCGTTCCTGCTCTGTCCCCCGGTGCTCTGAAGCTGCGTGGCTGTGAGGGAAGCGTTGTGAACTCCTCTCCAGCCGCGCGGTCAATAAAGTTTGTTTAACCCCTTAGTGACATGACTTTTTTGGCTTGTCCGACGCTTGGTGACATGGGCTGTTTTAACATTTCTGAGGTGTTTGTGTTTTGCTGTTATTTATTTCTGTCTCATTTAGTGTACCCGCACAATCTATATATCGTTTTTATCGTTATAAGAAGGGCTTTCTTTTCATACCATTATTTTGATAATAGCATAAAATTTGATGTAAAAAAAATAATAAAATATGGCAAAAAAATTGAATTTTTTTTTTTTTATGACTTTTATTTGAAAAATCGTATACTCATGTACAAGAGACAACAAAAAAACACTGCTAAAAATTTTATAATATATGTCCTGAGTTCAGAAATAGCCCATGTTTTTATGTTTTTGTGCTTTTTTATTCATGTTACAGGGCCAGAACTATAAGTGGTGCAAAGCTATTTTAAAATCCTTTCTTTCAAAATTAGCGATAGTGACATTGTAACACTGATTTCTGTACTAAATCCATGAATGACACCCAACATGTACATATTTTTGAAAACTAGACCACTCAGGGCATTTAACTTGGGGTATTTTGACACATTTCATGTAGCCATTTTACCACCAATCTATGCCAAAGTTTGCAGCAAAAAATATTTTTTTTAAATTTTTCACATATATTGCAATTTAGGTAAACATTACCTTAAAATGTGAAGGGGTATTTCCAAATAACACCTCAATATGTGTTCAGCAACATCTCCTGAGTACAGGGATACCACCCATGCATAGGTTTGTTGGTTTGTTTTGGGGCTAAAAGGCCACATTTAGGGGGTGCGCATTTTGGTTTTCCAACTTGGAATTCTGACATGCAGAAAACTTGTGCCCATGTCCCATTTGGGACATTTTTGAAGCCAGAAAGTGTATTCTACCCCACAAAACCATATATTTTTTTAAACTAGACACCCTAGGGTATTTCAAATGGTAGTATTTTAACACTTTCCATGCACTAATTATACTACCAGCCTATGTGAATGTTTTGGGTAGTAATTTTTTTTCACATACATTGTACTTTGGGCATGAATTCATAGATCCTGTTATATGACAGTGCCAAACAGCACCTCAATATGTGTTCAGCAACATCTCCTGAGTACAGGGATACCCCCCATGTATAGGTTGGTTAGGTTATTTGGGGGTTAAAAGGCCACATTTGAGAGGTGCGCTTTTTGGTTTTCCAACTTGGAATTCTGACGTGCAGAAAACCTGCGCCCATGTCCCATTTGGGACATTTTTGAAGCCAAAAAGTGTATTCTATCCCACAAAACCATATATTTTTAAAAACTAGACACCCTAGGGTATTTC
Organism: Pelodytes ibericus; assembly: GCA_036172795.1. Classification (NCBI taxonomy): domain Eukaryota; kingdom Metazoa; phylum Chordata; class Amphibia; order Anura; family Pelodytidae; genus Pelodytes; species Pelodytes ibericus. Next base: position 42,897,698 of record CM069863.1, read on the forward strand.
AAATGGTAGTATTTTAACACTTTTCATGCACTAATTCTACCACCAGCCTATGTCAATGTTATGGATAGTAATTTGTTTTTCACATTCATTGTACATCGGGCATGAATTCACAGATCCTATTATGTGTCAGTACCAAACAACACCTTAATATGTGTTCAGCAACATCTCCTGAGTACAGGGATACCACCCATGTGTAGGTTAGTTAGATAATTTGGGGGCTAAAAGGCCACATTTAGGGGGGGTGCATTTCCAACTTGGAATTTTGACATGTAGTCAGCCTGCGCCCATTTGGGACACTTTTGAAGCCTGTCAAAGTATTTTACCCCATAAAACCATATATTTTGGAAAACTAGACATCCTAGGGTATTTAAAATTGTGGTATTTTAACACTTTCCAAGTGCTAATTCTACCACCAACCTATGTCAAAGGGTTTGGATGTAATTTTTTCCCCACACACATTGTAGTTCAGGCAGGAATTTTCAGATTCTGGTATTTGCCACTGCCAACCAACACCTCAATAAGTGTTCAGCAACATCTCCTGAGTACAGGGATACCCCCCATGCATAGGTTTGTTGGTTTGTATTGGGTCTAAAATTCCACATTTAGGGGGTGCGCAATTCCAACCTGGAATTTTGACATGTAGTCAACCTGCGTCCGTGTCCTTTATGGGATATATCTTTGAAGCCAGCCAATGTAATTTACCGCCACCAAACCATATATTTTTTTATCGGTAGACCCCCATTACTACTTGTGGCAAGGGCTCAGCAGCCACCGATACATCGCTAGATGATGTATCAGAAAGCTGAATAGGGTCAAAATCGAACCCTGAGTCCGCGGCCTCAGAATCAGTGCGTAAGCAGTGATCTCGAGCAAAGAAGGGGTTAATAAGAGCCTATCTAGTACTGTAATACATTACAGTACAAAGAAATTAATCCATAAAACAGTGCAGACAGCAAAACATACTGTTGCTGTGGAAGATTACTGCTTACACAGTGATGAATGGCAGGGAAGGGGTTAATACACAGTGAAAGACTTTCATAAAACCTGCCAATTTTATAAAATGTTATTTTATATCACTAATACTGATCTGTCTCTTTCCGTCACAAAAATGTAAGTGAGGAGAGGGAGGCAGATCAATATTTGTGAATATTGATCCGACCAATTTTGATCTGACCAGGGCGAATGGTGAGCTTAATTGAGAAATCACCAAACCGCCTTTGCCACTAATTCGCTGTTACTGATCGCTATGCACTCAGGCAGCTTAAAAAAAAAAAACTCAAATATTTTTACTTTACATGTCATCCGCTAGCGGGTATGTGTAAAAAATAAAAAATAAAAAAAAAAAAATATGCAGACAGATAAAAATTGCTTTGGCGTCAATATCATTGAGTAAGCAGGCTTAGAAGAGCCTTTTTAGTACTGTAATAAATTACAGTACAAAAAAAATTAACCCCTAAAAAATGCACAAACAGCAAAAATAAATGCGCTGATGTGCACGATCACTGCTTATGCAAGATCAGTGGCAGGGAAGGGGTTAAACGCAGGGAATTGCTTTAATAAAAATTTTTTTATTGTTTTATTATTTGTGTGTTGTGTGTTTATTGGTTTTTTTTAACTTTTACTTACTTTTAGAACTTTGATCTGTCTCTCTCCCTCACTAAAAAAAATGTGAGGAGAGGGAGACAGATCATAACTGGTCAGATCAATATAGGGTTAATATTGATCTGACCAGTCAGTGGGGATGTTCAGCAGAACATCCCCACTACCTGTCAGTGTGCCTGGCAGTCACTGATTGCCTCTGTGAAGAGGCAATCGTGTGACAGCCAGAGAGCACAGGAAGCAGGTACTTCCTGCCTCCTGTGCTCTTGCCCTTAGTAGGGCAGCGCCATCTTGGTCACTCAGTGACCAAGATCGTGCATTTTTTTTTGTGTTTCTGATTGCCTCGACTTGCGAGGCAATCAGGAACACTTTCTGAGCATAGGAAGCGAAAGATTCGCTTCCTATCCTCGTTTTTGAAATGCCCGCGTTTTAAAGGCTCTGTGCCTTTAAAACCGGCATTTCGATCGCTCTCCGGAGCGATCGAAATGCCGACGGGCATTTTTTTTAGCATTGTACGATGCTTCCACACGGAAGCATCGTTACAATACCATCAGAGCACTGAAAGCGGAAAAACTCCGCTTTCAGTGCTCGTTTTGACACAGGACGGACTAGGTCCGTCCTGTGTCACTAACGCCTCGGCACACAGGACTGACCTAGTCCGTCCTGTGTCGCCAAGGGGTTAAAAAAAAAACACACTTTATTGACCGCGCGGCTGGAGGGAAGCTCACAACGCTTCCCTTACAGCCACGCAGCTTCAGAGCACCGGGGGACAGAGCAGGAACGAGGTAAGTTTTAGATTTTTTTTTTTTTTTCGGCGTATAACACGCACACACCATTTTCCCCCTATTTTCAGGGAGAAAAAGTGCGTGTTATACGCCGATAAATACGGTATGTCATGTACTCGTGGCCAGAAACTAGACAATGTATGGACTAGACAGTCCATCTATAGTGAGTTATGTGAGGACATTAAATGTTCAGGTTTTAAAGGTCACTATTGCAAAAATTAACAAAGGAAATGTTTATTACATTTATGTACAATGTTAAGTATTGCTGGAACGAAAAATGGCTTTGGCACTCATGTCCCACAAAAATAATACTTACTAATATTTTATAGAAATGATGTCTAAATATAAAAAATGTATTTTTAATTTTACAATAGGACACATCAGGCAAGTAAATACATGGTCACAGGTTCTTAATTTAATATATTAAAGGAAATACACACAAAAAACACATTATTTGACCATAATCCTGAATGACCAAAATGTGAAGTGTTCTGTACCACCACCAGCATTTTGTGACATACCAGTAATTTAGAAAACAGTGGTGTGCTGCCATTTTACTTTTCTAACATACAAATTGTGGGTTAAATCAAACACAATTATCCCAATCTCTTTAATTTCCAGCCAATTATATTTTACTAAAGCTCCTTGAAAGTTTATAGCACCCTCTTAAACTTAAACATTTTATTTGGAAATTAAAATAACAATTTAGTGTTTTCTCCACAAATAAACAAGGTGGCTTTTACCTGTTTGTTGGCTTACTTTAATTATTTATAGCTGTGTACATCCAAAAGAATAGTTGTAGGATTAATTGTATTGGAAAGCATGGGAGCTTCTGGGCAACACAGCTTTATGTTAATATTACCAGCAAACCTGTTTCAGTGTGGGTCAATGATTATTTTTGTGGGTTTTTAAAAAAATAATTATTTTGTCAGCAAGACATTACAGTGGTATAGAGGGAACTAGGGAGCACTAAATTATGTGTTGGTAATGAGCAAAACAACTTAGACAAATCATTGTTTATGGATGATAACTACCACCAGCTTAGTTATTGAAGTGAGGGGCACTTACTTTGCTGCTGGCTGAGGTGCAGCACATGGTTACACCATGCTTCCCTCCTGTCTGATTGTGACTGCTGCTGTACTGAGGCTGAGAGACAGGAAGCACCATGAGGAGAGCCAGCATGGGGAAGCACAGGGAGGAGGAGAGCCAGCATGGGGAAGCACAGGGAAGAGGAGAGGTGAGACTTTACTGACACCTCTGGCAGGAAGGAAATGTAGGGTGAAAGTGTTTGTGAAGAAGCTCAGGATCTAATTAATGTATGTAAAAATGGAAGTTTTATTCCAATAGAGGCATTAAAAGTCCAGTGCAATATACCTGAGGACAAGGCACTGTTTGAAAGGTCCGGAGCTGCTCCACAAACACTTGTAACCTCCCTGTCTACTGTAATGCTGTTAGTCAGAGCTGTGGAACCTTTTACTGCCGGTTGTGGTACCAGGGGGAATATTTTGAACTTGACACTCCCCATGCTGCAAAAAATACCGGGTTTAGCATTGTCGGTATTTTAAGTGTACCGGCACTGGCTCAGGACACTAGATTACCATAAATATATATATATATATATATATGCCTAATGTATGTAGATTTCTATATATGTATACATGTTCACACACATAGATATGTATATACATATATATAGCTGGGATGCAATTTTATATTCCTGCTTTGGGCGCAAATATGGTTGCCACCCAGCCGGTATTTTTACCAGCAGGTCAGTAAAAGAATTGGCTTCATGGCAGTGATAAGTCTATGGAGGCACCAGCAAGGCCGGTATTTTTTTGTAGAAAAGGTGGCAACCCTAGGCGCAAAAGGAGCTAGTCATCTCTGCATAGTCATGGCTTACAGAAATTAATACTGTCAAGTCACAGATTAATTTAGTCAGCTGCTGAAAATCAAGCTAGATGATCTCTGGTAAATATATGAATGGATTGTAATGTTCTATAGTTTGACTTGTTGTTTATGGGTGATAACTTATTGTCCTGCAGCCAAGAATGAAATGTTGTTTCTGTAGAAATTAACTAGTTCTATTATGGCTTCAGTAATAAACCAAACCTATTGTTACACAAATTGATCATATTTGGATTTAAATAAATGAAATTACAAATGTCTGTAGGAGCATATATCATATTATATTGTTGGAAACACTTATCACTAGACTGATATTCCAATCTATAAACAGTTTTGGTCTAGAGCTATTTTTACTCTACCATGTATAATTATAGTAACTTGACCTTGTACTTGTCTGCTTTTGAAATCTCAATAAAAGTTGAACACTTTTTCCTTAAGATCAGCAAGCATCACCTTTGTTTTTGTGCAGGAATGTGATGTGCGTGTGTGGCTTAGGTTATCAGTTTTAAGCATATCAAGCAATGTCCCTTGTTTTTCAATAAAGCATGTGTTTATGACAAATTTTGTGTTCTCTTCTGCTAATTAAAATTCAGCAGTTTTTTTGTTTTATTATTATTTTTATTTATTTCTGTTATTATTTTTATTATTATTATGCACTATTTTTCACAATTCCTTTTAAAATGTGTGCGACAGTGTGAGTTCATTGTACACATAGGGAACCAACTTGAGAATGATCTAACTTTTTGCATGCATAATGAAGTTCAATAATTATAAAAAGGTATGTATTTATATAAACTTGAATATCTTTATTCTAAGCAATTCAGATAGCAAAAGTGTTGGGTGGGATTTTGCATGGTGTGGGCCTTTAATAGTGATAATAAACAATCACCACACATTGTTTTTTTTTTTTGAGGTTTTTAAAAAAAAAATTTTTTACTTATTGTAAACAGACCTGCAGAGTGACTCCAGTGTTCCTTGTGTTGACATCTCTCTCTTTTTTTGTAGCTTTGATGTTGAAAATGGCCTATCATCTGGCAGAAGCCCCTTGGAATCACAGGCCAGTCCTGGGTCAGGTCTGGTCCTGCAGGGCAACTTTCCACACAGTCAGAGACGGGAATCCTTCCTGTACCGCTCAGACAGTGACTATGATCTGTCTCCCAAGGCCATGTCAAGGAACTCCTCCATTGCCAGTGACCTGTGAGTATGAATGTGAATATCCAAAGGGTGAAGCATTTATTAAACTGTGAAGAGATAATATACATTCAATGACCTAATTTATCACTGAAGTTAATCTCAAAACTTTTTATTGCAGTCTATGGTATTCAAAGAGCAGAGATAAATACATTGGGTCATTGAATGCCCCCCAAGGATTCTTCCCACCGACCCGACCCATGCACACACATTCCTTGTATTACACAGACAAGAAATGTAACTAAAACACAAATAATAATAATATGTTTAAATAGACTCTCTTGCTATTTATTTTTTGTCATTTTAATTATTCTCTTCTTCAGTTCCCCAGTGCAGCACATTTTCACTTTGTCATTGCTTAGGTCTCTCGTTTGACCTACAAGCATACGCACATCCAAACAGATGTCTTTTAACCCTTTAAATTGTTTTTTTTTAAAGCAGTAATACAGCTTACTATTTCCTTAAAATATGTTTATTTAACGACTGGTAAAATGGAGAAAGATAATATAAGAATGATGATATATATGCTGTTTTACCCAATGAGCTTGGCTCATTAGCTTACATTTAGGTCAAGATACCGCACTTGAACATTGTTTTCATGTTATAAATTTAAAGCAATCTATAATATTTTCAGAAAATAAATAGCATTAACTTGTAGAAGCTCACGTTACCACTTTAATGTTGTTATTCAAGGCAGAATTTTCTTAAACCAGTGATTTCACATAATGTTAATTCCTCCATGTCAAGAGGAAATTACAGATATTAGTTAGGAATTTATTCATAAAATTGGCAATTGCAGGGTATTTAGAATGGAATGACCAAAGTAACAGAGTTGGAAATATTTGCCCCATGCAATTATACTTCAAACTCTATTTTGGACTTAAGTTTGCAATTCCCTTTACCATTCTGAGCCTTTCCCTCTTTCATAAATAAAGTCCTTACTTTAAAAGGAAGTTCATAATTTTTTACTTAAAAGGGCCATTACTTTTTTGGGGGTAACAAACAAAACAATTAATTACAAATAATAGCACCTATGAAAAATTAAACTTGAACAAAAGGTGAGGAGGGTATTTCACAAATGAGTCTTTGGAGATCTCAATACACAAGAAGTAAAAGTACCACATGTCAAGGTTGTTGGCCTTTCTTAAATATCAAAAGGCAAGATAAAATTCTACTTGCAGAAACAGAATTTCCAGAATTGATAACTTGATGCACATTCAGTTATAACTATAGAGGAAGAGATGTGTGGAAGAGAATGCTTTAGGTAATGGTAAAAATGAAAAGAGTCTATTTATAGAATAGAACGGGGACCAGGTTATGCCAGCTCAAGAGGAAGCAAGGAGGATGAGCTGAAAGTGAGGTAGCAGATGCAGGATGTGAATTAGGAACATTTTATCTCATCACCAGGGACAAACAATGCACCCAGTACATGCCCTGTGTCACAGCCACAGCCATGTCATTCTGTGTTGTTAAATTTACCACTATATACCACTTTATACAGATGACCAAAATGCTAGAATGGGAGAAACATATTAGTATACTATTATACCCACAAATTGTTTATGCACCAGGCCTGCTCATAGACTTGTTCTACCACTGCTTCTCACTGAATATAACATGATATCAACAGTTAGAAATCCCATCATGATCAGCTATCGACAGAGGAAATATGCTCTATTTGGATGGAGGTTATATTTTTCAGTTTAGGCAAAGATTTCTTTAAGAGACAGTGGGGCTATTCACTAAAATGTGAGTTGCGAGTGAATTGAACACCAATTTAGCTATACATTGTGCAGGGACAATCCTGGTGCGTTTTCTTAGTGGGGTGAAACACGCCAGATTTGTACCTGCACAGTGTATAGTTAAAATGTTGAGATTAAATGTTCATCTCACCTCAACTCACCTGCAGCTCACATTTGTGTGAATAGACCCCTAAATATATATGTATATATAGATATTAGACTTTCTAACCTTGATAATGAGCCTCCAGATCATTATCATTACTATTTTTTGTGAAGTCATACATCAAGGTAATAGTGGAGAACAAGGCAGGGTATATGGCAGCTCAGACTCCAGAATGCTATTGTATAAGGTAAAGAAAAATGATATAAACTTATGGTTTACAGCAGAAGACATAAAACAAGGCTGCTAGAAAAACCCATAAGGAAATCTAATTTGATATAATTGGACTTTTGTTGTATGTAATGAATCATCTGCATCACACGAAGACCATTGCCAATAGTAAACAAATGTTTTTGAAATGCTGGGTAACTCTATCCCATAGTATCTATTTTTTTAGGTTCAAGTTTTCTATAGTTTTTTTTTTTTATTTTTTTATTTCTTTATTTTCATTCTTTTCTTTGGATACAAAACAGTTTAGACCTTTACAAAAAAAAAACAGTAGTATTGTCATACATAATACAAAGACACAAATTACAAAGACAAAAACAGAAAACCCCCCAGGGTTCTAAAATCTTTAAAGTTTTCTATAGTTTAATATAAATAATATAAATTTTAAAAAAATGTTTTGGGGTAATTATTAGCTTTATACATTTCCCACCAAGTCATCTGTTAAACTCAAATATGGCACTCCTAGCACGGAGCACCCAAGCTGTGTATTTCTGGGGTTTGTGTGCTCTGAGCAGAGAGCACACAAACCCCAGAAATACATCCGAAAGACGACGCTGTTATGAATTTGGCAACAGAGTCACTCACTCATTTATTACATACATTAACTACCCTCTACTTAAAGTAATACTCCCTGATATTACGTTAAAACCTTTTCCGTCGCTAATTTCAGACTACCTCTTCTTGTTGTCGTAGTTTTTATTCTTTTAAATTTACTCTCCCAATTTATTGTCTTGATTCCATTTATGTATTTGAATAATTCATATTCGTGTATTTAAATATTTCATATCTGCTCTGTCTCACCTTTCTTCCAAGCTATACATGTTAAGACCCTTTACCCTCTCCTGGTAAGTTTTGTACTGCAATCCATGAACCAGTTTAGTAGCCCTTCTCTGACATCTCATGCTGTGTTCGGCAGGAGCGCCGTGAGGATAGATCCACGCCGGCATCCGGAAGTAGTGTCTGGCCGTTTTGCTTCAATTTTTCTTCTCTGAAATCTCCCCAAAGTATCTATATCCTTAAGAGATATGGTCTCCAGTACAGTGTACAATACTCCAAGTGAGATCTCACCAGTGCTCTGTACAATGGCATGAACACTTCCCTCTTTCTACTGCTAATACCTCTCCCTATGCAACCAAGCATCCTGCTAGAATTTCCTGCTCTATATTACTAAATCCCATTCCTCAGATGTTGAGGTTAGGACTGTATCAGATATTCTATGTTCTGCCCTTGGGTTTTTATGCACATTATCTTACACTTATCTGCATTAAACACCAGTTGCCACAGCTTTGACCATTTTTCTAGTTAACCTAACTCATTTATCCTCTGTTGCCTGTCACTTGACCACTGCCTAATCCATTCAACAATCTTGGAATCCAAAATCAAAGATTGCAGTTTACTGATTAGCGTGATAATGATGTGTGACAGTGACAAAAGCCTTACTGAAATAAATATTAGCAATGTATACTGCACCACATTGATCTATTATCTCCCAACCAAAAAAACTGTAGTATTAATTTGGCATGATCTCCCATGATGATACTGATCTTGAAATCCATGTGGTTTTAGATGTTCAACAATCCTATCCTTTAACATGGTTTACATTCATTGTCCTATTATTGATGTAAGACTTACTGGCCTCCTCCCTACTATCTTTCTTGCGAATGAGCACAGCATTCGCCAACAGTGATTGGTTAAATAAATCTGTTTTGCTAGTATACCACTTAGCTCTTTTAATAACTTTTGGTTTATCCCATCAGGCACCATAGACTGTTTGTTTGCTATTGTGCTATAAAGATCCCAGAGTCTAAGATCTATCAATATATAACCTTGCTAAGCTGATGTTAGGGGTGGTACCATTCATAAAGCTCTATCACTAAGCCACAAATAGGCAAATAAAAATGCAAATCTTCAATTCACAGATACACTGTTTGTGTTTATGATACTGATAAACCCTACGTCTTCCTTTTTGTCTTAGGCATGGAGAAGACATGATCGTTACTCCGTTTGCTCAGGTAGGCAATTTATCTCTCTAATTTCCATGCTGCTGTTTCAATCACTATACATGGATGTTATGCAATTTCTATAATTTGTTTTTGTATTTATTCATAGAATCAAGTTATTAGGTATTAGATGTTTTAATTGCAGCATATAATAGCCTGCTATGAATATGTCTTTAATGCTTTTGACTGTCAGTAAAAAAAAGTTTTAAAGTCAGTCATCTTTACACAGCAACAGTGTAAATGATTTTCAAGCCTGCTTAGATTTGCAAGCCTGCTTAGTTAGGAGCCAGGGACCTAAGCCTCTAGGCAAAGCAAATTGATGAAGAACAGCATGTGCATGTAATGTGTTAGCGACATCCCTCATAGGCATGGGCATTAAACTCCTTTGCCTTCCTATTGTTGGATTAGCTGGATCCAATCTGAAAATAAATTTGTAATTACGTGTTAGGGAAAATATATAACCACACTTTGTGCAAAGCAGACCAGTTTACAGCTAGTAAGTATCATTGTGATTCAAACTACAAAAATTACCTTTTTACCCAATTTAGAAATAGTTTTGATTTTCAGAATTTAAAAACCAGAAACAGTTTTCATGTAATCAAATAATGCAACGGGATATTGCATTCCAGATTGGTATTTAAAATGGGTAATGATACCTTAGAATAGAAATGGGCTGCATACCAATGGTTTTGTTTTGTATAGGAGCACATTCACTGGCCCTAGTATGAGAATAAAATGTACTTTTTTCAAAACATACAATTTTTATCCACCGACCAGCAGCCTCCTTGCTGCGCTGTGAAGCATGTATGTTGATCTGTTCCCCAACTGTCACTCACTGCTAGAGCAGCGAGAAACCCTTGTTTTTATATGTAATCATTAGGTCCTCTCTACAAGACACAGTGGGTTCCATCAAACTTGGTTTGGCTGGGACAGTAAGTGTGTGCCTGTAGCCATATCAGCTCTCCTTTAGCAAATAAAGCACTGAATGGAAACGTGTGTATCTGTAGAGATACATGCCGGCTTTACACTAGAAATGGGGGAATTGCTGCTAAAGATTTGGTTCCACTTTAAGGCATAAATAACGGATGATACACATCTTTTTCAAGACCTGACCTGGAGGCTGACCGCACACTAATCACAGGGTCATGCCACTGCCTCCTCATTGTACCAAGACTGCAAAGGTTGGCCAGTATGCACCTGCTGTGGACTATGACTTCATTGTGCTGACATCTTGCGCTGACATCTTGAGTCCCAAAGGATGGCCCTTTCTGACACTGCTGAAGGTTTTTTATTTTCATGCATTTTATATATTATTATTTGTACACTCGTGTAGGTATTGGCAAGTCTGAGAACTGTGAGGAGTAACTTTGCAATGCTCACCCACCTCCAGGACAGAATAAATAACAAGTAAGTGGTCTTTAGGTTATTTCGGGCCCTGTGTCTTGTTGTACAAAAAAAAGAGACAATCTTGAGCTGAAAGGGTTAAGGAATTTCTGCAATTAACTTATTTATAAAACCTAATTCTGGGGAAAAGTTCTAAATGTGGCTAAGTTACCATGGTAACTACACAACTTGTACACCTTTATCCCAGAATTGACTGTTATAAATAAAAACCACTGAGATAAACACACATATATCTATATTGTATTAGCAGATTTGCAAGCAAATCATTAACTTAAGGGAAACTGTGCCTGTGCTGCTGTGCTGTCTCCATGGTGGCTTGACATGCAAAGAAGCTATTTTTTTTTTTTTTAGCAGAAATGTGTAATTTCCATAATAAATCACAAGTTGTGACATCACATGCAATTTAAAAGACATTGGGGGTCACATATAAAAAAAACCTCCCGCAGTGCAAAATATTGGTAGAGCTATATATATAATGGTGATTGCGCCTTTTTATAAAACCCAATACTTTGCAGTGCAGGAGAGGGACCTCTGCCAAACTGTGTTTGGTGTAGGTTCCCTGACAGTAATAAAGCAATTTTCAGAGCCTGTTTTTTTTTTATACATTAGCTGCGCTGGTGCAATAAGTGCCTGCACAACCAAAAAGTAAGTAACCGGCAGATGCAACGCAGACTCACAACATTTGTCAGTAGTCTGCTTTATACACGGGCTCACCTTATGTGGTGCTTTTGACATGTGTGCAACATTTATACATAATCTCCATTGGGCTCTATTCAATTACCTGGATTATCACTTGGCATCACTTACTCAAAATGTTCTATTGCAGTGTATCAGATGCAATGATCCAAGATAATTAAATGATCCATTTTAATGATCCAAGGTCATTAAATAGAGTCCACTGTCTTAATGTATGCATGTGCTTGCAATTCTGCTAATACAGCATATATTTATTTAAAACGTATAATTATAAAAAAAAAAAAAAAAATTCTCTACAGAAACGGTATTAACAATGTTAAGATGGCAGTTGTCTTTCAAGTCGCACTATTTGTGCATCAAAAATTATACAGAAGACTTAAAGCATCCAGCCAAAAAACTGGACATATAAATGCATCTTAAAACTAACACATTAAAGATAAAAATGCATTTTGTGTTGCAGTTTTTATTTTTTACATCTAGCTTAAAAACTGGTCTTTGGTAGTTTTTCTCTTGAGGATCCAAAATCCCACCATAAAATCTTAAACTCTGTGTATGAAATGGGCACACTTGGTGGATGCACAATAAGGTTATAAGATACTTTTTTTTGTAACCCTGCTTGTAAAGTGATGTATTTATAAAAGTTCTGAAACTGGAGTAATCTTTTATGACGAAGCATATAAAGTTGGAAATAATGGTGTTCCCAGGTTGATCATAACTACGGCCCTCATAGAGTAAATATGTCACTGCTTTTAATACAGTTAAGGTTCAATTAGCATTCCTGTCATTAAAATATTTTGGTCAAGGACATGCTGAACACAGCCAAGAGTACATGATGATCTCAGTACCCAGCCAATAGTACACCATGATAAGAGGGAATTGCTCCTTAAACATGTCGCATTTATACACAGTGATAGCAAGGATGCATAAACTCTAACAGGCTTCATTAATTAAACCTAAATGTCATACATTTCCCAGCACTGACCACTGATTTTTTGTATATACCATCAAGAAACCAGGCGTGTTCACTTATTATGGATCCCTATTATTTGTTTTCTCAGGAGATCATCTGGCAGCACTCAAACTACAACATGCAAACCAAACCTTTCTGGTAAGAACTAAAATGCCATATTAATGTCTTTTTCACACAAGCTCTATAAACATGTGTTCTCAATACTGGAATACAGTGGTGGACAGAGTACTAAATAGGTATTTTACTGCATTAAGTGAAAAGATCACATTGCCTGTTATTTTACTGAGAATCCATTGGATTGGTACAATATTTGTAGGGTTTAGAAACTGATCTACGTATTTAGGAGCCAATCTATTTTAGGAAGTGGCAATCCATAGTTGCCCACTGTGCCGAATTTGATGGAAGAATGTTATGCCGTCGAAATCCGTTCTATCCTTGCATTAATACTGTCTTTCCATAGTGCATTACATTTCAACTTTGCATGTATTGTAGACAGCCTAAGGTCTAAGAAATGAGCTCCACACACCCAGTAACTGCACCTGGGAGTCTAGAGCTCAACCTTGCATGGTGGCGCAACATTGAATGATGGCGCTGTGTGACCCTGCCTGCTTTTAGCTCCACCCCAAGATCAAGTATTTCAGAGTTGGTAGGCATGGAATTCTTCACAAAATAGCGTCAAGATTTAGGAGTCCACAGTAATTTATTTTAGAAGCCATGGATCCCTGGTTTCTGAGAACACTATCAAGCCCTGTTTCTACTTGTGCCACAGTAAATGTCCCCTGAACTATTCTTTGTTGTCAATGTGCAAGTTACTAAACAAACCATGAGGTGACAAATTGTTATTGGATTCCATGTTAGCTACCATAAAAAAATTAGAAACCCAATTGGACCTTTTTATATATCATTCCAACATTTGCCCCTCTTTCACACTCCTACCCCTGTGTGGATAAAGTCCTCATGGACGTTTCTGAGACTTCATTGTGCCCTGAATCCATATTCTCAACTGTAACAAGCATTGTTTCCCCTAACATTTCAGTAGAAGGTAACAAGTTTCCCCCGCCCTCCATTTCTCCCTCACTGTTTTTGTTATTGCCTCTCTATCTCTTTCCATAGCACCACTTTGCAACACCCACAGGTCTTGCAATAGCAATAGCATTCAGGACATGCCCCAGCACCCACATTGCAAGTCCAGGATATACCCCAGCCAGCATCCACATGCCATCCACAGGAGTTCTTCAGTACCCAGGTTGCATCCAAAAGACTTCCCTGGTGTCTAGTGTTGTGCAGCTGGATGTCTGCCTTCTGGACAGGAGTACAGACATCCTCCCATGCTGCTTCTCACCCGTGTCTGCTCGCCCGCAGAGAGGGCTGGTGAGAGGAGAGCTTTTGATCTCCCCGGCCAGCGCCTCCATCAGCAAACTTTTTTTAAAAGGGGCCCTGAGTAGGTTCTCCAGGACCACCGGGCCCTTTACAACCGTAAGGAGTAGGTGAATATAAGTAGCTTGGTTCTGATTGTAATGGTTAAAAGTTAAAGAAGATAGGCAGAGCATGTCCCATTGCTTTTCCTTGACCATCTGTCTCCAGTGGTGAGAAGTAAAGCTACCTGGGCACTACTAAAACTACCTGGATCCTACTGTTCCACAGTAGACAACAATGCTGCCAATATAGATTTGGAGAAAATAGAGCGCTGTTTATTACTTCGTAGGGTGTTAAAGGGGACCTCCACCTATAGATGTTTATGAGCTGCTTTAAGTAATCTATTTTAATATCTGTATAGCGCCTGAAAACACAACTTTTACTCTAATGCTGCCAATATAACATATTTCCAGGGGAATGGGGTTGCTGAGCATTCTTGCTGTAAAGAGTACATACTGTTACCATTCCTTGACAAGAACATATTTAATTTTGCTAAATGTATTGTGTATCACAATAGAAAATAGGGGTTACACATTTAACCCCTTGGCGGTGTGCCGAGGCGTTAGTGACACAGGACGGACCTAGTCCGTCCTGTGTCAAAACGAGCACTGAAAGCGGAGTTTTTCCGCTTTCAGTGCTCAAGCGGCATTGTAACGATGCTTCCGTGTGGAAGCATCGTACAATGCTAAAAAAAATGCCCGTCGGCATTTCGATCGCTCCGGAGAGCGATCGAAATGCCGGTTTTAAAGGCACAGTGCCTTTAAAACGCGGGCATTTAAAAAATGAGCATAGGAAGCGAATCTTTCGCTTCCTATGCTCAGAAAGTGTTTCTGATTGCCTCGCAAGTCGAGGCAATCAGGAACACAAAAAAAAAATGCACGATCTTGGTCACTGAGTGACCAAGATGGCGCTGCCCTTCTAAGGGCAAGAGCACAGGAGGCAGGAAGTACCTGCTTCCTGTGCTCACTGGCTGTCACACGATTGCCTCTTCACAGAGGCAATCAGTGACTGCCAGGCACACTGACAGTCAGTGGGGATGCTCTCCTGAACATCCCCACTGACTGGTCAGATCAATATTAACTCTATATTGATCTGACCAGTTATGATCTGCCTCCCTCTCCTCACATTTTTTTTAGTGAGGGAGAGAGACAGATCAAAGTTATAAAAGTAATTAAAAGTTAAAAAAAACAATAAATACACAACACACAAATAATAAAACAATAAAAAAAAATTTATTAAAGCAATTCCCTGTGTTTAACCCCTTCCCTGCCACTGATCTTGCATAAGCAGTGATCGTGCACATCAGCGCATTTATTTTTGCTGTTTGTGCATTTTTTAGGGGTTAATTTTTTTTGTACTGTAATTTATTACAGTACTAAAAAGGCTCTTCTAAGAGTTATTAACCCCTTATTTGCCGTCGATCACTGCTTACGCAATGATATTGACGCCAAAGCAATTTTTATCTGTCTGCATATTTTTTTTTTTTTTTTTTTTTACACATACCCGCTAGGGGATTACATGTAAAGTAAAAATATTTGAGGTTTTTTTTTTAAGCTGCCTGAGCGCATAGCGATCAGTAACAGCGAATTAGTGGCAAAGGCGGTTTGGTGATTTCTCAATTAAGCTCACCATTCGCCCTGGTCAGATCAAAATTAATCGGATCAATATTCACAAATATTGATCTGCCTCCCTCTCCTCACTTACATTTTTGTGACGGAAAGAGACAGATCAGTATTAGTGATATAAAATAAAATTTTATAAAATTGGCAGGTTTTATGAAAGTCTTTCACTGTGTATTAACCCCTTCCCTGCCATTCATCACTGTGTAAGCAGTAATCTTGCACAGCAACAGTATGTTTTGCTGTCTGCACTGTTTTATGGATTAATTTCTTTGTACTGTAATGTATTACAGTACTAGATAGGCTCTTCTAAGAGCTATTAACCCCTTCTTTGCTCGAGATCACTGCTTACGCACTAATTCTGAGGCCGCGGACTCAGGGTTCGATTTTGACCCTATTCAGCTTTCTGATACATCATCTAGCGATGTATCGGTGGCTGCTGAGCCCTTGCCACAAGTAGTGATGGGGGTCTACAGATAAAAAAATATATGGTTTGGTGGGGGTAAATTTCATTGGCTGGCTTCAAAGATATATCCCATAAAGGACACGGACGCAGGTTGACTACATGTCAAAATTCCAAGTTGGAATTTTGTGATGCGCATCTCACAAATGTTGCCTTCTAGCCAAAAACAAACCAACAAACCTATGCATGGGTGCTATCCCTGTACTCGGGAGATGTTGCTGAAAACATATTGGGTTGTTGTTTGGCAGTGACATATACCAGAATCTGTGAATTCATGCCTGAAGTACAATGCATGTGGAAAAAAAACTCCCAAAAAAGTACTACCACAAACTTTTACAAAGGCTGGTGGTAGAATTAGTACCTATACAGTATTAAAATACCACCATTTGAAATACCTTAGGATGTCTATTTTCCAAAAATATATGGTTTGATGGGGTAAAATTCATTGGACGGCTTCAAAAATGTTCCAAATGGAACATGGGCGCAGGCTGACTACATGTCAAAATTCCAGGTTGGAATTGCGCACCCCCTAAATGTGGAATTTTAGACCCAATACAAACCAACAAACCTATGCATGGGGGGTATCCCTGTACTCAGGAGATGTTGCTGAACACATATTGAGGTGTTGGTTGGCAGTGGCAAATACCAGAATCTGAAAATTCCTGCCTGAACTACAATGTGTGTGGGGAAAAAATGACATCCCATCCCTTTGACATAGGTTGGTGGTAGAATTAGCACTTGGAAAGTGTTAAAATACCACAATTTTAAATACCCTAGGATGTCTAGTTTTCCAAAATATATGGTTTTATGGGGTAAAATACTTTGACAGGCTTCAAAAGTGTCCCAAATGGAACATGGGCGCAGGCTGACTACATGTCAAAATTCCAAGTTGGAAATGCACCCCCCCCTAAACGTGGCCTTTTAGCCCCCAAATAATCTAACTAACCTACACATGGGTGGTATCCCTGTACTCAGGAGATGTTTCTGAACACATATTAAGGTGTTGTTTGGCACTGACACATAATAGGATCTGTGAATTCATGCCCGATGTACAATGAATGTGAAAAACAAATTACTATCCATAACATTGACATAGGCTGGTGGTAGAATTAGTGCATGAAAAGTGTTAAAATACTACCATTTGAAATACCCTAGGGTGTCTAGTTTTCAAAAATATATGGTTTTGTGGGGTAGAATACACTTTTTGGCTTCAAAAATGTCCCAAATGGGACATGGGCGCAGGTTTTCTGCACGTCAGAATTCCAAGTTGGAAAACCAAAAAGCGCACCTCTCAAATGTGGCCTTTTAACCCCCAAATAACCTAACCAACCTATACATGGGTGGTATCCCTGTACTCAGGAGATGTTGCTGAACACATATTGAGGTGTTGTTTGGCACTGACATATAACAGGATCTGTGAATTCATGCCCAAAGTACTATGTATGTGAAAAAAAATTACTATCCATAACATTGACATAGGCTGGTAGTATAATTAGTGCATGGAAAGTGTTAAAATACTACCATTTGAAATACCCTAGGGTGTCTAGTTTTCAAAAATATATGGTTTTGTGGGATAGAATACACTTTTTGGCTTCAAAAATGTCCCAAATGGGACATGGGCGCAGGTTTTCTGCACGTCAGAATTCCAAGTTGGAAAACCAAAAAGAGCACCTCTCAAATGTGGCCTTTTAACCCCCAAATAACCTAACCAACCTATACATGGGTGGTATCCCTGTACTCAGGAGATGTTGCTGAACACATATTGAGGTGTTGTTTGGCACTGACATATAACAGGATCTGTGAATTCATGCCCAAAGTACAATGTATGTGAAAAAAAATTACAACCCAAAACATTGACATAGGCTGGTAGTATAATTAGTGCATGGAAAGTGTTAAAATACTACCATTTGAAATACCCTAGGATGTCTAGTTTAAAAAAATATATGGTTTTGTGGGGTAGAATACACTTTCTGGCTTCAAAAATGTCCCAAATGGGACATGGGCACAAGTTTTCTGCATGTCAGAATTCCAAGTTGGAAAACCAAAATGCGCACCCCCTAAATGTGGCCTTTTAGCCCCAAAACAAACCAACAAACCTATGCATGGGTGGTATCCCTGTACTCAGGAGATGTTGCTGAACACATATTGAGGTGTTATTTGGAAATACCCCTTCACATTTTAAGGTAATGTTTACCTAAATTGCAATATATGTGAAAAATTAAAAAAAAAGATTTTTTGCTGCAAACTTTGGCATAGATTGGTGGTAAAATGGCTACGTGAAATGTGTCAAAATACCCCAAGTTAAATGCCCTGAGTTGTCTAGTTTTCAAAAATATGTACATGTTGGGGGTCATTCATGGATTTAGTACAGAAATCAGTGTATCAATGTCACTATCGCTAATTTTGAAAGAAGGGATTTTAAAATAGCTTTGCACCACTTATAGTTCTGGCCCTGTAACATGAATAAAAAAGCACAAAAACATAAAAACATGGGCTATTTCTGAACTCAGGACATATATTAGAAACTTTTTAGCAGTGTTTTTTTGTTGTCTCTTGTACATGAGTATACGATTTTTCAAATAAAAGTCATAAAAAAATAATTTTTTAAATTTTTTTGCCATATTTTATTATTTTTTTTACATCAAATTATATGCTATTATCAAAATAATGGTATCAAAAGAAAGCCCTTCTTATGACGATAAAAACGATATATAGTTTGTGCGGGTACACTAAATGAGACAGAAATAAATTACAGCAAAACACAAACTGCTCAGAAATGTTAAAACAGCCCATGTCACCAAGCGTCGGACAAGCCAAAAAAGTCATGTCACTAAGGGGTTAAAGATTTCGTTTATTCAGCAATGCAAGACGATTTGTATAAAAAATGTTGGTTCTTTAGATGCTGTTTCAATATATGATAAGCAAAGAATCAAATTATACAGTGGCATGCATTAAATATATGAAAGTTGTGTGCACAATCTATACTTCTTGTAATAATCCTAAATCCATTGCCATCCTGTTATTAGTATAGAATTGCAAAATATACTTATGTTGTATCTGCGGTATCATAATTATACAAATGGAAATTTTAGCTTGGCGTGTGGCACTCGAATTACACTGATATCCCAGAAAATGATTATAGGTATGTAGGACATTTTGACCTTTATATGCCTGGTCCCCAAAACTAAGGGCACTATTTAGGTCCGGCATTTTATATATGTGATTTCAATGTCTCGTCTGGCTATTGGTAAGGGCCCAATGTACTTTTACTTTCAGTTTGAGAAGGGCATACCTCTATAGCTTGTAGGTAATTTCTGGATATGAGCAGGGATTCTACCAACACAAGGCAGGTCATAACTAAATGCAGTTAATGCACCACTGGATTTCCATACCCAACATGGCTTCTTTGGGATTCCCAAATTGGCTATTTTAAATTAGCATAAAAAGGGTTTTATGTAAAACTCTGGACCTCCATATTAAAATAATTTTACATACAGAAGACATGCACTTTTTCAAGCATCTATTTTCAAGGAGCATCTACATAACTGCAACATTACAAAAAATGCTGCCATCGTCTCCCTTGTGTGTGCAAAACTCCCCAGCAAGCAACCTTTGCTTGTCCTGTCACCCATGTCACAGCAGTTTTAAGTTCTAAGGGCAGTTGTCTTCTGCTGTTGTATGTACAAGTCATTTTGAAGTGTATTTGTCCAGAGCCAAACAAAATGTTTAAGCCTAAATAAATGCTTGGTTGATGCAGTGTTTTTATAACAAAATGATGACAGAGAATTACAATTTATTGGCAACTTAAAATGAATAGTGGACTGTTAGATCAGTTTCACAAATGTTATTAATACAAACATTTTGCTTACTGAAGTGATATTCCTTCCAACAGTGTGTGTTAGTATAGTATATAATTTGAAATTAATTTCCTTATTTTGCCTGTATAGGGGCAAAGATTTAAAAGTACCGTATTTGCTCGATTATAAGACGACCCTGATTATAAGACGACCCCCCAAACTTTGGATATTCCTTTAGGAAAAAAACTAAAAGCCTGAATATAAGACTACCGTATAGGAAAAAAGTTCAACTTGTATATATTAACATGTAAATTGCTTTTTTAATAAAAAAATTATATCAAAAAATGCATTTATTGTTTTTATTTCCTTTTATGTGCCAATGCTGCCTCTCTCTTTCCCTTGCCCCAACTTTGTCTCTCTCCCCCCTTAGTGTTGTCTCTCTCTCTCCCCCTCCCTTTGACTCCCCCCTCGCTCCCCTTGTCTCTCTCTCCCCCCTGTGCCCCCCTCCCTCCTCTTGTCGTCTCTCTCTTCCCCCCCTCCCCTTGTCTCTCTCTTCCCCCCTTCCCCCCCTTGTCTCTCTCTTCCCCTTTTCCCTTCCCTCTGTGTCTTCCCCCCTTCCCTCCCCTTGTCTCTGTCTCTGCCCCCCCTTCCCTGCCCTTGTTGCTCTGGTCCCCCCTCCCTCCACCCCCCTCACCTTGTTCTCTTTCCCTGGTGGCTAGCGGGGCAGCAGAGGATTTCTGCGCGACGAGCACTGACCTCCCCTGCTGCCGCCCGGCACGACCGCCGGGACTTCTATGAAGAAGCCGGAAGTACCCGGCTTCTTCATAGAAGTCCCGGCGGTAGTGCCGGGCGGCAGCAGGGGGAGTCTGCGCTCATCACGCAGACATCCCCTGCTGTTAGAGAGTGGTATCCAGGTCCCCTGTAGCTCTGCTGGGACCTGGATCCCAGTCTTATAGTCTGACCTCAATTTGAGGTCAGATTATAAGACGACCTCGATTATAAGACGAGGGGTAGTTTTCAGAATTTTTTTTCTGAAAAAAACCTTGTCTTATAATCGAGCAAATACGGTAATATCAGGAACTGTTACTTTACTGAGAGGGTAGTGGTTGTATGGAATAGCCTTCCAGCGGAGCCAAGGTGTTTAAGCATGCATGGGATAGGCACAAGGCTATCCTAGATATAAGATGGGAAACTGGGGACTAATAAAATTATTTAGAAAATTGGGCAGACTAAATGGACCGAATGGTTCTTATCTGCCAACACATTCTATGTTTCTGTATCATTGCACATTTATATTTGTAAAAGTTTTTAGCACGAATCACAGTGTGTTTGCATTGCTGGCCTTAGTGGCTTTGAATGAGTTAAAGTGGACAGCATTAAGAGTTTGCAGGTCAGTTGCTATGGTATTCTGATGCCTGGTCTCCCTCTTTCCATCCTCTCCTCCCTTACACTATCATTCATTTTCTGAACCCCGGGGGTTTGTTTACACCGAAAATCCGGACCAGATATATTGAAACATGGCTTATTACTTGACTTCTTTACTTTAAAAAAACGAACCAGCATTTGGCATCACCTTTTATAAGAGAAATTAAGTATATATATATATATATATAGATATATAGATATATACACATACATATAGGAAGATGTACAAAAATCATATAAAAAAAGATTTATTGTATATTGCATGCTGTCTTATTTTTTTCATGTAAATGCTGCTGCTTGTTGCAGTGACAAAAAGTGGGAAAGGGGGTGTTAATACTGATCTTACATCTACAGCTACTAACCCTGGTTCGGTTTGGTCGCCATGGAAACACCACAATGGCTGCTCCCCCTACCTACTCCTGATGAATTCTTATCACTCGTTTGCCGAGGATCTGGATGCTATTCTTTTTAATGGTCATCTGTTTTTTGTGCATTTTTTAAATGAGTAAATCAAAAAATAGTATATACTGAAGACTGGTTATGCTTTTCATGTGCTCGAAATTTTTTTGAGGAGGTGTATTTCTGCATCACAATGTTTTCTTTCTTCCTAGTTGCATTGATGAATTAGAAGCTTAATTGTATTTGAAGCAAACACTTGTACTCATCGTTTAGGTGGGATTCAGCAGCTTCTCTCTCTGCATTTTTGCTTTGGGTAAATTTGGAGCATCAGCAGAAAATACAAGACAATTGTTCTTAACCAGTGTGTGGAGTTTTATAGAACGATGCACTATTTTGAGAGAATTGCAGTACAGAATTGGTATGTGCTCTATGCTGCAGGAGGTCAGAAGAAGACTGATCACCAGGAACTTGCATTCTAATCTGTTTTGTAATTTGAGTAACAGAGCTATAAATGTACTGGCCTATCTCAATAAACAGAGCTACAGGAGTACCCACTACATCAAATGCTTGTGAGAATATATTGCTGCTGTTTGGCCTGAACTTTGTGGAGGTTTTGTACCACTGGAAACATTTCTAAAAAGTGGAAATCACGAGTGAACTGACACTGGTATCAATAACCCATAAGTGGACACTAAAACTGTGGCTGGTTGGACATGTTGTTGAGAAGTGGTGAAGGGCCATCTTCAGTCGGTCTAAATGCCTCCTTCTCTTCTATTCGTAGAGGATGCCGTTCAGAAATTGGCCATCGAGACTCTGGAAGAGTTGGATTGGTGTCTGGACCAGCTGGAGACTCTACAGACAAGGCACTCTGTTAGTGAGATGGCCTCAAATAAAGTAAGTACATTGATGTCTGGATACTTTACCATGTTGTAAAGTGGTTGAAAACTATAAAAAAAAAAATGGCAAACAGGGAACATGAGTTAGTGTGGTCTGCTGAGGAAGAGTATGACTGAAGACAATCTGAGTAGCCAATTTAGGAAAAAGTTAGGTAAAGTGAGATAAACTATAAAAGTAAATATTAAACCCAAATTGAAAGAAGATAGGGAAGAAAAGAAAGGGCTAGGTGACGCAAGAGAATGAATTCGATTTTGAAAATCAGGTAAAATCCGTTAACAGCCAAAACACTACCTTGATAAGGCTGGTTGTTATGTAGTCCCACTAATAAAAAAAAATCTGCGGTTAAGTGAGGAAACTCTTAATTTTATAAAGACCATTTGAGGTTCAAAAAAAAAAGAATTGTTTCTTATAAATGCAAAGTGTCATGTAAGCTAACAATCAATAGATGTGGCAAAAGCAGCCCTGAAATGGTATAGTGCCAGAGGCCCCACCAGTCCTCCCACATATAAATGAAAAAGGTAGCTCAGCGCTGTCAAGGTCAGTGGCATCCCGAGGGGGGTACGGACCGCACTGGGTGACACCTCCAGCGGGGGTGACACGCGTGCTGCCGGCACCCCCTGCATTGCGCTGCTGAACTTTTTTTTTTTTTCTGGCAGCCGCATCCGCTGGTAAGGGTCCGTGGCTGTGAGGGAAGCGATGTGTGCTCCCCTCCAGCCACGCGGATCATTAAAGTTTGTTGAAACTTTTTTTTTAAACAAACTTTATTGAAGCCGCGCGGCTGGAGTGAAGCGCACAAACAGAGACTTATAAAAAATACATAAACATGACATCACAGACATTAGTATACAATGGGGGGTGCGGGGGCTGGAACTAAACATAGTTCTCCAACTAACTGGGGCTAGGAACACATTAGACTTTCAGACTGCAACCAAATTACCATACAGTGAGTAGACCTAATATCAAAACACACAGTAAGAGACATAATGAACCCAACATAATCAGTTAATCCAGTTAATCCAGAACAATGGATGTTGGAGTAAACTATCCAGGATTGTCACTGACACATTATAAACCTTTAGAGTGGTCTACTCACATAATTAAACATTACCCGTAAAGCAATATTCTCACAGAATGTGACTAAATAACAATATTGATAACTTTAAAAATATGCATCACATTCCCCTAAAACATACCTTTTTCAGAATCAGACAATTCCACCCAGTAGTTTATTTGGTAGTTTTTGAAATAAATGAACGGAGGGTACGGACAGGCAATTAACCGAAAGATAGACGAAGGCAACGGAATAGAAGTATAGTTCCAAGACAGAGGGGTCTGTCACAGTGTGGTATAATTATGGGGCGCTTATGTGTGGCATAATTAAGGGGCGCCTGTGTGTGTGGCATAATTAATTGGGCTCCAAGGTGAGGCATAATTTATGGGGCTCTTGTGTGTCATAGTTATGGGGCTCCTGTATGTGGCATAGTTATGGGCTCCTGTGTGTGGCATAGTTAAAGGGCTCCTGCGTGTGACATAATTTGTGGGGCTCCTGTATGTGGCAGATTTAATGGGCCATCTGACTGGCATTACTAAGGAATCTGTTTGGCATGGTATTGGAGGAAATCCAGGGGGGTGACACCATGAGTTATTTTATTCAGAAACAACTAGCAACGTTTCGACAAAAGAGGATTTTCTCAAGCCAAGAAAGACCCATTTGGTCAAATGTTGCCAATTGTTTCGGAATAAAATCACCATGGAGAATGTAGGTTTGGATGCTATTGGTGCACTGAACCAAGAACTGAAATGGCATCCTAACAATGTGCTTGAATAATAAAAAAATTATGTTGTGTACCAGAAGCTGCTGTTTGTATAAAAAAACAACAACATATTTTGTGTTGATTCTAGAATTTGGACATACAGCTGATCTTTTAGTAAGCATATATGTTGTCATTTTATTTTGATATTATTTTCATATAGAATCTTGTTATCAGCTTTATGATTGTAGAAAATAACATGATACTAATTCTAAAGTTATTCCACTTCTGTTGTCGCATAATCATCATATGTTTTTTTAAAAATATTAATATCCTTCCTCCTGTCTTTTCTGATGTCATATCACAATGCTCGGCAGCACCATGGTTGTGCAAGTCATGGTAGTACCACCAATATCATGCAACAAAAAATACGAAAGATTCTAGTATCATATAAACCAGACTGACGCCACAAATAACATGGTAAAATTAAGTCCATTATGAAGATACTTTTCACCGAAAGTGATTTTCAAACAAACACTCACATTACACACAAATTACGCACTGATTTTAGAGAGCCACATAATATATATATATAAAAAAAAAAACAGCACATTGCTGCTTGTGTTTTCCGTGTGTCAAATGCAGTAACGCATGTTGCTGCTCTTGTGGCGGCGTAGAAGCCTTAGTTAGAGCTCCAAAGAAACACAAATATGACAAAGATAAACAACAGGATAATAAAAGTCAATTTTAATCAGACTTGGCTTCCTCCTGATCAAAATTACATTTAGCTTTCCTTTTAAGATATTTGTTGAATGCTTTATCTAAAGTATACAAGGAAATCTAACCAGTCATTAACTTTTCCCAAAATATCAGACATATTCACATGAAATCAATAATGGAAGTCCTAACTTACTTCCTTTGTAAGCGTGTATCTTTTGCTGCAGTAGCAGCTACTGTTTGCAACAATTTCACACAAAAAATACACTTGCCATTCTCTTGCCTCCGTAAACTTAACATTGGTCTCAAGCCATTTTTTTATTGGCTAAGTGACGTGCCAAGCAATAGCTAGAGAGAGAGAAAAATCACCTACTAACACTATATCATCCCTAAATATGGTAAGCATGCATCCACAGTTGATCAGCTGTTTGGTTGCAGGGTTTTAACTTTTAAATTCTTTATAATAACAAGTTATTTCACTTTTTTTGTGACTTCCATAGAAGCACACGTGAAAATTTCAGTGGCCCTAATACGATGATACAGTAGCATATACTTTTACCCTAAATGCAATTTTATCATCTGATCAGCCTCCATGCTCATAACTGCTATGAACTATTAATACATTGTTTACCTGTTTTGCTTAATTTTTCACTTTTGAACCCCTTCATGGCCAGACTTTTTTTTTTTTTTTTTTTTAAATGTTGTCATTCTGGACTATTGTTTTAATATTTCTGTGGTGTTTGTGTTTAACTGTAATTTCCCTCTTGCTCATTTGCTGTACCCACATCAATTATATATATTGGGTTTTTTTCAGGATAATAAGGGGTTTTCTTCCAATTATTTTGATTATGAGATGATGAAAATAAAAGTATTGGAGTACCCCATGTTTTTAAGTTTTGTTTTTTTTTGCTTTTTTCCTTTTGGGTGATTTTTTTAAAACTTTATTTGCATATGCCTACCCAGAATCCCTTTCAGTGGTGGTTGCACTGCACGTTTAGGATTCCTGTGGGGAACTCATGTCTTCTGGCTTATCTGTTGTGTGTGTAAATTAGTGTTTAAAAATGAAAATGGTTTATTTTTTTTATTTTGCATTGTTGATTTCAGATATGGCCTTTGTTTATGTTATGTGAGCTTATTTTTATGAAATAACAAGTGTGACTGGGAGCCGCCATTTTGTGAAATATACTGTTTTTGGGTGCCACCCCGCAGTGTACTAGTATCTCACTTTGATGCTGGGGACACATAATGCAGTCTATAATTCAGAATTCTGATCATAGACTTGCATTGAATGGGAGGATAATGTAACTATTACATCACAAGGGGCGGAGCTATGATCCTGTGTGATCAGGTCGATCTCCTCTCTTTGTGTTGGAAGGCAGGTAAAAAAAAAAGTCACAGCCACCTAGTCCTGCCCACTAGTGATTCATTGGTAAAATTGTCAAAATGGATGCTGGAGACAGATACCTAATTTTATTTTTACTTTTAAATGGAATTAATGCATTATAAAAAATGTAATTTTCAACCTTAACACCCTTGGAAATACGATTCAAGTGTATCCCCTGTAATGTTATTCGCAAGCGTTATTTTAAAAACCACACAACATGTAGGGGACTCAAATTGAACAGTGTCTTTCAAAAAGATCAATGCCGGCAATATGACCTTGTGACAGATGTCTGAAGAGTTGCCACCTTTTCTTTAAGAAATACCATCCATGCTCTTGCTTCCATAGACTTAACATTGGCCTCAAGCCATTTTTTACTGGCCTGTCTGTAAAATACCAAATGCTGGCTCTGTGGTAACCCCCGATGTCTCAAGTTATAGTAACTGACCACATCACCATTTTAACTTTCAAATCATGGTTGGATCAGCCTGATGTATTTCTATTAACTGCTTGCCAGAGGGTGCTCTGCCAAGAACAAACATTTGAGGAGGACCCCACTCCTCTCCACAACAAAACAGGTTAGACAAAAAAGATATCAAGCGGCACGCCAGACAAAATGGTTAAAAATAGTAGAAAACATATTTTTAATCAGACCTTGGTCATGTTAAAATAATGTACATGAAAAAACATAAAGACAAAAAACAAAGCAGAAAAAATAGAACCCAAAAAGAAAACAAGTAAATTATGCATTATGCAGTCATGTTGATACATTACCATTTTATTCAGGGACTCTGAATGTTGTATTGTAATTATTCATTAAAAAAAATGACATGGTTTAGAGCTATAGAATCGAGCCATTTCAGCCATGCCTTTCGAGTCCCCTCCCCCACAGAAACATTCGGACATTGTGACAGCCAGGGCCGCCATCAGAAATTTCAGGGCCCCCTACTGAACACATTTTCTGCCCCCCCCCCCTCCCCCCATAGCGTTTTTCTTCAACAATGTGGCCAAAAAATAGTAAGCCTGCCAAACGGCAAGGTAGACTGTTTGAGCAGGACCCTAACCTAACCTAATTAACCTATCTAAGCAGGGAATTGCTAATTAATTGTAAGAGATTTTCAAAATGGAAAAACTGAAGCTAAATTAGCAGTTTTGCAACAACGGGTTTACTGGAAACGTTCTCCCTGTGTGTCTATATTGGTCTAGTGTTAGCATATCTATGCTTAATGAATATAACATTGCATTGCAGAATTACTAATGCAGTAAACCCTAAGAAGCTACTAAAGTAGGTATTTCCCTTTTTAAATAGTGTAGTATGGTGTATTTTGCCATTTAATATGCCACTATTTTGCCATTTAATATGCCACTATTTTGCCATTTAATATACCAAGTTTTGTCACTCAATATGCCAGGATTTTGCCATTTAATATGCCAGGATTTTGCCATTTAATATGCCAGGATTTTGTCACTCAGCATGCCAGGATTCTTTTTTTCACAGAATAACAGAAATGTGAAACAGTTTGATATGAAAAAATAGGAAAAATAGGCTCACCATCCTGCAGCACATCCCCCAGCTCAATCAGTTAGTCCAGCAATGGCAGTCAGTCAGTGAAATGCACCTTCCTGCTGACGTCACCTTGGGGGCTGGCACAGGCACATGCACTTCCCCTTCCCCAGTTCATCCGGGCGCATAGCGATACACCTGCCAGACTGCAACTTCCAGGTCTGCTACCGGCGACAGACCATTGTGAACTCCACAACCCCAAAAACTACTAAGCCTAGAGTTAGGGTTAGTGTAGGGTTAGAGTTAAATTAAATAAAACATTTTTTTTTTAAATACTAATAAATTATGTATTAAAAAAATATATATTCTATAGAGGACCAGCGATATGATAGGTCTCTCAATGGTTCTCTAGGAATAACACTGCCAGTGTCAGAAGTAGCTAGGGGCCTGTAGCAGCTGGATATATCATCCATGCAGCCGTAGGATAGCTAGTCTAGCAACGATTGGTGCTTCTTACTATAGACTACATTTTCTGTGATGCTAGTTGCCTTTGGCTGGCTGAGCATGATAGGAAAAGTCTGCAAGCAATACATAAAGAATACACATTTCAAAGCTGCAATGACCGTATCCAAAATTTGGCCCTGAACCCTCACCTTCCAACTTTGCCCCCTGATGAATCGGGACACCGGGCGGCGGAGTCTGGGAGGGGGCAGGACATCAGTGCAGTAACACTGTCACCCATTTTTGATCCTGACTTCTGAAGCCAGGATCGCTACTGCGTATGTGCACAGTAAGCATTCTCTGGTGTCTGGGACACCGTGGGATTGCGGTCATGAGTCCTGCTGTCCTTCTGAGCTCTACCTCTGTCCCGAAAAGCGGAGCAGAGGTAGAGTACGGTGGGACAGTGGGACATACCTACCAAATCGGGACTGTCCCACGCAAATCGGGACTGTCCTGCGCAAAGCGGGACACTTTGGAGGGATGCTGTACCTGCCACATAACCCTTGCAAACCAGCACATTAGGGGTACCGCTATACTCAGATGGAGTTGCTGAACATATATTTGATTTATTTGGCAATAAAAAGAGAACAATCACTGTAAATTCTTACCTGACTTAAAAAGTGTGTGGGAGAAAAAACAAAACATTACTATGGCAAAACTTGGCAAAGATTTCTGGTACATTGACTGCATGAAAAGTGTCAAAATACTTAAAACCCTGGGATGTCTATTTTTTTTTTTTTTTTGAAATGTCTACATGTTGGGTTGATTCAGGGATTCATGACTGGTACCTGTGTTATAATGAAACTAATTTAAAAAAAAGAATTTTTTTTTTTTTAAAACAGCTATGTGTATTCCTTGTCCATCTGTATATATATATATATATATATATATATATATATATATATATATATATATATATGTAGATGCATATATATATATATGCAAATCCAAACAGAAAAATCTATATTCTTCCATTTCTTATAATAGTTATCAACGTTTTGGTTCCACCTGGAGTCGTTATCAAGATCAAAGTGCATTTAAAACAACCAACATATATACACATACCTAAAAAAATAAAATCACTGTTCGTACCGCACCTGTGTGTGTAAACAGCCCGATCGGAACGCCCACGGAAAACCGGAAGTCCCACTCTATTGTGCATTTTTTTATACATTCTTTTCATATATTTTTTCATACATATTTTGTTACAGTGTGCCCACCAGACACTCCCCATCAGTTATACTGGGTGTTAACGTCAGACATACATACCAACATACATACTGGACGACGTGAAAATATCAGACAGAACACACACAAAAAAATGTAACAACTGTTCCACGGTCGGGTCCGAGGCAATGAATCTGGGGGTCCACAGCGGCAACTATGTGTAATATTCTGTGCTATAAAAAGTAGTAAGGTCTCCAAATCTACCTATTCCCAGGGTTCTCTGCTAGATATTTAATCCAGGGAGACCAGGTTTCAATAAATTTGGATGATGTTTTCCCAGAGGGATCGATCTGGCCCTTGGCATCCATTTGAGAATTAATCTGAGTTATTATTTGGTCCCTGGACGGGGTATCTTTCGATCTCCATTGTCTTGCCAATGCCAACGCCAATTTACAGGCCAAGATGATGTGGATGGCAAGAGAATGGTTGACCGAAGTCAGAAGATTTAGATCTATGTGAAGAAGAAATGCCTGGGGGGTCAAATTATAATTCCTATTATAGATAACACGAAAAATGTGGGAAAGCATATCCTTCAGAGGATCGAGTAAACTGCAGCCCTACCAAATATGAAATAGGTCACCCTCTTCACGTTCATAACGCCAACACAAATGGGAGTTATTCGGATGAATTATAAACAACTTCTGAGGAACCAAATACCACCTAAAAGCAATCTTAAAAAATAGCTCCATCAAATTCAGTCCCTTAACCGCTTTCCTAGTACAGGACACCGCATATGTCCATTGGTCAGTGCAGTATTCAGGTATTTCTCCCAACTGGCAAGTGCTTTACATTTAATCGGTTCCGTAATAGTATCCAGTAAGTTCTGTAACTTTGTGATATTTTTGGTTTTGTTTAACGTTTCTAAAAAAATATCCAAATCCGTTTGTTCTGTTATATATATAGTAGATATATAGCTTTTTATCCTGTAATAGGAAAAGAACTCCTGTGCTGGAAGAGCACATGCCACTTGTAACTCTTCGAAGGATAAAATCTGGGACCCATGAAATATGTCTCCAACCTTACGGATGCCACCACGGGATCATTCCTCAGACTGAGATTCTTAATGAGTTGGGAAAATATTGTAAAAGGAGCTAGGGAAGTGATTCCTTGTGATTTAGCGAATTTACGTTTAAATCTGTACATTGCTTTACTTATGTCTTTAATGATTGGATTAGAGACAGACAACTTATCAAAAGCAGGCTCATTCAGCCAGAACAGAAAATAAGGGTTTAACCTATTCAAATCAACAGTCTCAATTTGAAACCAAATACTAGGAGAGTCGTTCGCATGCCGCCAGGCCAAGAAATGGGAAAATAAGGATATTTCAGCTAACCTGAAAGGGTCAGGGAACACTAAACCTCCCTTTTTACTACTTTGTTTTAATATTGCTTTTGCTATCCGGGGTCTCTTAGATTACCAGACATATGTCGAGAATAAGAGGCTAAATTGTGTCAGATAATATTTGGGAACTTTTAATGGAATTGTTCCCATACAATACAGAACTTTGGGGAGAACATATGCTTTCAAGATTTGTATCCGCCCCAGCCAAGACATCTCCAGGCCCTTCCAGTGAGCGAAAAGACCTTTAAACTCGTACACAAGGCATTCATGATTATAATGAACAGTTTGTCTTAGGTCATGTTTAATTTTTATACCCAGATAGTTTAAGACAGTATTACCCCAATCTATATTGGCAAACTTCTGTAGTTCGTTAATTTGGGAAGGCGAAAGAGAGAACACCAAAGCTTGGGTTTTAGGAATGTTTAACTTATAATTCGAGTAAGAGCTAAAGTTACTAAGAAATGAGTTCTGGAATTGAGGTTTCTGGGGAGGTCAGGGAGAGGACAACGTCATTGGCATATAGAGCTATTTTATAAGAGGATTTTTTCCCCTCTATTCCCTTAATCAGAGGTGAACATCTGATTAATGCTGCCAGAGGTTCTGTACTCAAGGCATATAGTAGGGGTGCCAAAGGGCAACCCTGTCTGGTCCCATTCTTGATCTGGAAAAATTCCGTGTCCATGAAGGGACCAGTGATCTTAGCCCTGAGTACAGAGTATAAGGCCATTGAATAGGTTTTAAATAGGCCGGTGACACCGAAGGCCTCAAGAGTCTGGGCAAGATACGGCCAGCTTACCCGATCGAAAGCCTTTTTGGCGTCGAGCCAAAAAGACCGAAGGAATTTTGTTATGCTTTACCTTATGAATTAAATTAAGGATACACCTGGCGTTGTCCGCTCCTGACCTCCCTGTCATGAACCCAGTCTGGTCCAAATATCCGTTATCTGGTTTAATATCCGTTATGACATACTTCAGCCTATCGGCCAAAAATTTTGAGAATACTTTAATGTTCAGATTTATCAAAGAAATAGGTCTATAATTAGATATGACTTTTCCCGGTTTGAGAATAGGAGTAATAGCGGCTTCCAGCATCTCCGGAATAAATCCGGAGCCGGCCGCCACCTCTCCAAATACTTTCGACATTATGGGAGAAACGATAGGCTGAAGAGTCTGATAAAATTTTGCTGAAAAGCCGTCTGGTCCTGGTGCCTTACCTTTTTTTTGTAGTATCTATTGCCTTTGTAATTTCGATTTCAGAAATAGGTCGTGCTAGAATTTGCAATTTCTTCTGTGAAAGTTTGGGGAGAGATAAACCTTCCAAGAAATCTTGAATTTCTAGGTCCGATCTTACACTTGGGGTTAGATTGTATAACTCGGTGTAATAATCAGCAAATGCATTACTAATCTGGGAGGGAGACAAACAGATTTTACCATCATGGTCAATTTTGTTAATCCTAACCTGTTGGTTTATAAATTTAAATTTTTTTGTGAGATTCTTTCCTGGCCTGGCATTAGAGTAATACCAAGTCTGTTTCAATCTGAGTAGTGCTCTTTTTGTTTTATGTTCCAATGCAATTTTAATAGCAGACTGTATATCTCTAATTTCATCGTCAGTATGTTGATTTGGGGTAAGTTTATTAATATTTTCCTTGTTAGCTAATAAAATATAGAGATCCGAAAGGGATTTACCATAAGCCTTTTTCATGTTTGAACCCATTTTAATAAGTATTCCTCTCAGATAATACTTAAGAGAACACCATAACATCTGATCGGTAACCTCCCCATTATCATTTACTTTGAGGAAATTGTTTGCCTCCCGACAGAGTTCTGACCTGTTTCCATCCGTGTTTAAGATAGACTCGTTCAGTCTCCATCTTGGCCTGGCGGCATATCCCGGACTATCCCTCATATACAAAAGCAATGGGGCATGGTCGGACCAGATTATGCTATCAATAGTACAACTAGTTATCTTACGTAAATGGGGAGCCCTAGTAAAAAAGTAATCAATCCGAGAATAGGAGTTATGGGGGTTAGAATAGAAGGTAAAATCCCTGCCTTGAGGATTTTGGAGTCTCCATATATCGAAAAGCTGATTCTTTAATGTAAAATTAAGAAATGCCTGGGCAGTTGATTTGGTCTTTTGGTCTATTCTGTGACCATAAGGCAGGCGTTTGTCTATTTTTGGGTCCAAAATGCAGTTCATATCGCCCCCGAGTATAAGAATTCCCTTTTCTATCCGCTCCACTTTTTCCATCAAGTTATTAAGAAATCTGATGGTCCCAATTGAAGGAGCATAGGTGTTTACCAAGGTGTATAATACATCGTTGAGTCGACAAACCAGAATGCAGAACCGAGCTTTCGGATCAGTTTCAAGATGGATTAACTCAAATTTAATAGAGGAGGAAATTATAATTGCGACACCTCTCTTTTTTTTATTATCAGGTAATGAGGACTCAAATAGGTAGGAATATTTCCGAAATCTCCAAAGTTTTAGCTGGGTTAGCTTCCAATGAGACTCTTGAATAAAGCATACATCAATCTTTCTGTCCATTAATAGATCATAAAGATTTGCGCGTTTTTGTGGAGAATTTAAACCCGGAGAATTTAAAGAAACAAATTTAACCGACATCAATTACAGTATTGTCGAGAGCACTAGTGTGCCCCCCGCTCCTCCCAGATCCGACCGCGGAACAGAACCCAACACAAGACAATACACCAAAAAACATTAAAAAAACTGTCATCCTACATTCAGTATTAAGACAATGCTCTACTGAATAAATAAACCCTACGTCCATCGTAGGAAACAGTCGAGTGACTGAGGAACAGATAGGAGGCATATCGAGAAATTATCTGTGAAGATAAAGCTTCTTGAAAAGGAAAAAGATGTAAAAAGGGGAAACAAACAAAAAAAAAAGGGGGAAGGGGGAAAGATAAGAGCATCAATAGGGATTTTAACTGCAGGTATAATATATCCACCCATAAGGGTTAACGTACAGAATATCTGAGGAGGTTAAACAGGTAGTTAGTAAAAAGGTAATTTTTATAAAGGGTTAAATATAATCATCAGGGTTATCTCCTAAACTATAATACTGCAAGAAATATAAAAATCGACCTAAAATATAGTTATAAGTGTTTTTTTCTTTTCTATAGAGGTGAGTTCTTCACATGGTCGGCTTTTTTCTGCCGCTCAGCGGACTTCTTTATGGCAATCCTGCACGAGGAGATTCACTCTCTCTCCTTTTGTGCAATAGTGACTGCTCCCTGGGTGACTGATGACGTCTTAGTGGTTAGGAGTTGTGGTTGGGCAGCGGACGTGGTCTGCCCAGTTTTTTGTCCATCACTGAGCATGGCTCAGTTCTCAAGTTTCCCCTGTATTTGATACAGTGGATTAGGTCACCTAGGTAACGGTGGCGCTCTATGTGCATATACACGATAGCGTGCCGGTTTCTGTGGGTGTTCCAGTGAGTACTAACAGTATTTTTATTTTTATTGGTATGTGTATATATGTTGGTTTTTTTAAATGCACTTTGATCTTGATAATGGCTCCAGGTGGAGCCGAAACGTTGATATCTCTTATGAGAAATTAAAGAATACAGATTTTTCGACTTTGGCAAACCCCGTGAGTGCGTGTATTTCTTTCTGTTTGGATTTGTATGTGTAGCGGAGATGCAATATTACCCAGGTTATCTCCGCTTATAATCCAAGTGAGACTCAGGAACAAGTAAATAGTAAATCCAAAGGCAGGGTTTCCAGCAGGTCAAATACAGCAATATCCCAACAGCAATCCCAATAACTGGACGACACACAGTTTCAGGAGCATAACTGACAAGAACTGTTTAATGATACAGAAACACAGAATATATACAGTTGAACATCTTGACAAACCAGATTAGACAAAGGAACTATAACAGGATTATAATTTAACCTAAGGAGATACAAAGGGAAATCCTGCCTCACACCTTTCAGGATACAAAGGTGCCCAGCTCAGATACACACAGGAAACTAAATGACTTACATAAGACAATGGGAGAGGTGACAAAAACAGGGATTAAAGATAGGATCCAATCTTAACTTGGGGAAAACACAGTGAATAGGACAAAGACTTGGATCCTAGTAATTACAGTACATTCCTCTGCTTGGGAGATAATTGAGTTAACCTTTGTATCAGCTCAATTATCTCCAAGCTAAAATATACAGGTTCTATACAATATTAATAACTTTCAAAATATGCATCACATTCACATAAAACATACATTTTCAGAATCAGCATACTTTAAATATGAAAATAACTAAAAATCAAACAATTCCACCCAGAAGTTCCAAAGTTACCTTTTTGGGCATTTTTAAAGGGCCACACACCCCAGGGCCATAGTCACAGGGGAGGAGGCTGGCAAACAGGCCTCTCCAAGACCAAGTGGCGAAGGGCACTTCGTCACAGTATGTTATATTTAATATTTATATTTATGTTATATTTGTATGTTATATATCTAACATGTATAGCTTGGAGGAAAGACGTAACAGGGGGGATATGATAGAAACATTTAAATACATTAAGGGAATCAAAACAGTAAAGGAAGAGAGTATTTTTAAAAGAAGAAAAACTACCACAACTAGAGGACATAGTCTTAAATTAGAGGGGCAACGATTTAAAAGTAATATCAGGAAGTATTACTTTACTGAGAGGGTAGTGGATGTATGGAATAGCCTTCCAGCAGAAGTGGTAGAGGTAAACACAGTCAAGGATTTTAAGCATGCGTGGGATAGACACAAGGCAATCCTAGCTATAAGACCGGGAACGGGGGACTAATAAAAGTACTAAAAAAAAAAATTGGGCAGACTAGATGGACCGAATGGTTCTTATCTGCCAACACATTCTATGTTTCTATGTTTCTATATTAACGGCACTGCACCCGGGTATACACTGATATTATCGATATACAGAGCTGAGTGCATAACAGATTTAATATTTATATATATATAAATATATGCATATCTCTAAAAAAAAAATGTATAGAATTTGTGTGGGTACAGCAAATGACACAGAAGAAAATTGCAGCTAAACAAAAACACAGCAGAAGTGTTAAAATAGCAAGGTAGAGCAACCAAAGCACAATTACACTATATACAGGTGATACTCGAATAATTAGAATATCGTGCAAAAGTTCATTTATTTCAGTAATGCAACGTAAAAGGGGAAACTAATATATGAGATAGACGCATTACATGCAAAGCAAGATAGTTCAACCCGTGATTTGTCAAAAGTCCGATGATTATGGTTTACAGCTCATGAAAACCCCAAATCCACAATCTCAGTAAATTAGAATATTGTGAAAAGGTGCAATATTCTAGGCTCACAGCGTCCCACTCTAATCAGCTAAGTAAGCCATAACACCTGCAAAGGGTTTCTGAGCCTTTAAATCAGGGGTCCTCAAACTTTTTAAACAGGGGGCCAGTTCACTGTCCCTCAGACCAGTCAGCCAGTCAGAGCCCAGGAATATTATGCCAGTCAGAGCCCAGGAATATTGTGCCAGTCAGAGCCCAGTAATATTGTACCAGTCAGAGCCCAGGAATATTGTGCCAGTCAGATGCCCAGGAATATTGTGCCAGTCAGATGCAAGGAATAGTGTGCCAGTCAGATGCCCAGGAATATTATGCTAGTCAGAGCCCAGTAATATTATGCCAGTCAGATGCCCAGGAATATTATGCCAGTCAGATGCCCAGGAATATTATGCCAGTCAGATGCCCAGGAATATTATGCCAGTCAGAGCCCAGGAATATTGTGCCAGTCAGAGCCCAGGAATATTATGCCAGTCAGATGCCCAGGAATATTATGCCAGTCAGATGCCCATGAATATTATGCCAGTCAGATGCCCAGGAATATTGTACCAGTCAGAGCCCAGGAATATTGTACCAGTCAGAGCCCAGGAATATTGTGCCAGTCAGATGCCCAGGAATATTGTGCCGGTCAGATGCCAGGAATAGTTTGCCAGTCAGATGCCCAGGAATATTATGCCAGTCAGAGCCCAGGAATATTGTGCCAGTCAGAGCCCAGGAATATTGTGCCAGTCAGAGCCCAGGAATATTATGCCAGTCAGATGCCCAGGAATATTATGCTAGTCAGATGCCCATGAATATTATTCCAGTCAGATGCCTAGGAATATTATACCAGTCAGATGCCCAGGAATATTGTGCCACTCAGAGCCCAGGAATATTGTACCAGTCAGATGCCCAGGAATAGTGTTCCGCATGTGGCCCGCGGGCCGTAGTTTGAGGACCCCTGCTTTAAATGGTCTCTAAGACTGGTTCAGTAGGAATCACAATCATGGGGAAGACTGCTGACCTGACAGTTGTGCAGAAAACCATCATTGACACCCTCCTTAAGGAGGGAAAGCCTCAAAAGGTAATTGCAAAGGAAGTTGGATGTTCCCAAAGTGCTGTATTAAAGCACATTAATAGAATGTTTTGTGGAAGGGAAAAGTGTGGAAGAAAAAGGTGCACAAGCAGCAGGGATGACTGCAGCCTGGACAGGATTGTCAGGAAAAGGCCATTCAAATGTGTTGGGGACTTTCACAAGGAGTGGAGTGAGGCTGGAGTCAAGAGCCACCACACACAGACGGATCCTGGACATGGGCTTCAGATGTCGTATTCTTTTGTCAAGCCGCTCCTCAACAACAAACAACGTCAGAACTGTCTTACCTGGGCTAAAGAAAAACAGACCTGGTCTGTTGCTCAGTGGTCCAAAGTCCTCTTTTCTGATGAGAGCAACTTTTGCATCTCATTTGGAAACCAAGGATCCAGAGTCTGGAGGAAGAATGGAGAGGCACACACTGCAAGATGCTTGAAGTCCAGTGTGAAGTTTCCACAGTCTGTGTTGATTTGGGGAGCCATGTCATCTGCTGGTGTTGGTCCACTGTGCTTCATTAAGTCCAGGGTCAACGCAGCAGTCTACCAGGAGATTTTGGAGCACTTCATGCTTCCTTCCGCAGACAAGCTTTATGGGGATGCTGACTTCAGTTTCCAGTAGGACTTGGCACGTGCCCACACTGCCAAAAGCACCAAAGCC